>OX369275.1:16963677-17563677 GCA_947284805.1 Coleophora flavipennella
GTTATTGCCAACGTCATTATCAGTTGCTTTCGGGTAAATAATTGTAGTACCCGGAGGCAAATTTTCTTTTACTCTGGTTTTGTAGCTTTGTCTTTCGAATTCAGGACTATTATCATTGACATCTTGTACTACTATCCTTACTGTGCCTGATCCTGTCAAAGGAGGTGATCCTGAAATTAAGAAGTCACAATGAATTGACATAATAAAATTAATTAATTAATTAATATTTTTCTTAAAGTTATTTACTGTTCTTTATGCAATAAACTGCTATAATAAAAGACTAGCTTTTGCCTGCTGCTTTGCCGGCGTGGACATAGTTTTAATAACTGTCTTCAAGGGTGCGTGGTGCGCGAACCGCTACTCTCGATCGTGAAAGTGAGATTTCTCCAGATTCCTCGGAAAATATGTCGGGTTATGCTAATTAGTAGTCTAACTAAGTCACTTCATTCCCCCATACTATCTCAGTGCAAAATACCTCAGCAATCCGTTGCTACGTTGCGCGAGCATGCTAATGAGCTTTCTCTAGATCCCTCGGGAACTATGTTAAGCTATGCTTGCTGTCATGATTGCTTGAGGCTTTAAAGCGTGAAGATGTAAGAAACAAACAAACACATTTTCACATTTAAAATATTAGTAACGATACAACTAAATAGGTTAGATACTAACCGGTATCCATTGCCACCAGCGTAAGAGTATATTCATCTTGTACTTCACGGTCTAATGTTCTAAGTAAAGATATTTGTCCGGTCGAAGCATTTATTTTAAAAATATCAGCATCACCTTCCTTTATAAAATAACGCACTTGGTTGTTAAATGGAGGCGAGTCAGCATCATAAGCATGAATCGTAATTATGTATCCACCATTGGGTGGTATTACGTTTTCCATTACGTATGCTAAGTACGGAGAGTCCAGAAACGTAGGTGGGTTATCGTTTATGTCTTGTATTGAAATGGATAACTCCGCTGTATCATATTTAACATCATCTTTCGCGCAATCTTCAGCTCGGATAGTTAATTTGTAAAGAGATTTCCTTTCATAGTTTAGGTTTTTAGCTACTCTTACAATGCCGGTATCTTCGCTAATACTAAAATCTCTGTTGTCATCTCCAGATGCTATTGAATATCGCACACGGCCGTTGATATCTTCATCAATGTCGGTAGCTGAAACCTGAAAGAAAAAATAAGCTTTAATATTTCGATATTTTACAAGAGTTTATTTTTGATTGTCTCGATTCAAATACTTACTTGTAAGACACTGGCGCCTATACTAGCATTCTCGGGAACTGATGCACTGTACTGCTTTGGATCAAAAACAGGAGCGTTGTCATTCTCGTCGAGTATTATGACCGTGATTTTAGTATGAGACATATTTGGGGGGTCACCTCTGTCTTTTGCAGTAATCGAGATAGTGTAACTCGATTTTAATTCCCTGTCCAATTTTCCAGTTGCCCGCAGTATACCATCAGCATTTCCTAGTGTGAATTGTCCATTGATATCTGAATCGGATGCCATGAAGTACTCTACATAACCATTTCGCCCTTCATCTTTATCAACTGCTTTTATAGTCATCACTACAGTGTTTAATGGAATGTTTTCCGATATGGCAGTTACGTTAGGTGTCACAAACTCTGGTGCCATGTCATTTACATCCTTTAGCTGTATTGTAACCTGTAATTCAAATAAATTTGCTCGTCAACAATGGTTAGGTACTTATAACATACCCATGATAGTCCAGCCAATATTTTTTCTCGTAGAGTTCACTAAACTTATGTAAAGCAAGTCAAAACAAATTATTACTGGGACTCTACAAAAAGCTCAGCTACGGTGTTACTTGCTTCCCTCTATACACATCTATGACTAAAAAAATTATCGAGTCTTTACTGTCGGTGTATGGGATTGTAACCAAAACTGACACTAACTCGTAAAAGCAAACAGGTCCCACGTCAAGAGAGCGACTGTTTGTTTATTCAAGCCTAGCTCGCACACGGCAGCGAACTGAATCTTGGAATTCAATCATGGATTATCGAACGAAGTAGAACGAGAATCTACTTAAATGTTTTTATTTTTATTTTTTTTATTCACAATTGGTAAGCCCTTGGCATCATGTCACCTGATTGTAAGTGACGATGATGCCGAAGATGGAAGCGGGCTTACCAAGATTCTCCAATGTAATGGAGAACTGGCTATCTTATCTTCAAGCCGGAACACACCAATGTTGTTAACACTGATGTTTGGCGGCAAGACTTAGATAAGATGGTGGTAGCTGGCCAGGCGGGCTTAGAAAATGCCCTACCATCAACCAAACCGAGTCTTACAAGTTGACCCCACCGGGAATCGAACCCGTGACCTCCAGTTGCGAAGCGAATTGAATAACCATTACACCACGGAGGCGGTGTTTTCTCTTTGAAATAAAATTACCACTATCTATTACTTATCTTCTAACTCTTTGGTTGTTGACAAATGTTCTACATTACAACTACACCTCTTTTGCCGTCTGTTAACACTCTGACTGCTCGGGTCGGGTTCGATTCCCAGCCGTGAGCATTGATGACCGGTTCAAAGATAAAACAGCCAGTTCCCAATTGCATTGGGGAATCTTGGTAAACCCGCTACAATCTTCCGCATCATCTTTATTTATTCACAATATGTAAGCCCTTGGGCATCATCTCACCTGATGATATAAGTGACGATGAAGCCGAAGATAGAAGTGGGCTTACCAAGATTCCCCAAAGCAATTGAGAACCGGCTATCTTTATTTCAAGCCGAAACACATCTATGCTGTTAACACGGATGTTTGGTGGCAAGACTTAGATATGATGGTGGTCAGGCGGGCTTAGCAAATGCTCAAACCAACCAAACCGAGTCTTACACCGTTAAATTCCGCCGGGAATCGAACCCGCAACCTCCTGATGTGAAGCTAATGGACTGAACTTATATACATACGGGGGCCAAGTACGGGTTGGTGGAGGTTGCAGGGCTAGTGGCAACCCCCACTGTCAGAAGTTTTGTCAAGCCGCTTATAAGTCATCTGACACGGCTTAAGGACTGCAATCTAGTAGAAGCAACCGGCGCCTTGCGATGCACAGAAACGGTCGAGAAAAATGCCACTAACATCCAAACCCATCCAAGTAATGACCGTGCTTCAGGTCAGTTAGACTGCGTGATTGACCCAACCACGCAAGCCGCACTGAGCTACGACGGCTTTCTTAGCATATGTGCCTATATTGCAGACTTAAGGGTCCCCAGGAGACTCGGATTTCCATACAAACGTAGTTCCACTTTAATAGAAAAACTACATGCGCCGGATTAAATCCAAACTTTGCAAATATGTTGAGTAGACACATATCGATGTTTGTAATTAGTTTTCATAGTAGTAAATTAAAACGTAACTAAATGAATGCTAATTAGTTTTGTACAGAAAGTTTGAAACATTTGTAATTTTTTACCGTTTTATATAAGTACATCTAAAACTAATTACAAACATCGATATGTGTCTAATACACTGTCATTCAACCCATGTAAATTTTTTCTCTCACTGGGTCTGAGTAGGCGCCTCTTTCACAGCCGAAGGAAGTCCACTGCTGGACATAGGCCTCCCCCAAGGATTTCCACGACGACCGGTTCTGCGCTGTTTCTCTTTCACATGAATAGTCCAAATTATATAGCTATTATTGTTATTTTTTACCTGAACAGTTGAGGAGAGCTGTGGTTCTGGTGGCCATGCGGAATCTCTTGCGGTGACAATCAAGTTGTAAATGGGAATAGTTTCTCTGTCCAAAGGCTTTGCGGTATATATTGTTCCATTTTCTATGATTTTGAAATGTTGACTGTCATCACCAGACGTTATGCTGTAGGTCAACTTTCCATTCAAACCTATAAATAAGAAAATAAATTGTATAGCCACGTGTCACAAACTTTGTTGCGTTCAACGTCTGGTACACGCAGGATTGTCGTTGCCTACCACGAAACAATAATTAACATTTCGCTTATAACGTAATAGCATAGAATAGAAGTATACGATTATGAGCGCTGTAAAAAAATAACAGGACTTAAGAGGATTGTGAAGCTGCAACTTTACATACAAACGGCGTTAACGATTTTCACCTCTTAAATGTTAACCGATTTTGGACCAAATTTTAATGGGGCGAAGTAGGTATTGAGATGATAAAAAAATGGAACTTGAGATTTTAAATAGGATCGATTTTTATAAATAAACATTTTGTTCTATTGTCATTATCCAGGGAGGAAACAAGGGAATACGTTTGTATGGAAAAAATGGCGCCAGCGTTTCCTCTCAATGTAACAGCTACAATCTTAACAAATTTAATGAAACTATGTGACTAACTACAAATTAATAAGTACATCTAGTATAGAAGTAGTTCATTATTTCAGGAAAAATCTTAATACAGTACCTCCCATACAAACCCAAACAATTTTTTTTATCAAATCTTTTCTTTGCTACTAAGTCAGCATGATTAGTTAATGTTCATTGTTGATTTGTGTATGCCCGACTGAAAAAACTACACGAGAAATTACGCACAGCGTGGCTTATTCCGAAATAACGAATAACCTTTTTATTTATTTAAAAATAATTTTAAAAAATCGTATGAGCAGTTTTTGAGAAAAGATTTATTTGTTTTTTACTACGGTAACAAGCTTCACTGTCTAGTAGTTTAGGCGCTGGAGCTGCACCGGACACACACACTCTAACACACACAAGTTCACTACGGTAACAAGCTTCACTGTCTAGTAGTTTAGGCGCTGGAGCTGCACCGGACACACACACTCTAACACACACACAATTTTACATGGTTATGGCTCTATTGATTCCCTTATTTAAAATCTTTCAACTGAATTTTTTTGACATGACCATATTTTGGCACTTCTTCGTCGCTAGAAAGTAAGAATACAGTGTATAGAATTTATTATGAAGTATTTTTTTTACTTATATTTGTTCTAATACGCCTACTTACCGGAAAACTTTCCACGTAGGCTTGGGAAAGATAGGTAAGCATATTTAAAATAATATTATATAAAAAAATCTATTAAAGTCCTAACTATGAACGAAAAAATAATGGCTTTATTATAAAATTGTCTAGTTGCCTATATCAATTAGCCTTTGTACATAACCAATAAAAAGATGTTCGTCAACAAAAAAGATGTTTGCTTGATGATGCTCACCTGAGTCCATATCTGTGGCACTTATAGTGACGACTGAGATGCCAACAGGGACGTTTTCAGGGATCTCGTTGGAGAAGCTCATGGGGTCGAAGATGGGCGCGTTATCGTTGAGGTCGATGACGTTGATGTAGACAGTCACGGTGCCCGACAGGGAGGGGCTGCCACTGTCCTGCGCTTGAGCCACCAGGATGTAATGCTGCGTCTGGAACGGAAGTCAAGGAAAATTTAACATAGCAACGTTTGATGTCATCGCTTTATTAAGCTACTAGATTTTGCCCGCGGCTTCGCCCGCGTGGACATCATTTTGTGACTGACTTAGAGGATGCGCGGTGCGCGAGCCGCAAGCGGCTCACGAGCGTCGACAGCGTCGAATTTTCTCCAAATCCTTTGGGAACTATGTCAGGATATGCTTATTAGTAAATCGTGTCATTTCCCACCCCCTCTACCATTTCTGTGCAAATATCACACAATCCATTGTTTCGTTGCGATATTAAAGAAATTAACCAAAAAAAGAGTAAGTATATTTTCAGTTCACTGGGGAATTGCATCGGGCTATGCTATTTTCACGGGATAAAAAGTAGCATATGTCCTTCCTTGTGACACAGGCTACCTGCATGCCAAATTTTATTAAGATTCGTCAAGGCGTTGAAGCGTGAAAAGGTTACAAACAAACAAACACATTTTCACATTAATAATATTATAAAGTAAGGATGAATTTTAGGAAAATATGACGTTTATAAGTAAGTTAAATGATGATTTGATTAATATAACTACGTTAAATGATCACTTAATGACTATCAGCGACAAACTAAAACATTATTCACAAAATGCGTGCATAAACATTTAACAAACCACGAACGCCGGCATTTAGATTTTTCATATATAATAGGACAGCGAAGCTTTCCAGCTATGACAAGCTTCTTCATTCGCGGACCGTGGAGCGAGATGACGATTTAAAAAAAAACAAGCAATGGTCGCGGAATCCGGCTCGCGGATGTTTTGCTGACGGCCGCTTTGTCCGACATTGTTCGAGCCTTAATTTCGATGGGGAATCGAGCGGCCAAATGCCGAATATGATGCGCGACGCGAAAAAACTTTACCGGGATGAAATTAGCAGCTCCCCAGCTCTAGCGGGGTACTCGGAATTGGCGGGCGGTCGAGCAGACGAATGTACATGGAATTGTTTTTACTAATTAGCAGGAGCGGCCGACTTGATGAGGCTCCGGCGGCAGCAGCGCCGTGCGCTACCCAGCCGCCTTTATTGCGGGGCACGAGGGGGCAAGATCCCGAGCACGTCCAGCTACTGACGACACCGACACAATTTTTAAAAACAATGGAACGCTTTTTTGACCTTCACAAAACTGTGGACTTAAAATAGTTACACATTATAAAGCAGATCGTAACAATTAACATGGGACTAATTAATAAATTGCTGTCTTATCACGAATCACTTTTGATGTTCAAGAAAGTTAGCTTCAGAATAATAATAATAATAAATATCCATTATTGCATACCAAAAAAGCATTACAGAAACTTAATTTAAATATGTACATTGCAAAGGCGGCCTTATCGCTTTTAGCGATTTCTTCCAGGCAACCATAAGTTAACCGGTAGGAGTTGGTAGGTAAAAGGCTAAATGCGGGTGGCTGCAGATTATGTTACGAAATAATACATTACATACTTTGTAAATATATAAAATACAAATCAAAACAAATAAATATTATATAAATAAAAATAAACATAAAACAGTAATTCAATAGTAATTAAGAAATAAATACAAGTATAAGAATAAAGCTTTAGAATTACTTCGTCTTTTATATGAACGCAAAGCCCTTCAGAATGGTCGCTTCATAAAGAATTGCATTAAAACCCGCTCAAGGGCACATGGACCCTTCCTTTCAACCTGCGCGTCTTGCCTACAACATGCAATACTTTACACACGGCAAGTAATAAATTTTACTTATCCTTATCTTATTTTTAAGCCCAAAAGGCATTCGAGTAAGTGACTCGAATTATGTTTTATATGAGCGGGTAATTGTGCCGATGTCCTTAGTTAGGTACTTTTAAAAATTAACATAATCTTACATGGGGCATGTGAAGTTTTACAGAATTTTTATTAGCTTATCTAAAAGGTCAGTGCTTTTAAAATCCTTCGTGTAGGTTCGCTCAAACTCATTTTCTTAATTCGTTTTAACCACAGGATGGGATGTAACATGTAAACATGCGAAGAAAGGCTCGAATACAAAGTTGTTTTTATGTTTTTAATCTTTAAACGTTACGTTAATCCCTCAAGCTAGATTCATGGTTAAACTTAAGGTCAGTAGATTTATCTACCTCTCAGATACCTACAGATACTTTAACATAATATGTATGTAATGTAACGATATGTAATTTTGCCGATACGATGCCGATACCGATTATTGTACTAATAAATCGGCGATACTGATATCGATACCGATATTATCTACAACATACCGATATCGATATCGGTATCTTGTAGATAATAAATCAAAATGTACTTATTTAATGCATTAAAGTTACGAGTACCTATATTTATTAGAGAATCGACTTTGTGAAGTGTGAAAACTGAGAAATAAAAATAAACACCTAAATAAATAAAAAGCCAAATCTGAATTCAAAGAAACATTTATTTAGGTAAGTATATGAATATTATCAAGCAATCAAAGTGGTGATTAAGTAATTACACAAAATAATAAAATAAACCGATACATAAAGTCAGTAATTAGAGTTTACTTTAGTGTCGTTCGTTTCGCGTGCTTTTCAAACTGTTTGATATCGATCGGTTGTATTATAATCGGCGATACCGATATATCGATATCGGAATCGTTACATCCCTACTTTAACACATGCTAATAGGTTAGAAAAGCAGTTCTATTTGATCATAAGAAATCCCTCAGTCCCCCCGATGCCTTGACGATGCAATGACGATTTGTCGGACTTTTTAAGGTTCCGTAGGTACTTAAATTAGGAACCCTTATAGTTTCGTCATGTCCATCTGATTGTCTATTTGTATGTCGGTATGTTACAACCGACTTACTCAGAAACTGAAATTTGATACGGTTATAAAAATATAAGGAATAAAATCTGTAAATTAAAAAAAATGGGTAAGTTCGTAAAATGGATGTTTTATTTTTATTCACGTACCCCGTTGAATAGATCTTTCAAAGCTATTGAGAGTTTACGAATAATATTTTTTTCGATGAAATATGACTCGTTTATGGAATGCTATTTTACGAAATCTGAGAGTATTGGAAATACTAGGGCACATAATTAATGTAAAAACAAAATTACCACGGCCAAGTAGGTGCTTTCTTATCTTTCTATCTATGATTTCTTATCATCATCATATCAGCTCATGTACGTCCCCACTGAGGAGCTCGAGCCTACCCTGAATCAGGGCGATTAGGCCTTAGTCGACCACGCGGGCCCATTGCGGGTTGGTCGACTTCACACACAACCTTCGACTTTATTCGCAGGCCTGTGCAGGTTTCCTCACGATGTTTTCCTTCACCGTTAAAGCAATCGGTAATGATATGTACGTAAGTTTTTGAAAAACTCTTTGGTACATTGGCCGTCCAGATTTGAACCCGGTACCTCTGGTTAGATGGACCGAGTCGTTACCGGTTGAGCCACCGACGCTTTTTTAGCTTTCTTATCATCATCATATCAGCTCATGTACGTCCCCACCGAGGAGCTCGAGCCTACCCTGAATTAGGGCATCAGGCTTTATTCAACCACTTCGACTTCACACACAACCTTCGAGTTTCTTCGCGGGTGTGTGCAGGTTTCCTCACGATGTTTTCCTTCACCGTAAGAGCGTCGGATAAACGTAAATAGGAAATCGAAATTTGAAAACATATTTGTACATGGCAGGATTCGAACCACGACCTCCCGGACAGCGGTGGCGTAGCGGCCCTAGCCGTTACGCCACCGACGCTGGTTTCTTAGTTTAGGATTATTAGTCGACCAAAGATGTGCAGTTATGTTTGTAAAAAGTTAATGGATTTTCCGTGCAAAAATATTCTGTACCAACTGCAAAATAAACTAATAAAAATTTAAAAAAAACTACGGAAACCTTCTTTGCGGTTGGTACAACACGCAGTTGGCTACTTTATTATATTCTTTTTATACTAGCAGCTGAGATATATAATTCACTTTACATTATTTCACACAACTTTAAAGGTTAACGCATAAATTTTTAAGTTAATAGTCTAGTAAAAACGTAACGCTGTATTTGTTAGTGCAGTGGTCGTTGACCGGGCGCCGCCGTCGGCTTTAGATCTGTGATGTGATAGTTCTCTAGGCGAGTTATATTAGTATCACTGACCGCTAACCTGGATATGGACAGGGGGGGGGCTATTCTAAAATAACGCTTACTTTTTGTCTACGATTCGTGGCAGGGTTACCAGATGTCAAATTAAAAAGTCCTGACAAAAAGCCTGATTTTTATCAAAAAGTCCTGACATTTTACTGACACGGGCGCGCGCGCGGTGTGACGACGCACAGTCATATTAATAAAATACCAATTATGGATATGACTTTTGATTGCCGACCGCTCACTCGCCGTCTCATAATCTGCCATTGAGGCTACTCTTAGTCTCCACACAGTGAAAAATCACCAATCACTTAAGTCCTCAAATGTGTGAATCCTGACTTTGCGTAAAAATCCTGACATGTCAGGACAAATCCTGACGTCTAGTAAGCCTAGTAATATGTGCATTCGTTTGAGTCTGGTCGAAATAGGAATTAGAGCGACCTTGTTTCTGATGTAAATAAAAAGATGCAGACTGTATATAGTATGGACACACCCTGGACACTTCATACAACGCGCCAGAATGACATTTCAAAAAAGGAATGACGGAACAAATAAAATGGCGGCGAAATCCTGTACTTTCGATAACCAAACCACACCCTGGACACTTCATACAACGGGCCAGAAATGAAATTTCAAAAAAGGAATGACGGAACAAACAAAATGGCGGCGAAATCCTATACTTTCGATAACCAAACTATAACCAATCTGTATCAATCTGGGTGACGAGGGGGTGAGGTCGCAATCTAGAGAGCGGCAGAGAATGTCCATACTGTATGTTCAATGTTCATACTGTATGTATTAATATATAATATACTTTGGCAAGGACTCCTAAAAAAAATAAAAAACCTGCCAAGTGCGAGTCGGACTTGCGCACTGACGGTTCTGCATCATAACACCACTTCACATATAAGTATAATAATTATACTTATTCATTACAAACAAAAGACATCAACGCGAGCGACATAAATTTTTTTTTTTTTTAATTTAATTCGGACTCCTTAGCGCGAGTACGACTCACACTTGGCAGGTTTTTATTTGTTGTTTTACTTCAGGATTGGTAATATAATCACACCAAGTTCGAAAGCTTGTATGTATGTATTACCGTTTTGTTACCGGTTACCGTTAATAAAAAACCTACAAGTAAAAACGTTTATTTTTGTCCCTTTAATTTTAACCGCCGCCGGCGTGTAATGGTAAGTCCATTCGCTTCACACCAGGAAGTCGCGGGTTCGATTCCCGGTGGGGTCAACTTGTAAGACTCGGTTTGGTTAGTGGTAGGGCATTTATGCATTTATGCAGTATTTACCAGTACCATATAGTCCTTGGGGCGCGGGATGTTTATGTAATAAATTAACACTAAGAAAGTTACACCAGTTAAATTGTCTAAGTCCTTTTAGTACCGCAAATCGCTAATAGATGGCACTGTAAGTTTTTTAGAACTCGGCCGAGCGTTGGGTGTTAGGTTTTATTTTCGTTACGGAATTTCTTGATTCGGTCGCCGCGCTTAAAGCCCGCGATAAAAGCTATGCAATAGCTTAAAAAAATTCTAAATATCTCTCTTGTATTACGTGCGTAGTGTTTCGGTCAGTTTTCATGTGAGGTCCAAACGTATATTTCGTATAGATTGGTTATAGAGACTTAAACATTGGTTAAGAGAGGCGCGTGTCGCTGTTAACACATTTGTAAAATATCTAATTTTATCAGAAAAACCGGGATGACGAATTCTATAGTCATCTGAGTTACTTTTTATAGTCTGTCAAAAACGACATTTTGTACTAAAAATGTTATAAATACCTAGGCGTGACGTCATAGTTTTAGCAACGTCATATGTGTACTCATTTTGTGATTTTGGTGAATTAAAAATTGAATACATGATGGAAAACAAAACGAGTATTACTAAAAGGTTTTCCGAAGTTTAAGTAGGAGGGTAATTTAGTGATCTAGAGTTCAAAATTTATTTCTGATGCTGTCGTCATCCCTATTGCGTTATGTATAAGGCTAAGACTTGACACATCAGTGGAATTAAAATATTAAATATAAAAAAGATACAGAAAAGGAGAATTTTAAGAGATAGAATACATAACGCTAGTTAGTTACATTCTCTTTGGATTACATTTTTGTGAAGAAAGGAGAAAGAAGGCCTGTGTCAGAAGGAGATAGAATCTGTGCGCTTCAGGCGTCGTCATTCTATCTCCTTCTGACACAGGCCTTCTTTCTCCTTTCTTCACAAAAATGTAATCCAAAGAGAATGTAACTAACTAGCGTTATGTATTCTATCTCTTAAAATTCTCCTTTTCTGTATCTTTTTTATATTTAATATTTTAATGCCACTGATGTGTCAAGTCTTAGCCTTATACATAACGCAATAGGGATATGTCATATTTACAAAAGAGATTTAATGCTTACAATATTATCCCCAGTTGTAATATAAAGCTTTATATTGTAATCTATTTAGAGTAATATAAAAAAAAGCTTACGCATGGAAATGTGTGCCTAGCTAAAATCATCCGCAATTTTCGTTAAACTGAATTAAGTTGTTTTAGTTGTGAATATGAATTTAATTAATGAATTGAATATTTAAAATATGTGTGATAAAAATATATCTATGTGTATCAATATCATCATATCAGCTGATATACGTCCTCACCGAGAGGCTCGAGCCTAACCTGAATTGGACGATCGGGCTTTAGTTGACCACGCGGGCCCAGTGCGGGTTGGTCGACTTCACACACAAACTAGGAGTTTCTTCGCAGGCGTGTGCAGGTTTCCTCACGATGTTTTCCTTCACCGTATGAGCCACAAGTCGCGTAAAATGAACTTTGGTTACCAAAACCTTGACAGGACCAACCCATGTATTTTGTTTTTATGTTACAGCCCTTTTTACAATCTTTTATTTAATTTCACCTGTCCCGGTGTCTGTAATGAAATCTTGCAAGTTAAATTTGACCCATTTCCCGGTTTCCGATTGAGCTGAAATTTTCCATGAATATGTATAACGCGTGACAATGCAATATTAAAAGTTTTAATCGGCCTAAAAGTTTTTAGGTTTTTCGGAAGTTAATTATTTTACCTGTTTTCGCACAACTGTCGTCGTATGGGTGTAAAAATTAAATGGTAAACTCGTGACGATGGTAAACCCTCGCTTACGGCTAGGGCTTACAAACTTTACTCGTTTGTTATTTACCTTTTTACCACCCTTGTATCATCATCATCGTATCAGCTGAAAGACGTCCACTGTTGGACATAGGCCTCCACCAAGGATGTCCACGACGACCGGTTCAACGCGGCCGCATCCAGCGGCTTCCCGTGACCTTCACCAAGTCATCGGTCTACCGAGTGGGAGGACTGCCTACGCTTCGTTTTCCAGTGCGCGGTCGCCCGCCACTCAAGAACTTTACTACCCCAACGGCCATCTGTTCCACGAGTTATCCCTTGTATTATAAATGACTATTTATGATTATTGGCTATAGTTATGTATTTAAGGCAAGTAATCATACACCTACTCATTATAGGTAATACATAAGTGTCCTAAAAGTACTCAATTCGGGTTTATACCTCATTCTCTCAGGCTATAATTTATCATATTGATGTCTTAAACCAAATCCAATGGTGTCTACCCTATTTTATTTATGTTTATTGTAAATAGTCGTTAAGGCGGCATCGCCAGCTGTGACATAAGATATTCTAGAGGCATAAAACAAGATTTATGCCCTTCATACTCGTTTCGACATACTGTGTTGTATGAGATGATTTGAACCTGCCACAGGCATGAGCTTGTCATGCAATGGTAACAGAGCGATTTTCCAGCTCAAGGTTTTAAATCATCATCATCATATCAGCCGAAGGACGTCCACTGCTGGACATAGGCCTCCCCCGAGTATTTCCACGACAACCGGTTCCAGTGGCTTCCCGCGACCTTCACCTGGTTGTCGGTCCACCGAGTGGGAGAACTTCCTACGCTACGTTATCCGGTGCGCGGTCGCCGCTGGAGAACTTTACAAAAACATTTATTTCCATTTTAATCAAATTTAAAATTCGCTCAACAGCAAACAGATACATATCCTGCATTCAACGAATAAAAACTTAACTCCACTTTTTTTCAGTCGGGTAAAAATGTATCCTATGTCACTCATGAAATCAAGGCAAATCTAAGGACACCTCGCACTCGTTTTGGCTACAGAACATGCCAAAGAAATAAACATGCACTCGAAAAACATAACCCTTCTTCTGGCACAGTCGGGTAAAAAACTTATATATCTTTCTATCTTTTAGATTGCGCAGACGACAGAACAATTTATGAATTATAGACAAAACCTTTTTTTTAAGCAAGTCATTAAAGAAAACCTTATAGGTACATTAAACTGTCCAGCTTGAGAATTGAGATATTAGCTCACTAGCAACAGCTTGCTATCCTAACTAGGCTTCGTGTAGGGTAAAAGGCGGATAATTGCTACACTTTTTTAAAACACTCTATATCTCCCAGTACAAAAAACAAAATACTCTATTTGTAAAACTGACCGGTACTTTGGTTTTTTATCTTTTTTTATGCACAATTGGTAAACCCCTGAAAACATCTCACCTGGTGGTAAGTGACGATGTTCCCGAAGATGGAAGCGGGCTTACCAAGATTCCCCAACGCAATGGGGAACTGGCTATCTTATCTTCATGCCGGAACACTCCAATGATATCAACATTGATATTTGGCGGCAAGACTAAGATAAGATGGTGGTAGCTAGCCAAGCGGGCTTAGAAAATGCCCTACCACCAACCAAACCGAGTCTTATAATTGACCCCGCCGGGTATCGAACCCGCGACCTCCTGTGTAAAGCTAGTGAACTTTGCCTTTGAGCTACGGAGGCAAATTAATAAAATTACAAATACATAACAAATTACATTATAATCTACAAATTTATAAAAATTAAAAAACATTATCTTAATTATTTTTAGAGTATTAGCGATTTTTGCGGACCTCTATATTTTGAGGCATCTCTCCCACATATGGGATAGTTGCCTAATCCATGTAAATAACTTTTAGGATAGATGCCCCGCCGAGAAACAGGACATCTACCCCGCAAAAACTTTGATCACATTTTGCCTTCCCTTGCTATCGCACAGAGACATGAGACACTTAACGTCAACTTAGTGGTCATTGGAGAATCTTTCGAGAGATTAGTAAAATAGCATGCGATTCATACTCGAAACTAGAGTAATTACAATTGGGGTAGCTATACCCCCGGGGCAACTATCCTGGTTTTACCCTAGTCTGGGACAACTAACTCGCTTACCTCCTCGAAGTCAAGTCTCGCTGTTAGTGTGAAAACGCCGGTCTGGGGGTTGATCGAAAACACGTCATTGGCCCAATCCGAGATGACGGTGTACGTCAGCTGGGCGTTAGGGCCGGCGTCCAGGTCTACTGCGGATACCGTGCCCACGATGGAGCCCCTTGCTGCGTTCTCAGGAATATCGAAGGAGTACGCGCTCTCCTTGAACATCGGTGGGTTGTCGTTCGTGTCCATCACCTGTAATATGAACATATTGCTTTATTTTCATCATATCAGCTCGTATACGTTCCCACCGAGGGGCTCGAGCCTACCCTGAATTAGGGCCATCGGACCTTAGTCGACCACGCGGGCCCAGTGCGACACACAACCTGCGAGTTTCTCCGCAGGCGTGTGCAGGTTTCCTCACGATGTTTTCCTTCACCATAAGAGCGTCGAATAAACGTACATATGAAATCAAAATTCGAAATCACATTGGTACGTGGCAGGATTCGAACCACGAACTCCCGCCCGGACAGGAGGCGGTGGCCCTAGCCGTTACGCCACCGACGCTCTTTTGGTTTATTTTAAAGAGTCAATTTAAATGTTCTAAGAATGCTACTTGAATTTCAAAGTATTTTTGGAGTAGGTGCACGGTTTAAGAAGATTGCGAACCTACGGCGAAAACTAAACTTTTCATAAAAACGACGAAAGCGTTAACCGACTATTACCAATTTTTGATAGGTTGTCATTCAGAACAAAAGCGAGGTTTATTATAAACTATAATACTTATTTATAAGTATTTTATAGGTTTCGTTTATGAAATTATTGATTAAAATAAACAAATGATGGCCCAAATTAGTTTGGTATAAAAAAACAATGAACGTTAAATAAAATTAAATTTACTAATTGTTTTCAGAAAACAAAAATCTATAAACCTAGCTTTTGTTCTAACTGACAACCCATCAATAATTGGTCAAAATCGATTAACTTCTATGAGGTAAAAACCGGTATCGCCGTTTGTATGAAAAGTCGCAGGTTCACAATCTTCTTAAGGTACTTTTCAACAGAAGATTTCAGGAATGTATAACAAGGAAAAAAATTAACCTTAATTAAAATCCGCGATTGACATAGGTTTTCACCGCCTCCGTGGCGTAAGGTTAGTAAATTCGCTTCACACCAGGAGGTTGCGAACTCGATTCCCGGCAGGGTCAACTTTGTAAGACTTGGTTTTGCTTTTAAATATCAGTGTTAACAGCATTGATGGGTTCCGGCTTGAAAATAGGATATCCAGATCCCTGTTGAGTTGGGGAATCTTGGTAAGCCCGCTTTTACCTTCAGCATCATCGTCACTTACCATCAGGTGAGATGATGAGTGTTTATCAATTGTGGGTAAAAATAAAAACCTACAACCTAGCTTTTGATGTAACTGACAACCCATCAATAATTGGCCAAAGTCGATTAATTTCTTTGAGGTAAAAATCGTTATCGCCGTTTGTATGGAAAACAGAGATTTGTATTCTACAGGCAAACGAAAAAACACTGAAAAATTGCAAATTTGTGGTTTTTTTCTTTACTCTTTACACGTAAATAAAAAGATAGAGACAACTGTTCCAATCAATGCCTCTCCTTCAAATACTCTTAATCAGCCGATTTCACGGGAATGTATTACAAGGCAAAACTTAAACCTAGCTACACAATAAAATCCGCGATTGTCATAGGTTCATTTATAATAAAAACCAAGTCCTGCTTAGATATAAAGTTATCTTAATATATACTAAATCACAGGTTTCCTCACGATGTTTTCCTTCACCGTCATCGTTGGATCGTCAACCAACCCGCATTGGGCAGACGTGGTCGACTAAGGCAAGATCGCCCAATTAAGGGTAAGCTCGAGCCCATCGTATATTAGCTGATATGATGAAGATTGTCGGATTAACGTATACATATGAAACTGAAATACGAAAACACATTGGTGTACGTGACAGGATTCGAACCACGATCTCCCGGACAGGAGGTAGTGGCCCTAGCCGTTACGCCACCGCGACGCCGTTATACAAGAAGAACCTTGTAGTAGGCGAGGTAAATTTAGTCTTGAACTTTTCTTGCTGTTCAGAATAAAATTAGTCGCGGTTTTTTTAATAATAAGCTAGCAGGAACTCAAATAATTTTTTTTGTGCGTTTAGCGTAACATAATATTACGTGAACTAGTAGAGCCTATGTACGAGATCTCGGTAAAGTGCATATTTTCCACTTAGCTATAAGGTGAGTGGTATTCCAACCAGTTCCTGTTACTGACAAATGTGTCAAACGGCAACAGTGCGGGTTCATTTGCGGTCCTCAACGGCTAAGGTGTTAAACGGCTATTCCTAACTTCTGCGTTTCATTTAAAAGGAATCGCGGGCGCAATTTAAAAGGAATCGCGGGCGCCATTTAAAAGGAATCGCGGGTGCCATTTTTTACATACAAACGTAGTCCCCTGTTTTCTCCCTGGATAATGACAATAGAGCAAAAATGTTTTTTCCATCAAACCTATTTCTACCATAGCCATGCCCTTATTTTTGTTTTTTCCGATATTCTAATTATAGTAGGAAGTAGGAGCCTTCGAGAACTAAAAAAAATTGCCCAATTGAAAGTCAGTTTTCAGACACCCACCAAAAAAAAACCTCATATTAACAGTAAAACGAAAACATAAAGCCATAGCGTTTTTAAAAAAAAATATTTAAAATAATTGAAAACGCTAAACACGTTAAAAAACCGACTTCCATCGCAACAAATTAGTACATTTTTGCATTATTATTTTTGGTTTTTGTTAATTTTCTACTAAAGTACTACACCAATTTTGATAAAATTTAAATGGGACCACCACGGGAAGCACTAGCTTTCAAATAAAAAAATAATCATAAAAATCGGTTCACCCAGTCAAAAGTTCTGAGGTAACAAACATAAAAAAAACATACAGACGAATTGAGAACCTCCTCCTTTTTGGAAGTCGCTTGAAAATATTACTATTGCTCAAGTTTTGGAGGAGGAAATAGGGGACTTACTACGAAATGCTGTTTTGTTCAATTTTAGCACATATTATCGGTCTGAGCTGGAGCTTTCCCTTTCTTGCTGTATACGAAGAGGTTTGGGGGAGGGAGATAGCAACATTTTATTCAAATACCTATTCTTTAGAGCGCGTTTCCTCTTAACCCTGCAGTGGTCACGCCCCCAAAAGTCACTTGAGTGGTCGCGTGGATTACAATGTATGCCAAATTGTTTTCTATTTTTTTTATAAAATTTATTTACCCTATATTTTTTACGTTATATGTTTATCTTAAATTAAATTATAATTAGAAACTGAACAGAATAATTAACAGTTTTTAAGATAAGCCAAAACACAAACTTCTTATAAATCGTCTTTTAATACTTACTTTGGATTATATAAGACCTTTCCTTCACCGTAAGAGCGTCGGATAAACGTACATATGAAATCTAAATTCGAAATCACATCGTGAGGAAACCTGCACACACCTGCGAAGAAACTCGCAGGTTGTGTGTGAAGTCGACCAACCCGCACTGGGCCCGCGTGGTCGACTAAGGCCCGATCACCCTAATTCAGGGTAGGCTCGAGCCCCTTGGTGGGGAAGTATATGAGCTGATATGAATGAAATATAAGACCTTAATACGCATTAACGCTTATTTCGAAAACAAATTAATTATTATTTACTAAACAGAAACTACATACATATTTAGAATGAACAGAGCGGGGGTTACATACCTTACTTAAAGTACACGGAGTCCTGTACTTGAACTTTTTCGAATAATTTCATTTTTAATTAGCATGCGATTACTTATGTAATCCGCGCAACCACTGCAGGGTGGACTTCGTCTACAATAGTGTTCACCGGTTTCAAAGCTTTTGATAAGTACCTCTAAATGCATTAAGGAATTTATATTGCAATGAATTGCGATACCGTTACTGCAGTAGTGTTAAAAACGGCCGCTTTAGCAACACCGACGGGAAAAAAGGCACATCTAATAGAATTAGAAGCTAATTAACTAGAAGCAGCTAGTCGAGAAGCAGTCGGCATTCTTGTTCTAACCACACAAGGCTGCGGCGATGTTTTTACTAGGAAACTAGATGAGAAAGCAATGTGGAGGGCGGGGGGGGGGGGGGGGGGGCTATGGCAGCAACTTTCCTAACTATTGCACTTGCTTTACATAAATTAGCTGTGATAACATAATCATGTTGGCAACAAGGCATTTACGCAGTGATAATGTTCCAACCAACAGCTTCATTCATAAGCTTATATGGTGTGGAGAATTTATTGCAAAATGATTACCTGATTTTAATGGAAAAATTAAATGAAAATAAGACAAATATCTACGAGATTTTTTTGTATATAGTAAAGTAAAAGTAAAAAATGTTAATTTGCAGAAAGAACACAATACATTTTAACAATAACCCCAAACTAGGCAACTTGCCTGTATCGTGGTAGTTGATTTAGTACGATTTCCAGATTACAAAGAATGCGGCTGATTTATGCGGTTAAACATGGTAAAGTAAATTGTTCGACACGTAACAAAAGTAAACAAGTTAAATTCAGTATAAAAGCTTAAATTAAACACAATAATATTAATAAAATAGATTGGACAAAGTATCATGCATTAAATTTTGTTTTAATGACTAAATAATTGCGTGTTAAATAAATGTGAGCATGATTGCGTGTTTGTATGTGTGTGTGTGTATGCAAACCATACCATATACTAGTATGGTGTCATTTTCTTAAGTTTATGGTGTACTAATATTAATGGCATTCAATTATTTATTACTTATTTATATCAATAAATGATTATTGAATCAAAATCAAAAGGAAATATGGATCAAATCGAACAGGGGTACGGCGGAGGTCATTTCCAAAATTTGAACACTATGAATGCCTGTTCCATTTTTGATCGTTATGAACTTTATTTGGTTTGCTACCTGCAATAAAGTACTACTTCAGGTAAGGCAAAGTTTTCTACAACGGTCTTAGAAAAATATTAAGCTGATAGCCCGGATACTTTTTTTTGTATTAGCACTATGCGATTTAATGAAAAAGAAAAGTTCTTATCGCTGCTGCAGGTCAAATCGCTTATTCTGGTCTGCACTATCACTGTGCAAAGTGGTTTAATTCCGTCATGAAATGCAGCTTTCGTGTAAAATATCTCCATATACCATGAAGCTGCAAACAGAATGCGAGAATTTGCAAATTCTTTACAAAAAAAAAACTCAAGAAAAAACTGACCTGCACAACTATTGTGATATCAGTGAACTGCACTCCATCATCAGCTCTGATGATCACTTTGTATTCAGCTATCGTCTCTCGATCCAAGGGCTCCTTTAGGGTCAGTGCTCCCGTGGTGGGGTTCAGCGTGAAGGGTGTCGTGTCCTCGGACTGGATGCTGTAGGTGATGCTGCCGATGGTGTCAGGGTCCTCAGCGGTGATGGTAGCTACCAGCTGCCCAGGCGCCAGGTCCTCAGACGCCTTGTACCGGGCGGGAATGTTTTTGAACTCGGGCGGACTGTCATTCTTGTCCAAGATTAATACTTCCACCTGCAGAAAAAAGAAAAAATATAAATTAACAACGCTTGGGATTGAAGGGTAAGCTTTGAATTGAGATTTAATCTTTATAAGTATAAGTGGCATGAAATTAACAACAAAAAACGTATTTGCCAAAACAATGGAAGCTGGAGTAGACAAGAGTTAACTTTGTAATAAAGTATTTAACCAGCATTGAGTCGAACAAAACAGTCAAAGTAGAAGTCAGGTGATGTTTTATTTATAAGGTTGGCAGAAAATCAGCCACTTTAACACAGTACAAGAACAGGGACCAAATTAATAATTCTAAAAATCCTGCGCGCGAGTGGCTCCTCGACAAAACTGTGACTCAAGCGCAGCGCCGCCGTCGCGTCATCCGCAGGCGAATGATGGCCCACGGCCTTTTATTTGAACGATACTAACTTTTAATGAGAAAATTGTTGCAACAAAATGTAAATGTCAGTAAAATGAATTCTCCACTGAAGGGTTTGCGTGATCCATTTTTAGATTTCCAGCTAAAAGCGCCGAATTAAAAAAAAAACTCATGCAAACATTTTTGTATGCATTTGTATAAACACCTATAAGATAAGATAAATATACCTTACTGCACACTAAATATACAAAAATTAAAAAACTTATTAACTAGCATAATACACAATGATATGCAAAGGCGGACTTATCGCTTTAAGCGATTTATTCCATCCATCCTTTGGTGAATGGATTGCCTATATCGTTAGAGTTTTTATTTGAAAGATACTAACTTTTAATGAGAAAATTGTTGCAACAAAATGTTAAATGTCAGTAAAACGAATTCTCCACTGAAGGGTTCGCGTGATAAATTTTTAGATTTGCAGCTAAAAGCGCCAAATTAAAAATTAAGTGTGTGGTTTTACGGTAAAAGTGAAACTTTACAGAGGACGAAACGATCATGGCTGCTCTCGCTACGTTACAGACGACGAAACGATCATACAGTCAGACGAAAGCGACCGTCACGCGACATGCAACACACAGACGAAAAAAATTGAGACGATGTAATAAAAGTTTCACTTTAAAAACTCATGCAAAAATATTTTTATGCATTTGTTTAACTACGTATTTTGTTAGAGTTTTTATTTGAAAGCAACGGAGATCGAATGTTTTAATCTCGCCCGATGCGATACGTTAGATAAGATTTATGAAGTCAGAAGCGACCATTACAAACGCAGCTGGTAGACGGGTACAAAAAGCTGTTCGAGAGGATCTCGACAAGTCAACAAAGGGACAGGCGAGTAAGACAAGCAAGCGTTTCGTCATTTGTACCGTGCAGCACGAAGAATTCGGAGCCGTCACAGATAAGGGGCCGATTGTGTGTAGAGAGTTCTGTGCCCGCAGAGACTGCGCATTTGTTATGATGACTCAATCTTTTCTTTGTGGCGTGGCGAGACCTGAGGGTGCTCAGAATAGAATACCACTGGCCGTACTCGCCCACGTCCGTCACTCTACGTAAGAGAAGCAGCAATTAACGACGATTGTACGGTAGAGCCACTCGAGGAAAAAATCGAAATGTGTTAATAAAATTTATTGTTCAGATATAGGCAGAGAAAGCATGAGAAAAAGTTTGGATCGATTGTAAACATCACTTGTTAATAAGTTCCCAGTACGTCTTTATTGAGCTCTAACTTGTGGTAGTGTAATACGGAAATGACAAAGTTTGCGCTTAATTGTCTTATCGTAAGTTGTATTGTTGAATGGAATTGGGATTGTTGAGCTAACCGGTCGGACATACTTCGTTTCTGGTTTCTGAAGTAGCAGCTATCATTGTACACTGTTACAATTTCAAAATCAGAAAATTTTCTTCAATTCTTACTAATATTATAAATGTAAAAATGTGTTTGTTTGTTACCTTTTCACGCTTCGACACCTCAACCAATCTTAATGAGATTTGCCATACAGGTAGCCTGTGTCACTGGAAAGGACAAAGGCTACTTTTTGATGTGAAACATCTATAGCCGCACGCGTCGCCACGCTATATGATGGTATAAAATATACAATATAATATTATTTATTGCTTTATTCTTTATTGTCTATATGTAGTAGTGTGTGTTTCACATCTGCCAGGCGTCCCGTGACGTCTCATTTTTATCCCGTGAAAATAGCATAGTCCGATTCAGTTTCTGAGGGTACTGAAAAATACTCTTTTTTTGGTTAATTTCTTTAACATGCAACGGAACAATAGATTGTTGATATTTTTTGCTCAAAGATGGTTGAGGGGGTGGGAAATTTACTAATTAGCAGATCCTGACATAGTTCTCTAGGGGTCTGCGGAAAACTCATTTCCACGCTCGCGTACGTCGGCGTCGCAACGGAACAACGGATTGAAGTAATTTTTGTATAGAATTGGTTGACGTGGTGGGAAGTGATATAGACTGTTAATCAGAATAGCTCGATACAGTTCCTGAGGGATCTGGAAGAAACTCATGTCCACGCTCGCGAGCCGCTTGCCGCTTGCGCACCACTCACCCTGGAAGACAGTCATCAGAAAACTAGTGATTTCATATTGCCTAAGATATGCTATATCATAAATGTGGTAGTTTTAGCGTATCTGGTAGATATATACGAGGAGGAATGCCTATAGATATTTATTTAGCTATGGGTTGTAATACCCAACTTTAGATTTTATTCATCTTGATCACAAACAAAGGAACTAAACATAGATACCTTAGAATATCACAAATATGTCTTACGAGGATACGAAGCACAAGCTAAGCTCTTGGCTGGTCGGTGCGCAAGAGACCCCCTAGAGTTCATGTTTGAAATAATCGATTAAGGGAAGAGAAATGACAGTGCACCGGTGCTGTGGGATCATCGATTAGTCTTCTTTCGATTATTGATCGTGGCCTGCTACTAGATTAATATGAAGTATTCGACATTTCTATGTAACGCGAGAGTTGAATAATGATACTCATAAAAATATAATGATATGTATGGAAATGTTTTGTTTTACTAAATTAAACGAGGTTGCTAATAAGCAGCATCACACACGTAATGATACTTTACCATGCGTTGGTATGAAATGAACTTATTCAGATTTATAATACAATTTATAGTCTTCTTCTCATCGTGTGGCACAACTATCCAAGGGACAGACGGCGGTTGCCTGGTGTTGCACTTACTATCACCCACGGTCACCAGTAGGACATTTAGATTTACACCTACGGACGTGTGCAACGCGACCTTCATTACACTTTTAGAATCAGATGTGCAGGTTTCCTCACGATGTTTTTCCTTCACTGTTAAAGCAATCGGTAAGTACCTACGTATGTTTCGAAAAACTCATTGGTACATTTACCGTCTGGATTTGAACCCGGGACGTCTGGTTAGGAGGACCGAGTCGCTACCGGCTGAGCCACCGACGCTTTTAGTAATAATCAGAAAATCTAATTACGTTTCTTAGTCAGCTGACTCGGAAAGAACTTACCATCTCTCTTACGGGTGATCTTTGTATATACAGAAAGTACCTATTATCATATTATTTTATACCTACTAGAAAGTAAGCCAGTAGCAGAAACTCATCATCATACAAGACATATGTTATTTGAGTAACATTTTATCAATTGTCAAAAATGAAAGTTTGTTATGCAATTGTGCCATAGTCTTTAAGGCCTTAAGATAGGTCAAATGACAATATTGACAATCATCATTACAGCTCATATACGTCCCCACCGAGGGGCTCGAGCCTACCCTGAATCAGGGCGATTAGGCCTTAGTCGACCACGCGGGCCCAGTGCGGGTTGGTCGACTTCACACACAACCTTCGAGTTTCTTCGCAGGCGTGTGCAGGTTTCCTCACGATGTTTTTTTTTGAATATTGACAATATTCAAATCAAATTATTATTATATTATACCTACTAGAGAGTAAGCCAGTAGCAGAAACTACTTGGATGACATACGGTCGTGTAGGTTTCATCATCATACAAGACATTAGTCGTTTGAGTAACATTTTATCAACTGTCAAAAATGAAAGTTCGCATTTGTTCGAAAGCATTTGTTCGCGTTACTGACATAGATAGTGACGTCACAAGTGCCATAGTCTTTAAGGTCTTAAGATAGGTCAAATGACAATATTCAAATCAAATTATTGAAAGACTGTGTACAGCTAGCTATCTCTATGGAAAAAATATTTTATCTACTTAATAAAAAATCGATTTGATTGAATACAATTTTAAAAATATTACCACTTTTGATGTAAAAAAGGTATACCGTTTATCGGCATTAATTGCAAATTTTTTTGAAAACAAATATTTAATGTTGAATGAAACTAAGACATCAGAAATCGGTGACTTTGAGACCTTTCATTTTAATTGAAAACATTTAAAAGTATTGAAAAGTAATAAAACCATGTAAAAATCGAGAATCGGACGTTCGGTTTCAACGTATCAGTCGCGCTGAAGCCCGCACTGATTTGAACTTAAATTGAATAAACTTACGTTCGATATTATTTTAACAGTATCAACCTGCTCGGATTGGCATCTTAAAAGCCTTAACGAACTAATTTGCTGTTTTTAATAAATATAAAATTAAAAATTATTTAATATTTCAAATGAGCAAGTGTTTTTGCTATTCTAGAGGAAATGCTATTTATTGAATACTGTTTTTTAATTTATTTTTTAATTGGTAAAATACTCGTAGCCTTTTAGCTGGATACGTTATTACAACACATCTAGCAAACTCAGGACAGATAAAATGTCATTTTTTAAAAGTTAAAAAGCTTTTACTTTTAACTTACAGTGTTTGTATGTATAAATGTAATGTGTGTATGTATGTATGTATATTTGTCTGTTAAAATATTGCGATGGATTTAAGAGCAACTTCCAGGGTTCCAATTAAGCTAAAATTTGGAATGAAGCCCTGTTCCCGGTGACAGTAGATTCTTTTGTAATTTTGAAATTGATCTGGTGAGGAACTTCGAAGGTGGAATCAATATTTGGCTTGTTGAGCATAAAACTCTTTTCAAACAAAAGCTGTATCTAAAAGCTTTAAAGGTTTTTTGAAAATTATTATTACTTTAAACTTGTCATTAGTTGAAAATTGTCATTGAAAAGGATAAATCACTGGAATTAACGGTGTCGAGTGACCTCGCGCACAACGTAATGGCGCTATTGGCAGTGACTTATGATTTGAAAGTCACTTCGCTAATAAGTGTAGGTAGGTGCCTATGTTTTTTGTACAGCCAGGCTTGAAATGAGATAGTATGTACTGATAAAGACCCAACTTCACATAAAGTTGTGGTTTTCAATCATAAGTCACTACCAATAGCGTCACTATGTTGTGCGCGAGGTCACTCGACACCGCTAATTCCAGTGATTTATCCTGACGATAACTTACTCAGATTGTTGAAATGGAAATTATGTGTTGGTCACGATAAATGGCAAAGATTTGTCTAGGCAAAGCTTCGTAAGACTACACCGTGTTTACAGCACAGTTAACTTCTCACTCGGATTGCATATTGCGTATACGCATTTATTCTGTGACTGAGAAGAATTGGTGTGATGACTCAATATATATAATTTGAATTTTGTTGGAAACTTTAAACATACCTATAATAATGGATAAATATGTGTGGTTATTGAAAATGTGACTATGGCTCCTCCGTTTCTAAAATTAGCAACTCGATTCAAGATGTTTTAAACATCGAACGAAATAGCTTGGAAATAAAGTTATCTTCAGCTCGTAAGGACTGCCACGTGTAGCTGTTACGTCAATCGCTGCGGACGAGTCATGCGAAAATTTTGGCTTTAATTCATTATAAATAAAAAATAAAAAATATTTCCAAAAAGTAAGAAAACAAAATAATTTTATATTGTTTTGTTAAAAAGTTCATAAATTGAGATAATATTTCGATTAAAACTGCAGCAGTTCTATGGTTACAACTAGAAAAAGAAGGGTGTATTAGGACATTTTTTCTTTAGTTCGGTATATTAAAATAGAATTCGAGAAAATCAAAATCACTTCTGTGAATTACAAAACCATTTTTTTCGATAAAAAATCCTTCATTGAGGTAAAAAGTGGTTACAAAGTTGGTCCTTGGCGGCGATATAAGCCTTAAGTGAATAGCTAAGTGTTACATGCTTTATTGCAATGATGAAGAATTAAATCAGTAGCTATGTACCATACCACCCATTAAAAAGTTCGTCTGCGGATCGAAGCAATCACCTGCACCACGTCATATTTTATTATCCGACAATAATTATAATTTGCCGTAGAGGATCAAATTCACCCACCGCTCAGATTTTGACTCTGAAAAATGACCACGCAATATTGTCGGTTTTTTTGACGAACATCCATCACCCGAGACATTAACTGGGAAAAAATTGACGGTAGTCCTTTTATTGCTTCATTTCATTTTTTGATGTGATCTCAAGGTGTACCTACACGCCTACACGCTTCACTGTAAAGAATAACATTATTAGAACATTTCTCATCTCACTAAAATCTTTCACAACAATATCATTTATATAAATACAGGGTGAAACAAAAGTGTTGTAGGTCCCGTTAACTGGGGCTTCTACTCATCATACTGAACAACTTTTGTTTTGCGAGTTTGCGGAAATCGCAAAAAAAATTGTACTCTTCATACAAATCGATCAGCTGATTAACCAATTTTGTGCATTTTAGTATCATCACATCAGCTCACATATACGTCCCCACTGAGGGGCTCGAGCCTACCCTGAATTAGGGCGATCGGGCCTTATCGACCACGCGGGCCAACTTTCTTCGAAGGCGTGTGCAGGTTTCCTCACGATGTTTTCCTTCACCGTAAGGGCGTCGGATAAACGTACATATGAGATCGAAATTCGAAAACACATTAGGAGGTAGCGGCCCTTGCCGTTGCGCCACCGACGCTCTTTTAAAATGGTGAATTTTTTTTTGAGAATTGACTATGGTTTCCTTGGGGAAAGTGGTTCAGTATCACGAGTAGAACCCCTAGTTAACGGGACCCTTGGATTTACCCTTGGATAGCACGGTTAATTGTGCCACACGATAAGAAGAAGAGTAACAACTATCAGATATGTCAGCAGCTAAGTAATTCATCTATAAAATGAAACGTCTAATATAATAATGTCGATACAGATTTTTGTTAGTGCACGCTTAATCTCTATAATGACAGAACCAGTTCTGGTCTGCTTTTTAGTGATTGAGATTGAGATCTTCTGCAAGAAAACAATCCCACGCAGACGAAGTCGCGGGCGTCAGCTGGCTTTATAATATAGTTGTACAATCCCTTAGATGACCATGTCCACGAGGGCTTAACTTGCTAAAGCAAAGATGATAAAATCGATACAGATTTTTGTTAGTGCACGCTTATTTCTATAATGACTGAACCAGTTCTGGTCTGGTTTTTAGTGATTGAGATTGAAATTTTCGGCAAGAAAACAATCCCACGCGGACGAAGTCGCGGGCGCCAGCTAGCTTTATAACATAGTTGTACAATCCCTTAGATGACCATGTCCACGAGGGCTCTACTTGCTAATGCAAAGCATTAATTGTATCGCCATTCTGTTGTCTTATTTGATCAATCGTATTGCCTTATAAGTTATCGGCGATCTTATGCTCTGTGGAAGGTACGGTAGATTATTTGTATCAAATCGGTGCCGTGAGGGCTTGGAGCTTATGAGAGGATGCACTCGGCCGACGGATATGGTGGCATCGTTTAGGGCCATGGTCTATGTTTAGAGCGGTTCGTGACCGCAGCGAGACCGCGCATACCCTCGGGACTCCGCACAGTTATGACTGTGGTGTCAAAGATTAGCTAAAGCTAATAGATGAGATACAAACCTACAGAGATCCTTTTATGGATCGCTTACATTCTCTTAGTTTAGGGCCATGGTCTATGTTTAGAGCGGTTCGTGACCGCAGCGAGACCGCGCATACCCTCGGGACTCCGCACAATTATGACTGTGGTGTCAAAGATTCATCATTATCATATTAGCCACAAATCGTCCACTGCTGGACAAAGGCCTCCCCCAAGGATTTCCACGACGACCGGTCCTGCGCTGCCTGCATCCATCGGCTTACCGCGATCTTCCCCAGGTCATCAGTCCACCGCGTGGGAGGCCTGCCTACGCTACGTTTTCCGATGCGCGGTCGCCACGAGAGAACTTTACTGCCCCATCGGTCATCTGTTAGAGATTAGCTGGAGCTAATAGAAGAGATACAAACCTACAGAGATCCTTTTATGGATCCCTTCCATTCTCTTACTTTAGACCATGGGTCTATGTTTAGAGCGGTTCGTGACCGCAGCGCGACCGCGCATACCCTCGGGACTCCGCACAATTATGACTGTGGTGTCAAAGATTAGCTGGAGCTAATAGATGAGATACAAACCTACAGAGATCATTTCAAAGTGAAACTTTTATTACATTGTCTCAAATTTTTTCGTCTGTGTGTTGCATGTCGCGTGACGGTCGCTTTCGTCTGACGGTATGATAGTTTAGTCCGCTGTACCGTAGCGAGAGCAGCCATGATCGTTTCGTCCTCTGTAAAGTTTCACTTTTACCGTGGTTTCATAAAACCACAAACTTACTTTTTATGGATCACTAACATTGTCTTGGGTATATATAGGTGGTACGTATTTTGGTAGACTAGCTTTTGCCCACGGCTTCGATCGCGTGGGCAACGTGTATATGACTGTTATTGAGGGCGAGCAGTTTACTCTAGAGCCCTCGGGAACTATGCCGGGTTATTCTGATTAGAAGTCCATGTCACTTTCCAGCCAACTCAACTATTTCTGTGCAAACATCACATCAATTCATTGCTCCGTTCTGATGCCGAGGTGCGCGAGACTGAATATTATTTTTTCCCAGATCTCCCGGGAACTATCATGAGCTATGCTGATAAGTAGTCTTGTTTTTAAATCATAATTGGTAAGCCCTTGGCATCAACTCACCTGATGGTAAGTGACGATAATGCCGAAGATGGAAGCGGACTTGGAGAACTGGTTATCTTATCTTCAATCCGGAACACATCAATGTTGTTAACACTGATGTTTGGCGGCAAGACTTAGATAAGATGGTGGTAGCTAGCCAGGTGGGCTTAGAAAATGCCCTACCACCAACCAAACCGAGTCTTACAAGTTGACCCCACCGGGAATTGGACCCACGACCTCCTGGTGTGAAGCGAATGGACTTACCATTACGCCACGGATGCGGTTCATTGTCATTGTCTACCCCCTCGACCATCTCTTCGCAAGGAAACAATTCGTTGCTCCGTTGCGATGATAAAAATATCTGCCAAAAAATGGTACAGAACTACGCTATTTTTACGAGATGAATAGTAGCCTATGTCCTTCTCCATGACACAGGCTAACTGCATGCCAAGTTCCGTCTTCCTTAATAATTTTAAACAAAAAAAATCCGACTTCAAACGCACTAGTCGCCACTACAATTTTCAAAGGTTCCCCTCGATTTCTCTGGGATGCCATTATCAGATCCTGGTTTCCTTATCATATTACCTACCTTGGGATATCTCCTTTTCAACAAAAAAAGAATCATCAAAATCGGTTCATAAACGACGAAGTTATCCGCGAACACACATAAAAAAAATATATATACGGACCAACCCGCATTGGACCCGCGTGGTCGACTAATTCAGGGTAGGCTCGAGCCCCTCGGTGGGGACGTATATGAGCTGATATAAATGAATACGGTCGAATTGAGAAACATCGTCCTTTTTTAGAAGTCGGTTAAAAATAATATAACTTTTATATTTAAAACATATATATTAATCGTGGATTATTATTTCTTTGCCTTTTGGAAAATAGGTACCTTGCTATCAGATTCTTGCGCTATCATTGTTTTACATAATATATTTAAATATATCTCATCTGCCAAGGGTTGTCTGGAAGAGATCGCTTTTAGCGATAAGACCGCCTTTGTACACTTAAGTCTGATAAAACCATTTTGTGATTATTCCTTGTGTGCAATAAAGAATTTATACATACATACAATATTCTTATCCAATCAATAGTGTGACATTAGTAAACGCTAGTAATTAGGAAAGTTCGCATGAATGAAGCCTGACTGCCTAAGTGCATTACTGCGGCTCTGAGGCGGCATTAGCATGCGCGGCTCCGCCCACACGGCTATCAGCATCGGCCTCCACGGGATCCACGCAAATATATGTAAAATATGCACAAAAATACCCCGGATAAAGTGCAGCGATAAGAGGCGACGCAATTTGCATCGCCTCTGGCGACGGACGAATTATTCTGACGACCGACCGGCGCGGACGCACCGAAAATGCGGAAAACATAGCGGCCATGTTTTGGAGAAGCATTCCTTTACCTCTATATTTTTGTTATGGAAAAAATAGGAAAACATTGTATAAGCAGATCTATTCATTTCGTAGTAGAGTCTATATCGCAGATATGACTATATTGCTACAAGACATGACATTGTATGACAAAGAAATGAGGATCCAGAAAACGCAGTCGTCAACTGGATCCTTATTGCTTAAGCTATAATAAAGTAATAGTAAAGACAAGATCACTAAAGTACAAGAAAAGATAGCGGCCATGTTTTGGACAAGCATTCCTTCATTTCTATATTTTTATTATTGAATCAGAAACGAGGAGATTCGTAGGAGAACCAAAGTAACCGACATAGCTCTCAGAATTGCTAAACTTAAGTGGCAGTGGGCGGGGCACATTGCTCGTAGAACAGATGGCCGTTGGGGCAGTAAAAGTTCTCGAGTGGCGACCACGCACTGGAAAACGTAGTGTAGGCAGGCCTCCCGCTCGGTGGACCGATAACCTGGTGAAGGTCGCAGGAAGCCGCTGGATGCGGGCAGCGCAGAACCGGTCGTCGGACCCCAAATAGCAGACTAACTATTAAAACTATTAAAAGATCGAAATATTTAAGAAAAAAAAAGAAAATTAACTTTCATGTACTTTACTCATACATGTGTAATGTAAAGTGTAGTGTAGTGTAGCGTAACGTAGCGTAGTATAGTGTAGTGTTGTGTAGTGTAGTGTAGTTTAGTGTAGTGTAGCGTAGTGTAGTGTAGAGTATAGTTTCTGAGGCTATAATACATGTTAAACTGTTTTGGAAGCATCTGCAGAAATGCGATTAAGTACTTACGTGAAACATTTGGATTCCCGTAACAGTTTCCCGTGCCATATGATCTTGTCTCGTATAACTTATATTAGTATGCATGCAGGGATTACCGCTTGCGGGAGGCACGCAAGCCACAATTTCACCTAAATTCGCCACCCGAGGGCACTATCCCCATATTATTGTCTGATCGATAGTATAATTTCGTAATAACAACGTGTATCTTACATTTTTTGTGTAAAATAAGTAAAAAGAAACATGTGAGATTGTTTTATAGATTTGTCCTCGCTAATATTTGCAAGAATAGTAAGTAAGTATCAAGCCCGATCGCCTTAACTCAGGGTAGGCTTAAGCCTCTCGGTGGGGACGTGTATGAGCTGATATAATGATGATGATTCAAGTAAATATTATTTTTCTACTCCCATTTGGTAATTTGCTTAATACATAACCTCAAATCATATCACAAAAGTATTTATTTCTATAAGTCGTTTTACAATGATCATTTCAAAAAACGAGACAACTGTACTACAATGAGACTTTTTACATATTTTTATGGCTTTGGCTTCAAAAATTCAATATTATGATTCAAAAATGTTTAAAATCGGTCAATCAGCTGAGCGATTTGTATGAAGAGTTCACATTTTTTTTGCGATTTCAGCAAACTTGTAGAAGAAAAGTTGTTAGATGCCCCAGTTAACGGGACCTACACCAATTTTGTTACATCCTGTATATATATGAAATGTGGCTATAGAGGGCGCAATATTCAATTGAATGTGACTTTATAACCAGCGGACGATCAAGACGCTTCCAGCGATACCTCATTTGTGAAAATCGGTTAAGTTTTTAGGAAATACGAGGGAATAGATGAACAAAATTGCTCGTAAAACAGATGGCCGTTGGGGTAGTAAAGTTCTCGAGTGGCGACCACGCACCGGAAAGCGTAGTGTAGGCAGGCCTCCCACTCGGTGGACCGATGACCTGGTGAAGGTCGCGGGAAGCCGCTGGATGCGGGCAGCGCAGAACCGGTCGTCGTGGAGATCCTTGGGGGAGGCCTATGTCCAGCAGTGGACTTCCTTCGGCTGATATGATGATGATGAGATGAACATACATATATACATTGTTTTACTTCAGGATTAGTATAATATTTACACAATAATATAGTTGATGGGAGCGATGGCTGACTCTCGCGTTATACTCGTGACCGGGTGCTGTCCGTGTGAACTGGCCTACTCTTGTCAAAGGCATTAATGATTTCTATGTATAACTTTTCGTATCATATTGTTTTCATGTTCTAATGAATAATCTGGTTTATTTGAAGGATTTAATTTTGACGTTATTAACTAATGATTTTTTATTTCTTGATTTTTCACAAATGACATTATGTTATTAATATTTTGTGACTATCAGAAATAGTGTAATTTTCACCTATTTTGAATAAGTACCTTTTAAGTACCTTGCAAAAATACCTATGAAAAATCACGTAATAGCGGCAATAGAAATTCTGTGAAATATTAAAATTGTAAAATATTCTGTGAAAATTTCAACTGTCTAGCTGTTACGGTTCTTGAAATACAACCCGCTGACAGATAGACAGACAGACGGACAGTCAGCGGAGGCATAGTAATAGGGTCCCGTTGATCACCTTTGTGTGTACCGAACTTAGAGTATACATAAGCTAATAGCTTTAGCTTATGTATTCTCTAAGTACCGAACCATAAAACTTGTGAAAAGAATGGGCTAAAGCAATAGTATTAAATTTACAGCTCTTATTTTTTGCTTTTACATTTCTTCTCTATCTTGATATTCTAGGGTTGCTACCACATTAAAAAAAAAGAATTATTATATATTTTTTTTAATTTTACGATTTTGATGAAAATTTGTTCGTTACAATAACTTCATTACGCCGTTGTTTGTTATTCCAGGAAAATCGGTGTCTCTCGTGTATACCCAAATTGTATTTTTTTCTCAAAAACGGCTCTAAGGAATTTAATTAAACTTTATGACTGACTAGGAATCAATAAGACTTACTACTGGCAGTTTAGTTTTCCTGGAAAAATCTAAATGAGGTCCCTCTCACACGAATTATTAGTAATTTATTTTATCTACTTATGGGTTGTCTGGAAGAAAACGTTTTGAGCGATAAGACCACCCAAAATGTACCGCTATAGTAACTATATAAGTTTAGTTTTTTATATTGTGTTTGTTTGTTTTTTTAATTTGTCTATTTTTTTCTAACTAGCATTAAAGAGTATTTATCTTTATCTTATCTAGTTTTAAGTTAAAAGATACCTTTATATTGTTAATAGTTGTTTTTTTTTATGCTCGACAACGCGAGACGGCAAAGGCTTCGCGAATATATATGAACAGCGTCCCTGTACAAATTATTTTCACCGGATGTATGGAATCCAAAAATAAAAAAACCGGCCAAGTCAGAACCGCACACATAAGGTTTCGTACCATCATACATGTTTCAAAAACCATCATACTAGAAGGGGAGCTAGTTTCTTCTATTTGTAAAAAAAAACACGTTTTTTGTTATGGAGACTCATTTTGTTACATTTTCTATTTTTTTTGTATTTGTTGTTAGTTATAGCGGTAACAGAAATGCATCATTTGTGAAAATTTCAGCTGTCTAGCTATCACGGTTCATGAAATACAGCCTTGTGACAGACGGAGTGACAGACACTTAGTAACAGGGTCCCGTTTTTACCCTTTGGGTACGGAACCCCAAAATATGTTCATTTTAGAAAACAAGATCATTGATTTAGTAAAATTTTTGGGCCCCGCGAATCGGAGTGCGTTTGGTCATTATAAGCTGGTAATAAATATGCAGGCTGGCTCGTTATCGCGCGCCAGGAGAGGGTCCGAGGTTCGATGCCCGGCCCGCCAAATAATTAATTATTTAGTTCACAGTTGAAAAATTACCTATACTTTTTCATTGGACCCACCAAATATATAGCAGTATACATCCGTTTCTTTCTTCAACCTGCCAATTCATTTGTGATTTCGTGTTTCTTTCTATTTTTAAAACATTTTGTGGGAGTCGGTTGGAGGAACTCGTGCAGAGATACTAAACTTTCGATCGTTTCAGTTTTAGATGAGTTTATTTTTGATTAATTTAATTAATTAATTTAATTTTGAATTAATATCTCAATATTCCCGTTAGATGAGATACAGATAATATTAGCATTGTAATCTGGAGAGAGGAAAAAATCGACCTTGAGTTTCATTATAAGCTAGGTACATTTATGGTGGGCCTGTGCCCCATATTAACAAAGGTCTCTTTTGAGCTCATGTGTTTGTGGTATTTATGTTTAAAATTTTGCGATTCATTTGTTTCTGCGTTATTTAATTTTTCTTTGACATCGTTCTGTTCACGATATGGAACTTAAAATGAAAAACTACTACTAGTGAAAACTTAAAATATAACTGATTTCTACAGCAAGTCCTTTATTGTGCAATCTGTTAGGCTGTGGAATTCACTGCCTACAGACATCAGGCTGTCTGAATCCCTAGGCATTTTCAAAAACAGACTTCGAGATCATTATTTTACAATCTGCAATTATTCTTAACTTTTCCTACTCCATTTAAGTGTAACTTGTGTTCCTCCTAGTTTATCCTTAAGTATTCTTTGTGTGCATATATTGATATATATATTGTTATTCATACATGTATTTGTAATTTATCTTTATTATTAAGTTTTAGTTTTTAGTTACACATGCACCAACCCGCTATCGTTCCACTTTCTCGTCTCGTCCATTCACCAAAGGTTGGCTGGAAAAAATATAGCGATAAGTCCGCCTTTGCATATCATTGTGTATTTTGCTAGTTAATAAGATTTTTTTTTCATTTCTGTATATTTGGTGTGCAATAAAGTATATTTATCTTATTTATCTTATCTTACATATTACTTACGAATTCCACAGTACAAAGGATTTATTTTATGTTTAACGCAAACACTGTACGTTTTTGGTTTCAACGTTATAGTTTTGGAAATTTTGACCCACAGAACAAGCCCCGGAGACGGCCGGAGACCCGAGCTGATAACGAAGAATTAAAAGTGAGCATGGAAGCGGATCTATTGCAAACTACGACAGATTTAGCGACAGGCTTCGATGTGAATGATAAAACTCATTTTACCACTTTGTAAGTGTCTCTCGCGCAAACTATTCAGTTTAGAAAAAAAATATATGAGAAACCTCAATATCATTTTTGAAGATCTATCCCTAGATACCCCACACGTATGGATTTGATGAAAAAAATATTTTTGAGTTTCAGTTCTTAGTATGGGGAACCCCCAAAATTTATTGTTTTTATTTTATTTTTGTGTGAAAATCTTAATTCGGTTCACAGAATAGATTTACTTACCAAGTTTCAAGAGTATAGATCTTATAGTTTCGGAAAAAAGTGGCTGTGACATACGGACGGACAGACATGACGAATCCATAAGGTTTCCGTTTTTTTCCATTTGGCTACGGAGCCAAATAAATGGATCCTGTACGATAATCCGAATGGCTCATCATAATGGTTGTACTCAGGAGACCCGGACAAATCCTCCCCAAAGCGAAAGTTGATTTAGAAATAGGTATACTGCTAAGTGTTTGGTGGACCAGTGCTGGAGTTATCCACTACAGCTTCCTAAAATCTGGACAGATAGTTCCGGCAGATGTGTATTTTCAACAACTGCAAATCATAATGGATAAGCTAGCCTGTTCATTAACCGAGGCTGGTTTCAATTGGAATGTCTTCGAAAGACACCATACTCCTCGGAGCTTTCTCTAACAGAATACCATCTTTTCCGGAATTTCGATAACTTCCTGCAAGGAAAAGAATTCAATTTCAATGAGGCAGTCCAAATCGCCTTCAAAAGTTTTATTGATTCTCACTCCCACAATTTCTTCAGCAAAGGAATCAATGAACTACCTATGAGGTGGCGAAAGTGCATAAATAGCAATGGTACATACTTCGATTGATTTAATGTAATTATAATTAATTATTTTTAAGCTATTGTATAGCTTTTATCGCGGGCTTTGAGGGGACCGAATCAGAAAATTTCGTAACGAAAATAAATCCTGAAACCCCAAAAAAAAATATTGAGTTCTAAAAAACATGATGATGATGATGGCGATGGCGATTGATGATGGCGATTGACGATGGCGATTGATGATGGCGATTGACGATGGCGATTGATGATGGCGATTGATGATGGCGATTGATGATGGCGATTGATGATGGCGTTTGATGATGGCGATTGATGATGGCGATTGATGATGGCGATTAATGATGGCGATTGATGATGGCGGATGATGATGAACTTTCTTAGTGTTAATTTATTACATAAACATCCCGCGCCCCAAGGACTATATGGTACTGGTAAATACTGCATAAATAAAAAATAAATAAATAATTATAATTGCATAAGTTGATAAAAATGCTATGCAACAGCTTTACCGCGGCAGTCCCCGAGTGCCACACGTCTTTTTTTTCGTTTTGTTTTTTCCATATAGGTAAAACGCCAATTTCATATGTAAGGACCTAGTACATTTTTTCTACTCTTCATAGATGTGGAAGTAGAAAGGGAGAACAACAGATTTTGTATATTGTATATTTTTACACTCTTCTCTACAAGCCTCATAGTGAGTCGCAAATATTCCAGCAGCGCTATTTAATTTCCATTAAATACAAGTGAAATCGGAAAATCCGAGCTAACTGTAACTAGTGATACCGCAAATAATATTCGAGTCTCTGCAAATAAATGAAATACACGATCCCAAATCACGAGCTTGAACTGAATTCTTCAACGTCGCTCTCGCGTGGATCGCCGCCCGCGCAGCCTGATAAACGAACAGCCACTCTCTTTTTGCTTGCCCCGAGGGCACGCCAATTATGTATAGACCATGAATTAGAATTTAATGATGATCATCGAAACGACCAAAGATTGACAATGGATCAATATTTATTAATTTATTAGTGGCACGTTTTGCCTACCTCATTATAAGTACCTAATTAAATTAATCAGAATTTTTGAAGCATCGGTGGCGCATCCGGTAACGACTCGGTCCTCCTAACCAGAGGTGCCGGGATCAAATCCGGACGGCCAATGTACCAATGAGTTTTTCGAAACTTACGTACATATACTCACCGATTGCTTTAACGGTGAAGGAAAACATCGTGAGGAAACCTGCACACGCCTGCGAAGAAACTCGCAGGTTGTGTGTGAAGTCGACTAACCCGCACTGGGCCCGCGTGGTCGACTAAAGCTCGATCGCCCTAATTCAGGGTAGGCTCGAGCCCCTCGGTGGGGACGCATATGAGCTGATATGATGAATTAAATTAATTGACTACGCTGTGAAAAGTCTCTTGAGGTAAAACTAGATTTAAATTATAATGATGAATTAATAAGAGTACAGTCAACTTGATAAGGCGTGATAAGAAAATCTAAACACGAAAATTATAATTTTTGGACAGTTGATACTTTATAAAAATCGATCTATCTTCCAATAAGCTGCAAATGACGAGTCATCACGACGATGTAAATAACAGCAACAATGGAATGGCAACAAAAGAATTACTATGTCCCGAATCAAAATGGCCTGAGCACACAGTTCCGCCCGTTTCGCAGGTGGTTCTAGCGATTTATCGATATCGATTGTAACAGTTCGATAATGACGGAGCACTGCGCCGACAGAGGATCGAGTGGAATCGATGTCGCAATTCGCCGATTTCGGTCCATGCCCGTCGGTCATCTCTAACGATGGACCGATAATTAAGATCAGGCGGCGGAATTATTTACGCCCGAAGCATCCAGCATGACCCGGCGCTCGGTCACGACTTTTTCCATGTCGGGCATACTATTGTGCCTTTTACTTGTGTTTAGTTTTGTTCCAGAGCTGTTTGCATGCTCAATAAGTGCTGCACAAGTTTATATCTCGATTTTATTATTTTTACTATTGTGAACTCCTACGATGTCCTGTGTTCTGGACATGATTTGGGTTTTGTCTATTTTATTTATTACTTTTGATTGGATATTTCGAAATCAGACTTTCATTTCAAATTTAAAGATAAACCTATTGGCCCTATTGCTAAGCCTCCACTGTCTGTCCGTCTGTCGGTCGGCTGGCTGTATATCATGAACCGTAATAGATAGACAACTGAAATTTTCACAGAGTCTGTATTTCTATTGGTAGAAGTTATGGAGGCTCCTATACAAGAAACATGTTTTGAAAGGCTTTTTTTTTGTTTTCACTCTATCTTAAAAACTGTTATACACACAAGCGTTAAACTAAGTGTAGTTATAGTACTTATCCTGAAGTAAATAACAACAAATAATAAAAACTGGCTAAAAGTAAGGCCACGCTTGGGAGTCTGAACTGTATGATTTTTTTTTCCGATCGTTGTCTTTTGTTTGTAATGTGAATAGGTATCATTGTCATAGTCCTGTAGGCAGTTGTCATAGTACGGAACCCTTTTTGACGCGACTCCGACTCGCACTTGGCCGGTTTTAACATTAATTAGTGGTAATACAAATATAAGTTAATATTAAAACACACATGTTCTCAATCATTCTGACATAGTTACCTGTGACAAAGACATAAAAAACAAGGCCAGGAGTTCAACCTACTCCCAAAATGTGCATGATATTTAATGTAAGTGCTCCGTGCCTGGAAACTATTTCCTTACATCAATACAATACAATACAATATTTTTATTTGCTGAGAACAAACGTTTTTTTTACAGATATTATCCTTATTTATAATTACAGTCTCAGTATGGCATGCAAACACTTGGTTACCCATTACGTCAGTCATAGTTTTATCCAGAATCCATGAAAAATTGACTGAGCGAGTAATAACATTTATTAATTCGCCATTCACGTAACCTGTTGATGAAATTTGTTTAAAGTTGCCTTAATACAGTAGGGATTTTTTTAATACTCTAATAGTATTAAGATGGCAATTTTTTTATAGAGCGTAGTTCTTTACATTGGTATTACAATTTAAGTGAGGTCTCTATTTCTCAGTCTATGATTTAGTACAGGATGACTGAAATATCCAGGGTATTTCCTTAAAAAAATGACAACTTTGGTAGGTGGTAGGCCTTTTCCGGACACTGCCCTTACACATTTCTTTTGTACTATGAATACTCTCTTTATATCAGTAGAATTTCCCCAAGTGGCGATACACCTCCGCCACACCCTGGACATTCGACTACCAAACTGTTACCAAACTGTAGCCAATCTGTATCCATCTGGGTAACGAGGGGGTGGGGTTGGAATGTAGAGAGCGGCAGGGAGTGTCCATACTGTGTGTTAGTACTAATATATATACTTTGCCTCCGTTCCCGGGAGGACTGACTCGATCTGGAGCTTCTGTGGACTTTTAATATCCCCTAACATTTGTTTCTGGTTTCAATGCAACTGGAGATAGGTACCTACATTCACGACGATGGTGACCCCGCTCGCTCCACTCGTGAGCTTCGCGGAATAAATTCATTTACAATCCTAGTGCTATAATAAACAAGACAACAAGTACTTATGTAGCATTCATAAAATCTTTTATGTCCATTTTATTGCTAAGCGATTTGCTTGCTTGATCGGCGCCGCGCGCCGTGAACTGTTATAGTGCATTGCCTTCAGAGACACTTAAAGGGTTCTGCAATATCAGGAACCTAGATTGTTGATGGTTGAATTGATTATAGTGAGGTATTCGGTCGGTACATTCAACTGACTTGTATGAGTATTCAATAAACTGGATCTTTCCCACGGATTCACCCACGTGGAGTTTTCCTAGATCCCGCGGAAAATATTCTGTTTTTTGGGATAAAAAATACCCTATCTCCGTCCTTAACTTATGCCTATGCTCTATGCCAAATTTCCCGAAATCGGTTCAGCCGTTTAGGTGTTATAGTGGAATAAACAAACATCCTCGTTTGTAATGTTAGTGGGAGTACTCTGGAATTGGGTCACTTAATGATTTGTTTGTGAAAAAATGTAATGTATTAAAAACTTACATGAAATAAATTACGGTTAGATTAAATTATGAAAGTTTTTAGGAGATGCCTTTTGAGGGATAAGGCCACCATTGTACAATAAAAAGAGTTTACGAACAACCGAAATTTATTTTCATCGCTCGTGTAGACAGTTAAGCGCTAACTCATTAGAACAAAAGATATTCCATAAAAATGTAGGTAATAATAAATATACCATATTAAAAATTATGATAAGTTAATTTTTTTATCTAACACGGTAATGCCGCCAGTACCATCAGACTGTTAGAACCAGCAAAGAACCTATATATTTAAATTTAAAAAAATATTAATTCAAAATCATAAAATTTTCAGTGTCTGACTGGTTTTGCTAATTTTGTAATTAATTCTAAAAAAATACTTAAATATAACCCGACGGAGTCTGACTTTGTAAGACTCGGTTTGGTTGATAGAAGGGCATTTTCTAAGCCCGCCTGGCTAGCTACCACCTATCTAAATATTGCCGCCAAACATCAATACTAACAACATTAATGTGTTCCGCCTTGAAGATAAGATAGCCAGTTCCCCATTGCGTTGGGAAATCGTGGTAAGCCCACTTCCATCTTCGGCATCATCGTCACTTACCATCATGTGAGATGATGCCAAGGGCTTACCAATTGTACATTTAAAAAAATATATTGTAGGGATAATGGGGTTGTTAAGATAAGATAATGATTAATACTCTTCATACTACACTAGTTAAAAAAAAATATAAACAAATTATAAAAACTTGAAAAAAAACTATTATATGTTATTATATATTAAGTAAGTAAGTAAGTAAATATAAGCTTTAACAAAATTTGCTGAAACTATTTTAACTGGTGCTTCTACTCATGAAACTGAACAATTTTCTCCATGAAACCCATAGTCAAATCTCAAAAAAAAATTTGATGGTCCCATACTAAGTTGGCTGATCAGCTGATCGAGTTAGTATGGGAGAGCCAATTTTTTTTTGCGCTTCGACTATGGGTTCCATGGGGAAAGTTGTTCAGTTTCATGGGTAGAAGCACCAGTTAAAATAGTTTCAGCTAATTTTCTTAGACTTTAAAATACTAAAGTAAAATATAAAAATATAAATATATAAATTGCACGCCAAAAAAACAATACAGGACTTATAATTTGTAAGAGAGACATAGAGTGCAAAGGCGGCCTTATCGCTTTAAGCGATTTCTACCAGGCACCTTAAGTTAGGGATTGAAAGACAGGTAAACTATTACAGGATGGCAGCAAATTCAACTGTTATAAGTAACAATTAAAAATTTACAATAAAAATCTACACATGAAACCTGGCGATATTGTAATGAGCTCAGCTATCGACTGCGCTACTATAAACATTTTACAGATTATAGCAACGTTAACATTCTCAGCAAACAGCAAAAGAGAATGTTATCGACGGTTCGAGCACAATGGGCGGAGATCGTTGTCGCCCGCCGGCCACACCGCTGCAGGGCCGCGGGTTCGATTCCCGCTCCGCCAAATTCAGGCTAACGAACAGCCCGGTGCACTCCACTTGTTATATACTGAAATACCGTTTTTTACACTATTCTTCTTTTAAGGCTAGCTTCACAACGTACAGATTCCGTTATAGATAATTTTACTCTTGGGCGTTTTAATGGGTGATATCGCTGTTTCAATAATATGTTGATTATCATTGGTGTGTTCCGGCATGAAGATAAGATAGCCAGTTCCCCATTGCGTTGGGGAATCTTGGTGAGCCCGCTTCCATCTTCGGCAACGTCATCACTTACTATCAGGTGAGATGTTGTCAAGGGTTTACTAATTGTGAATAAAAAAAAATACAAAAAAAAAGATTTTTTTATCATAATTCCGGTGTGTTTATTGAAATCTATTGATGAAATTATTATTATTATTATTTACTATCATAGTCTATAAGTCTACTAACACAATATGAGATTATGTTACTCCAATCAAATTTGAAAAAAAAAATTGATTGTCCTAAATACATGATTGTGGTGACTATTATGCTAAGGGCTGTCCTAGAAGTATTATATATCTAGGAAATGTAGGTAGATAATTATTATAACCCGGCAAAATTGAAGTGTCGTGAATCTGCTAAACAGTTTTATTCCGTGACTGTACATACTACTAGATTAGTATGTACAGTCACGGAACACAAGTCCACAAGGCCAAAAGGAAAACAATTGAATCTATACTAAATACTAAATAGGAAAAAAAAATTAGAGAAGATTTGATTGTTTGTTTGTTTGTTTTGAATAGGCTCCGAAACTACTGGACCGAATTGAAAAATTATTTCCCCGTTGGGAAGCTACACTATCCGTGTTTGCTATCATCATAACAGCTCATATACGTCCCCACCGAGGGGCTCGAGCCTACCCTGAATTAGGGCGATCAGGCCTTAGTCGACCACGCGGGCCCAGTGCGGGTTGGTCAACTTCACACACAACCTTCGAGTTTCATCGCAGGCGTGTGCAGGTTTCCTCACGATGTTTTCCTTCACCGTTAAAGCAATCGGTAAGTATATGTACGTAAGTTTTTGAAAAACTCATTGGTACATTGGCCGTCCAGATTTGAACCCGGTACCTCTGGTTAGATGGACCGAGTCGTTACCGGTTGAGCAACCGACGCTTTTAACTTTTATACTAAATACTAAATAGGAAAATAATAATAGGGAAGATTTGATTGTTTGTTTGTTTTGAATAGGCTCCGAAACTACTGGACCGAATTGAAAAATTATTTCCCCGTTGGGAAGCTACACTATCCGTGGTTGCTATAGGCTATATTATATTTTCAAAGAATTAGGGATCCTTACTGAAATTCAAATAATGTAACCTAAGGTGTAAAAAATTACCTTAAAAATCCTGCAATATCTACGAAAAGTAGTGTAGTGTGAGGCGGTACTTTTATTACATCGTCTCACATTTTTTCTACTGTGTGTTGCATGTCGCGTGACGGTCGCTTTCGTCTGACGGTATGATCGTTTCGTCCTCTGTACCGTAGCGAGAGCAGCCATGATCGTTTGGTCCTCTGTAAAGTGTCACTTTTACCGTGGTTTCATAAAAGCACACATTTTATTTTTGATGTGAAGTACTATGAAACAAAGTCTTTATATATTTTTCTACATTTGATAATATGATGTTCTGTATGTTTATTTGTATGCATTTGAATGAGTTACTTTCTCTTTCCGATATGCTTATCTCGAGCATCAAGATACCCACACTATATACGCATACAGACGGACGGACCGATGAACCGGGCATGTGATATCTGGGTCGCTCTAGTTCCACTCTCTAAGGTAGTAATTTATTACAAGCATCTATTTTTAAATGATCCTCTTGTTCTTATAAATGATAAAAAAAAAAAAGATAAAAGATAATTTATTTGTCAAGAACATGAGTAAATTAAAATACAGATGTTAGTGTTACAATAGAAGTTCTTCATGTTTGCCTTGCAGCATACAAAAACAGTTGCAGTCAAACTCCATGCAATGATTAATTACATTTAAATTACAGTTTAGCTCATTTACAATTACAATTTATAATTTACAGTCTTTTTAATCTAATTTATTTCAATATTATTTTTAGTCATGTTGTCCTATACATATTAAAAATTTAAAAAAAAAATGGTCATAATTTAATCTAGTCTCAGTACAAGAATAATCATAATAATTTTAAGTAGGATTACATTAATTTATCATTTAAAAATTCATTTACTGTGTAATAGCATTTTGTAGTCAATAGTTCCTTCAATCTTCTCCTAAATGGATTAACATTGCAAGTTCTTATGTCTACAGGAATTTTGTTATATATTTTTGGCGCCATGCAAAAAACACTTTTTGACAATAAAGCTGTATTGCTCCATTGTTGACAAATTTTCGTTAGATCTCGTGAGCGAAGATGACTATGATAAGCTGTAGGCTCTATATTTTTAAACAAACCAGGATTTTGTTTAACAAATACTGCTGTCTCCAGTATGTATACTGATGGAAGTGTCAATATATTAAACTTTACAAAGAAAGGTTTACAGCTATCGATGGGTTTAAGACCAAATATTGCTCGAATACATCTTTTTTGATTCCTGAAAATGGTTTCTTTTTCTGTGCAATTACCCCAAAATATTATTCCATACCTCAAAATTGAGCCAACAAGGGCATGGTACGCCTTTAGGACAGTAGCGATATCCACTATTTGTGAAAGTTTAAGTAGGGCATAAGCGGATCCGGATAGTTTTGAGCACAGTGTCACAGCGTGTTCCTTCCATGTGAGTGACCTATTCATTGTTACTCCTAAAAACTTTATAGACTCCACTTCTTCTATTTTGAAGTCTTGGTATTTAATATCTAAGGAGGGAGTGGGGACACGTTGTCGAAATTGTATAATTTTTGTTTTTAATAGGTTTACTAGCAGGTTATTGTTTTTCATCCAAGAAATTATGCCACATAATGTTCTGTTTATTTCATATTGATAAGAACTCTTATTTTTGCACTCTATCACTACCGTACTGTCATCAGCAAATAGTGTCATGGGATACTGTATAAGTCTAGGTAAGTCATTTATGTAAATTATAAACAGCAGGGGCCCTAAGACGCTGCCCTGGGGCACCCCGTATTTTACAACTTTTTGATGTGAACAATAGGTTTCTTCATATTTTTTGTCGATATTGATTTTAGACAATTCAGTGTATTGCTTCCTATTATGTAAGTAGCTTTTTATTAACTTTAAAATATTTCCTCTAACTCCATAAAAAGCAAGTTTATGTAAAAGTATTTTATGGTCAACATAGTCAAAAGCTTGCGTCATGTCCATAAATACAACACTAACATGTTTCCTTATGTCAATATTTTCAGTAATTCTTTTTAATAAGTCAAATACAGCCAAGTTGGTCGATCTGTCTCGCCTGAAGCCTTGTTGTTCATCTGAAAAAAGATTTTTCTTCTCCATGTATGCATTCAGTTCTTTGTGAATGAATGCATGATGCATGCAATGAATGATGCTACACTTGTGGACGTACCTTTCATACTGATGGGAGACCCAGGGTTGTCAGACGAGTGCAAGTTATTTATCGTACCGGTATTCGAAAATTATCGTACCGGATGAAAAAAAAAATATTTTCGAAAAACCTAAAAACTTTTAGGTACATGGTTTTAATATTGCATTGTCACGCGATATACATATGCATGCAAAATTGCAGCTCAATCAGAAACCGGGAAGTGAGTCAAAATCAACTTGCAGGATTTCACCCAAACAAACATACATACCTACATTACAAGTTAAATAACAACTTTTTCTTATTATACAACTGCCAGAACCGCGCGAAACACGCTATTTCGCAAAACAAAAACAAAATTAGTAATTTGGAACTTTTTTACAATTTTAAACATTTTTTTTAACCATTAAGTACACTCGGGTAGCGAACTTAACTTTGAATCTAAGGAATAAGAATAAATTAAATGAACTATCATTGTCATTCATTCGTTCATTTGGTAGATTCGAGGAGTAGTCCCTGACCATAGACATTATTTAGTATTTTTTTAATTATTTTAAAGCACTGGATACTAGTCTTTTGACCCAACTTAGGAGGAGGGTTGGAAAGAAATTATCGTAATTTGACGTACGATATTACATGATGTATCGTACATCGTACGGTGTCGAAATTATTGTCACTAGCTTCACCCGTGGACAACGTTTCTATGACTTTTCGAGGGTGCGCAGTAGAAAAAAGTAGCCTATGTGTTAATACAGGTCCTAATCTGTCTACCTACCAAATTTCAGCCAGATCCGTCCAGTAGTTTTTGCGTGAAGAAGTAACAAACATACACACTCACAAACTTTCGCCTTTATAATATTAGTGTGATGTACGATAATTATCGCACGTCTGGCAACGCTGGGGAGACCTGTTTCCACATACCTAGTAATATAATTATCATACAGTGAAACGCTACGATCTATGTGTCCCACCCACTGCCACTTAAGTTTAGCAATTCTGAGAGCTATGTCCGTTACTTTGGGTCACCTATGGATCTTCTCGTTTCTGATTCGTTCACGCAGAGAAACTTCGAGCATAGCACGCTCCATAGCTCGTAGAACAGATCGCCGTTGGGGTAGTAAAGTTGTCGAGTGGCGACCGCGCATCGGAAAACGTAGCGTAGGTAGGCCTCCCACTCGGTGGACCGATGACCTGGTGAAGGTTGCGGGAAGCCGCTGGATGCGGGCACGCAGAACCGCTCGTCATGGATATCCTTGGGGGAGGCCTAAGTCCAGCAGTGGACATCCTTCGGCCGATATGATGAAACGCTTACTTTGTTCACCTCAGTGGCGTAATAGTTATTCATTAGCTTTACATCAGGAGGTCACAGGTTCGATTCCCGGCAGAGTCTAAGTTTGTAAGACCCGATTTGGTCGGCGGAAGGGCATTTATCTAAGTCTTGCCGCCAAACATGGATGTTAACAAAATTGATGTGTTCCGGCTCGAAGACAGGATAGCAGTTCCCAATTGCGTTGGAGAATCTTGGTAAGCCCGCTTTGATCTTCGGCATCATCGTCACTTACCATCAGGTGAGATGATGCAAAGGGCTTCCTATTGTGAATTTTAAAAAAATCATATCCTTTTTGTAAGTACCAAGTTTTACATAGTTTCTGTACAACGTAGGTAGGTATGTAAAATAATTGAAGGAAATTCATATATTTAATATAGCCAGTTCATAGTAATACTAGCTTTTGCCCGCAGCTTCGCCCGCGTGGACATTGTTTTTATAACTGTCTTTGATGGTGTGTCTCATTAACCAAAAAATTAATATTTTTTCAGTTCCCTCAGAAGCTACATCGGGATTTGCCATTTTCACGGGATAAAAAGTAGCCTATGGCCTTCCCAGTAACACAGGCTACCTGCATCCCAAATTTCATCTAGATTGGTCAAGGTGTTGAACCGTGAAAGCGTAACAAACAAGCAAACAAACAAACACAGTTTCACATTTATAATATTACAGTAAGGATTAGTCAGAAGTCGCTTTTTAGGGTTCCGAAGTCAACACGGAACCCTATAGTTTCGCTATGTATGTCTGTCCGTGGCTTCGCTCAGAGACTATTAGTACAGCCAAGGAATTTAATTTCCAACCCACCTAAGGTTCAACATCGTATCGTATAGCAAACTGTCACCATAAGAGCTATTTTCGATTGACACTGACACATAGAACAGCAAATGATAACTTTTTGCGAAGAGGTTATTTGTAATGTGAAGTGACAAACAATACGTATTAACATGTCAATACATTTACTGAAATATAATTTTCGACCTTAATGCATTTCGAACGTCTAACGACATTTCAACGAAATCGGTAGGGAATTCAATTCCTTGACTGTACTAGAAAGCTGTAATTTGGCATGCGTACCTCACTCTGACAAAGTGGTGAAAAAGAATTTTTTTTAGGGTATACCTCTTTTACATGTAACGAGGAGATATTTTTTTTCGTTGATGTACCCCTATGATATGGGGTATTGTTGAATAGTTCCTTCAAAACTAGTAAGGATTTGTAAAAACTTTTTTACAATTCAGGGTTTGGTTTGAGAAAAAAATAGCTTTAATGAGCTAAATTTTGTTAGAGTCAACCCGACCCCTCTACCAGCTAAACAGCTATTTCAGGAAATCTGAAAAAAAAACCTAATAGTAGGACATACAATCCATTTTAAAGGCAAACTTTTACGGCTAAGTAGACTTTCTTAGTTTACAAGTGATAGTCGACTAACTTAAGACGTGCAGTTGGATATGCAAAAAAATCATAGATTTCCCATACAAAATGTTCTATTATCAACTGCAAAAAGACTGTTGTTTTTTAAAATGCAATTTTATTTTTCGAAAAGGCTACGGAATCCTACTTTGCGCGAGACCGACTCGCAATTGGCTGGTTATTGAACATGTGTGCTGTATCGATGTATGTGCATGTGTGCGTGTCTTCGACGACGTCTTAGTAAATACTATTAAATAAAACTACTCCAATTGGATGTCTATGTGTGCGTGTACAGTGTACATATTATACATGTTTGATTGAAGTAGTTTTGATTGGCTTCACATTGAATTGACGTGGGGCCTATCTGAAATTTTGTTTGTTAATTTTTTTAAATTATTTATTTTGCGGCATCAACGCGCCGGATCTGGTATCCACTATTATAATAATACTAGCTGACCCGACAAACATTGTTTTGCTGTAATGAAACCTATTCCCATACCTACCAAATACACATAAAAATTTCATTAAAATCGGTCGAGCCGTTGCGGAGGAGTACGAACACAAACAACGTGACACGAGATTTATATTTATATATATATATATATAGATTTAATGAAAAGATGTTAACCTAGGTGGAAGAGGGAACTAAATTACTTCCTTCGCCTACATTTAAGAATTGAATTTTTATACCAGTTGCATTTGTCTGTAAAGGCCTTAAAACTTCGCTTCGCATAACATTACCTAAGGGCTAAGCCAGTTCATTAAGGATCGTTCAATCATCTTTTAAGGGGAAGTGGGAGCTCACTGGGTTCGACTTTATAATATTATAATATTTTGGTACATTTCATATTTTATGAATTTAAGCGCAAGAGCGTCGGTGGAGTAAAGGCAAGGGCCGCTACCTCCTGTCTGGGAGGTCGTGGTTCGATCCTACCACGTACCTATGTGTTTTGGAATTTCGATTCATATATACGTTTATCCGACGCTCTTACGGTGAAGGAAAACATCTTGAGGAAACCTGCACACGCCTGCGAAGAAACTCGAAGGTTGTGTGTGAAGTCGACCAACCCGCACTGGGCCCGCGTGGTCGACTAGGCCCGATCGCCTTAATCCCCGGTAGGCTCGAGCCCCTCGTTGGGGACGTATATGAGCTGATTTGAGGCGCAAAATAAAGCTGGAGTTAATAAGATAACAACAAAAATTGACTGCACACATAAACCAATAACTTTAGTAATTCATTAAAAATTAAAAACCCGTCTGCGTAAAAACATAAACCCTCTTTTTGGCCAGTCGGGTAAAAATGTATCCTATGTCACTCACGGGATCAAGACGAATCTAACGATACCTCATACGTTAAAATCCTTCAAGCCGATCAGGCCGTAGCATACATACCTACATACATACACTCCAAAAATAACCCTCCTTCTGAGACAGTCGGGTAAGAAACTAAGATGTTTATATTTAATTTATACTATTTGCAAGCGTTAAATAAATAAAACATAACGTAAAAAATGAAGGTAACAAAATGAGTGATTTTTTTTTACTGGTTTTAACTCAAACAATGCCGCATTTATCATATACTAGCTGGTGCTCGCGGCTTCTGCCCCGTTTTTTGCCGTTCCCGTGGGAATTTCCCAAAATCCTTTTTAAGCAGATGCCAACGTCATAATTGCTATCCGTATGCTAAATTTCAACCCGATACGTCTAGTGGTTGGAGCTGTGCGTTGATAGATCAGTCAGTCAGTCAGTCAGTCACGGTTTCCTTTTATACATATTTTTTTTATTCACAATTGGTAAGCCCTTGGCATCATCTTTACATCATCATCATATTTACAGATTCTCATCACATCAGCTCTTATACGTCCCCACCGAGGGGCTCGAGCCTACCCTAAATTATCAGGAGCGATCGGGACTTAGTCGAACACGCGGGCCACACACAACCTTCGAGTTTCTTCGCAGGCATATGCAGGTTTCCTCACGATGTTTTCCTTCACCGTAAGAGCGTCGGATAAACGTACATATGAAATAGAAATTAGAAAACACATTGGTACGTGGCAGGATCGAACCACGACCTCCCGGACAGGAGGCAGCGGCGCTTGCCATTACGCCACCGACGCGTACAGATTCTACCAAAAAAGAAACTTCTCCTTAAATGGCGTTATACTTTTATTTTTATGATTTTTGTCAGTTTCGCGCGAGACGAAACTAATGAAGTGTCAGTGAACCTTCACCAGAATAAAAAAAACATGGTTAAAAATTTTAATTATTTTCATCGCTTTCAAAACGAACATTACAATCCAACTGCTCTATTTTGTTGGGTTAAAAGTTGGAATAGGGGTGACGAATGCTAGTCATCTGAGTTACTTTTTATCATCTGTCAAAAACGACATTTTGTTCTAAAAATGTTTAAAATATCTAGGCGTGACGTCATAGTTTTGCAGCGTCATTTATGTACTAATTTTGGTGACTTAAAAATCGAAGACTTGATGGAAAACAAAACGAGTAAGGTTTTCCGAAGTTTAAGTAGGAGGGCAATTTATGATCAAGAGTTCATAATTTATTTCTGAAGCTGTAAAATATTTTCTTTTTAATCACAATAGGGGATCGGGCTGCTAGTCATTTGAGTTACTTTTTATGATCTGTCAAAAACTAAATTTTGTTCTAAAAACGTTTGAAATACCCACAAGTAACGTCATAGATTTTAAGTGTCATTGAAGAACTTATTTTGTGAATTTGATCAATTAAAAATTAAAAACGTGATGGAAAAACAGAACAAGTAAGGTTTTTTGAAACTTCAAGAGGAGAGCAATTTAGGAAATCATATATCAGATTTTATTTTTGATGCAGTCCGATCCCCTAAGCCCTTGGCATCATCTCACCTGATGGTAATAAGTGACGATGATGCCGAAGATGGAAGCGGGCTTACCAAGATTCCCTAACATAATGGGGATCCGGCTATCTTATCTTCAAGCCGGAACACATTAATGCTGTTAACACTGACGTTTGGCTGAAGACTTAGATAAGATGGTGGTAGCTAGCCAGGCGGGCTATGAAAATGCCCTACCACCAACCAAAGCGAGTCTTACAAAGTTGACCCCGCCGGAAGTGGAAGTCGCGACCTGGTGTGAAGCGAATGGACTAACCATTACGCCACGGAGGTGGTTAATAAAACATCCTATTTATATTATAAACGCGAAAGTTTGTAAGAATGTATGGATGTATCTTTGTTACTCTTTCAAGCAAAAACTACTAAACGGATCTGGCTGAAATTTGGTAGGTAGACAGATTAAGACCTGGATTAACACAAAGACTACTTTTTTCCACGCTCGCGAGCAGCTTGCGGCTTGCGCACTGCGCACCCTCGAAATGTCATAGAAACGATGTCCACGCGGGTAAAGCTGCGGGAAACAGCTAGTATAATATGTAATAATAATAAGTATAATAAAACAACTTCCAGTTTATATCTGCGTTTTATGAAGCGTGAATATTTGCCGTACTTATAGGAATAAACAGGTCCTAGTCCTGTGCAAGAATCGATTGGCACTGTCTTAGTGGTTATAAGAGTCACAACATTTTTTGCATTTTATCGTAATACAGCTTATGACATTTAGTTACTTAGTATGCAAATATTACGACTGTCAGCAAGTGTCATTTTAACGCTTGCCCTGCAAATGTAAATACAACACTAATATGGTGCAAGTTTGTAAATAAACTACACACTCCAAGTCCGAGGCGTAAACGAAAATTAAGTCTTCACACACAAAAGTTAATTGAAATGCACATACATTAGAATGATAATTTTCCAAGCAAAGTACATACCTACATACAAAGTGTCTCAAGTTAAGTCATGACTTTGTCATAATCACATTATTTCAATAGGGGATCGGACTGCTAGTCAATTGAGTTACTTTTTATGATCTGTTAAAAACGAAATTTTGTTCTCAAAATGTTTGAGATACCCACAAGTGACGTCATAGATTTTTAGCGTCGTTGACGAACTTATTTTGTGCATTTGATCAATTAAAAATTGAAGACGTGATGGAATAACAAAACAAGTAAGGTTTTTAGAAACTTCAAGAGGAGAGCAATCTAGGAGATCATATTTCAGAATTTATATCTATATGCGGTCCGATCCCTTGTAAATGCCACTAACAGTCAAACCTGTCCAGGTAGGTATTGACCCTTCTTTAGGTCACTTAACCTGCGTAATTGACGCAACCATGTAAGTCACACATGTTAAAGGCTCGAATGTCAAACGAGAGCGTCGGTGGCACAACGGCAAGAGCCGCTACCTCCTATCCGGGAAGTCGTGGTTCGAGTCCTGCCACGTACCAATGTGTTTTCGAATTTTGATCTCATATGTACGTTTATCAGACGCTCTTACGGTGAATAAAACATCGTAAGGAAACCTGCACACGCCTGCGAAGAAACTCGAAATCTGACCAACCCGCACTGGGCCCGCGTGGTAGACTAAGGCCCGATCGCCCTAATTTAGGGTAGGCTCGAGCCCCTCGGGGGGACGTATATATGAGCTGATGGGATGACATCAAGAACTAACTACAAACATCGATATGTGTCTACTCAATATAATTGCAAAGTTTGGATTCAATCCGGCATGTAAATACGTTTGTATAGAAACTCGAGATTCTGGGCACCTAAGTCATTTAAATATGGGTAGATTAATTATTAGTCACATAAATACAGTAAGGTTCTCGAGTGGCGACCGAGCACCGGAAAACGTAGCGTAGGCAGGCCTCCCACGCGGTGGACCGACGACCTGGTGAAGATCGCGGGAAGCCGATGGATGCGGGCAGCGTAGTACCGGTCGTCGTGGAAATCCTTGGGGGAAGCCTTTGTCCAGCAGTGGACGATTTTTGGCTGATATGATGATGATGATGATGATGATGATGATGAAATACATTTATTACCTATACATAAAGTTTTCTCACGGTCGTCACTAGAAAGAATTGAAGCAAAGTAGAGAGTACGAACGAGTACGACAAAGTGCGCACTGCGCACAGACGCGTGCGCTCTAGATCAGATAGATAAGTATCAAATAATTATTATTAATTTATCTGATAGAAATCGATTCAACTAACTCAACATCTAACAATTTACGCTTGAGCCCGGAAAAATTTACTTATAAGATAAAGAGCTTAAGCTCTAACCTACGTGTGTGTAATTTTTCTTGTTTGTTTGTATGGTAAACTGTTTATGGTAGGCATAGGTAAGGAGGAAGAGCAGAGAGTGGTGAAGCGCATCTTCTATTCTGAACTGGAGGAGGGTAAGCGGAAAAATAGCGGGCAGCTCCTCCGGTACAAAGATGTTCTGAAGCGACATATGAAAGGATGCAACATAGAACCCTCTTAATGGGAGAGTTTGGCAGCAGAACGGCCAGAGTGGCGCAGGATTGTGAATAGGCAAGTGCGCGAGTTCGAGGATCAGCGTAGAGCTGACCTTGATACCAAACGCGACCAGTTCAAGGCCCGACCACCTGCGACCGTTTCATACAATTACGAGGGTGGCATACTTAAATGCCCTCAGTGCGCGAGGAGTTTCGCTGCGAAGATTGGCTACATAAACCATCTTCGAGCGCACGCGCGATTAACCGACTAGGAGTCGAAGTGGTCGCCATGACGGTCGGATAGACCATCATCATCATGGTAGGTACCTACTTATATTTTAGCTTAGCGCCGTATGAAAATTCAGAATATTTTTAAAAATAATTACACCTACGTGACTTAAATGTCTGTCAGAAAATGTAAGGCATGCTACATCATTATAATTGGTCTATATCTATGAAATTTCCGATTCAGTTTTTGAAGTTCAATGCCAATTTTTATTGAAAATAAAAAGTTATTGTTTTTTTATTATTGACCTTATGGTGACACTACTTATGGTCTTTTATTATTAACTAGTGACATGTCTTTCATGTTCCGATCACCTGAGCTATGTACCATTGAATGGAACAAAGGCGTTTTCTTAGTGGTCAGATGTGGCAATTTTTTAAACCAGTTAATTTTCTTGAATTTTCCTGTAAGTATTCCCAAATATGACATTAGTAACGAAGAAACTACTGCGATAACTCTAGAGCTTTAAAATTAAAAATGTGTATTTTTTGCCACGATAAATTCGTTTTTTTCAGGTGAAAATACCCGATTTCTTGGGGTCAAAGTCACTGTGTTCTCAAAATACATATCTGAACAATAGGCATATGTTTACCATCATTTAATTTATAATAGTCTTATGTATTTTGAGAATAAATTTTGTTTTAATAACTACTCGTATATTTCTTAATATAAATTTTCATCTTTAAACTTTTTTATACAATAGGCAATTTCATAGGTAAAGACCAATGCGAAATCTACAGCCAATCAGTTAGCACCTAGCATTCGTTTACGGTTGATCCAATCTATCGATATCCAACTCCATGTTGAGTTAAATTATGTCTGTATAATATAAGAGATTTTACGATAAATTCTACGTTTAGAAAGTGTCAGTATTTAGGAGTCATTAATTAAGCGACATCTCAATACAGCGTGCAATTACTGTCCAGATCAGACCTTTCTCAATTTTCATCTATCAATCTAACGGCCCTACAATCGAACAGGGTTATCGAGAGATACCATGTTTATCGCCGGATCGAGATGCTGGTAAAGTGTTACGCTCATTTATATTGGCAGGTACGTACTACGGATAGTGGCTAGCGGATAGGGTTACCAGGACTTAGAATCGAAAAGCCGGTTGCAAATGTTAAAAAAACCATATTTCTGTAAAAAAATCCGGTCTTTGGCCGTAAATAAAACTCAGTAAATAGACTATAAATATGTTTTATTATCCTTTATTACAATGTCACTTGTACTAATTGTACTATTTGTACTTTTATTTCTGTCCATTAGAAAAGGCTTTCAAAAAAAAACTTTTTTTGTAGAAATTTCACTGTGAAATTTTTCACATTCTCGCGGGCGGCACCTGTTATTTATGGACATGACGAAAAATCCGGTCTCGAATGAAATCCGGGTGAAGTCCAGTCTATACTCTTAAAATCCGGTCAAGACCGGATACATCCGGTCAGATGGTAACCCTACTCGCGGACCGCGGACGCTCTACCGCGCGCCAAGACCTGCTATAATTAAGCAGTATGTAGGCTACGTTTCTATACTTCCATGGTTGTTTCATGGTTTTGAGATCTGGATTTATTTACGGGTTGATGTCGATTGTTAGTGCTGAAACAATAATAGTAGTTAGTTGTGTTAATTAAGACTATTGCTTTTGGAATTTGGTGGTTAGAATAACAGTTACATTTTTTTTCAGTAATTTATTATCCTAATAACAAAATACATCCAGAAACAGCACTACGCGTTCCGAAAAAACCAGCGAGGTTTAAATAGGAACGTTATTCAGCAGACGAATTTTTTCGAACATTGTTTTTGTTACAAATTACTAGATAATAGTATTACAATCGACAACTACCCTCCTTAAACGTCCTTAAAAGTCCACTTCTTCCACATGCATCAGTATTTTTACCCTACCCTAATTAATGTGGGAAGTGGCAAATAGAAAGAAGAAGCTTTCTACCCTTTTGTCTTATCTTCGTCTCTCTTCAAAGTTGTTTGTTAACTATAGCGGAGCGAGAAAAAATCCACCAACGGGAACTGGTGGCCGAAGATGTTAGTTCAAAATATCAGAACCTAGTGCTTAATGACTTGATTGTATCCATTTTATTTTGTTGTTGAAGAAAAAACTAGGCCCGTCGTCGATAAATCCAAAAAAGAAGTTTTTTTAAGACTTTCAATTAGTCCCATTTGACAGAAATTGTTTGTAACGAAAGTTTTCTTCAGGAGTTATATGATTCAACCTATATATTTAATGAGTTTCACAGAAAATTCTAAGGCCTACCAAAGAATAAAAAACTCACTACTCAGAATAAAAATTGCTCACAGAGGTAGTCGTAACCGCTACGTCACGGTGCGCACTATTGTGAATGTTATTTCAGTGTAGTTTCGATCGAAATTTCACTGACGCGAATCAAGCTGCTAATTTGAGGTAGGTATAAGCCTCAAGCAAAATCTATAATATAATAAAACTGTAACGGGGCCGTGTCTGTACATGAAATATTTTTGGAAAATAATAACTGTGGTGGACATTACTAACGATACAGAGGCCAAAACGACAACTTTTGGAATTTTTGTCTGTCTGTCTGTCTGTCTGTCTGTCTGTATGTTCGCGCATCACGCAAAAACTACCAGGCAGATTTTGGTGAAATTTTGTATGGTGGTTCCTTATAGCCCGGGGTAACATATAGGATACTTTTTATCCCGGAAAATTGAAGAGTTCCCGTGGGAAAATCAAAAGTATTCATTTATAGAATGGCTCACCACGCAAATTTGGCTTGACCTATTACAATCTAATTATACACTTTGATACCCTATATCGCGAACTAAAACTGGGACATTGTGAATCCCAAAAAAATTAAGGGTTCCTGCAGGAATGCAAAAAATTGTATCTTTACATTGGCTTAACGTAACAATATGAAACCTTTACATTGGAATGGGGTGTTTTGACCATCGTTGTATAGTCGGGTATTCTTTATCCCGGAAAACCAAAGAGGTCCCGTGGGAAATTAGATCTATCGATTCTAACAATAATAACAATAGAGTACTTTTTTCCCCATATTAGCTACACATAACACACATTATAATCATAGCAGCAGAATGTCATTAGATGGCACTGCAGGGATAATAAAACGCGCCCAAGTTATATTAAAACATTAAAAGACTATTTCATACTTTTGAGTGGATTTCTTTTGTGTATTTTTCAGCACACACGCTACTTTACACAACTCTCTGGAACTATGGCACGTAGCGATGTGTTTCATAGATGAACAGATAGGTATTTTTTTACAGATTCCAATCGTGTAAAAAAATAAAAACACATAAATCGAGTTTAGCATCTTTTATCAGGGGGCACAGATACGGGAACTCTTCTGACGACGACTATTTGCGTGTGGCAGTATTGCTCTCCGCCTGCAATATCAATATCTGTGAACCTCATCAATGTATTTGCGGGTCCACGGTGGAGGCAATTGGCCATCACTCACTGAGTTGCGGTCGTTGTCTTTGTGAAGATTCCCACGTCACGAACTCCATAATGACTTTACTCGGAGGGCACTGGTCTCGGCCAGATGGAATATTCCATCTTTGATGCAGCCGCCGGGCTTTAGTCGATCTGATGGCAAAAGGCCGGAGGGTTTAAACAGGTGCTATGGCAGAGAGGAACGTGCCTGCTTTGGTACGCCACTTTTTCTGCCTCACTCCTTACCCATACGGTACTGCTGCTCAATTTGCGGCGAGAAAGAATCATAATAAGTACTCGGTCTTAGAGCCAAATTACTGCTTTGTGCCGCTGGTTTGTGAGACAACCGGCTGCTGAACCCTCAGAGGCCTTTGCCTTCACAAAGGAGAATGGCCGTCGCCTTCGAGAGAGGAGATGTGACGTGAGGTCCTACCTGCTGCTAAGGTTGTCTATTGCCATCCAGCGCGGCAACGAGAAGTGCGATATGGGCTCCTTTGGAGTTGATACGACTCGCGGATTTGACCCATATTAATATTTTTAGGATTTTTTTTACTCGATTGATATAATGATTTGAATTAGTTTTTTGATAGTATAGGTATATGTTTTATTTCATCATATCAATTTATATACGTCCCCACCAAGAGGCTCGACCTGCCCTGAGTTAGGGCGATCAGGCCTTAGACGATCACGCGGGCCCATTGCGGGTTGATTGACTTCACACATAAGCTTCGAGTTTCTTCGCAGGCGTGTGCAGGTTTCCTCACGTTGTTTTTCTCACCGTTAGAGCGTCGGATAAACGTACATACCAGTACGAAATCGATATTCGTATAGATATTGGTAAGTGGCAGGATTCGAACCACGGCCTTCCGGACAGGATGTAGTGGCCCTAACCGTTCTGCCACGGACGCTCTGTATGTTATTTAAGATTTAGAAATCCTTACTTAATATAAATGTGAAAATGTGTTTGTTTGTTTATTACCTATTCACACTTCAACACCTACCAATCTTGATGAAATTTGGCATGCAGGTAGCCTGTATCACTGGGAATGAAATAGTCTACTTTTTATGTGTGGAAATTATCATAGCCCGATGCAGTTTCTGAGGAAACTAAAACAATACTCTATGTTCGTTAAATTATTTAAAATCGTAACGAAAAAATGGGTTGGTGTAATTTTTAGCACAGAGATGAGGTGGAAAATGATATAATTTACAAATAAGTATATCCTGACATAGTTCCCGAGGGATCTGGGGACAACTGTTTTCTACGTTCGCGCACGTCGGTAGCGTCGCAACGGAGCAACGGATTAAAGTATTTTTTTGAATAGAATTTGTTGAAGGGGTGGGAAGTGACAAAGACCGCTAATCCGAATAGCCTGATGCAGTTCCTGAGGTACCGGGAGAAAACTCATGTCCACGCTTGCGAGCTGATTGCGGCTCGCGCACCACTCACCCTCAAAAAGGGTCATAATGTCCACGCGGGCGAAGCCGCGGGCAAAAGCTAGTATATAATATATTAGTAACACTAGCTGGTATTGCGCCCCCTGCTGTGCGCAGGGCGGTGGCTAGCTCCTCTGAAAGATCGTAGATGGATACTGACATACGGCACCCTATGCATAGCCACAACCCAGTGCAACAACGGCTGAAAAGCCGAAATAGTTTTATAAAGTGTGTCTATCCTTTATCAGTAGAACCCAAGAAAGCGAGGTGTAACCTTTGGCAGGACAAAGTTAGCTTACCAACACCCTTCGTCCCGATAGCAGAAAGCCTTCCCCCTGGACATGACTTGCCATGGCCGGTTTGGAAGTCTTTAAACAGACTCCGGACCCAGACCGGTCGGAGCAAAGAAAACATGGTCAGGTGGGGATTTTTGGGTGAAAGTGAATTAAACTGTATTAATGAATTAAAACTCAATTAATGAATTTTTAAATGATAAATCATTTTTGACATAAGTATTATTATTATTATTCACAAATATAAAATTAGAGCCTCTCTGCTCACTTGGCACGAGGCGAAGTGGCAGGAGCACCTCCAGCGGAAGCACAGTCGGCTGGAGTTCAGTGCGACGGGGAGAGAAAGCGTCGAACTATCCGGGCATTGTCGAGGAGGACTGCTTTCTGCATTGCTGCAATTATTGGTCTGCCTCGGAGTTCCAGCCGCCTTAGGTGACGTTCAAGGTCGGCTGGAATTAGTCCGTTCACGGATAGGACTACGGGGATGATTTCAGTGGATTCCACTTGCCACATATCAGTAATCTCGTGCGCCAGGTCCAAGTACTTGGTCCTTTTTTCGGCATCAGCCTGCACGAGGTTTTCGTCGTATGGGATAGTGATATCCACCAAAAACACCCTTGACTGCGCCCGATCCATCAACACGATATCAGGCTTATTCGAAGGAATAGTCCTGTCCGTGATGATGGGTCGGTCCCAGTAGAGCTTGGCGCGGTCGTTCTCGAGAACCGGCTCCGGCGTGTATTTGTAATAAGGCAACCGCCGAGATATGAGGCCATACTTTAGAGCGATCTCTTGGTGTAAGAACCTGGCTGCTTGGTTGTGCCTGTGCAAATACTCAGTGTTGGCAAGCATGGAACAACCGGAGGTTATATGACGCAGGGTCTCCCCTGGTTGACGGCACAACCGACAAACGTCCAAGGTGCCGTCTTTTATTATAAACCTCCTATAGTTGTTCGTCTTGACCACCTGATCCTGTATTGCACAGACAAAACCCTCGGTCTCTGCAAAAAGGTCTCCGAAGCGCAGCCAGTGCACGGAGGCCTTCTGATCTACGAAGGATCCACAAAGGGCCTTGAAGAACCTACCGTGCAGCTCTTTGTCTTTCCAGATGGCCTCTCGCTCGGTAGTGCTAAGTACAGCCGGCGCCTGCCAGTTCTCTTGAGCCATGGATAGAGGAGTTAGTCCTTTATCACAAGCTATGACAACTCTATGCAACTCACTATCGACTTTTGTCAGGAAGTAACTTCGGAGGCTGCATATCTCGCGGTTGTGCATTTGTTTGGCACTTAGAAGGCCACGACCGCCACTCTTCCGCGGGATATACAGCCTCATACCAACACCAATACTCTGCGACATACCCAGATACCGGTACGTTTCAGTTTCAGAGAGGGTGCGGATGTTCATGGAGTCGATTTCGACTCCATCCGAATGTACCACCCTACCCTTGTCCACATGAAGGATCGCGCACTTATCCACTCCAAGGTCCATGTTGATGGAACTGCTAAAATCACAAGTGATTTTCAACAGTTCCTCCAACCGTGTTGCATTTGGAGCGAACAGCTTGAGATCATCCATGTAGAAAAGGTGGGTCATGCGTGAATCACCTCTCCGAAACTGAAATCCCGTCCCTGATTTCTCGAGCAGGAAGCTGAGCGGATTCAGGGACAGGCAAAACCAAAGTGGACTCAGACAGTCGCCCTGGAATATTCCCCTCTTAATCCAAATCCGGTCCTCCGCATTCGACAACCGCTGACCATGGAGACTAAGGATCGTACTCCATTGCCCCATACATGATCCGAGGAAGTTTCGAACTGATTCATCTATCTTGTACAGTTCGAGGACCCTCTTTAACCATGAATGGGGGACCGAGTCGAAAGCCTTCTTATAATCAATCCAGGCAGCGGAGAAATTGCGTCGATTGCGGTTCACCAATTTACCCACGACCGCATCAATCAGGAGTAGCTCCTTCGTACCGCGACTACCGCCCCGACAGCCATTCTGAGTTACCGCCATGATATCATTCGCCTCAATGAAGGCGTCAATTTTGGCCTTCAGAATGGATGTCAGTGTCTTGTAGATGGTGGAAAGACACGTAATGGGGCGGTATTGACTAGGGTCAGCGGTATTATTCGACTTAGGAGCTAAATGAGTGATCCCAGTAGTCAAGAAGTTCGGGATCCGACGCTGCTCGAGTGCTTGCTGAAACTGGCTGGCCAAGGTCTCGTGACTCGCATGGAACCCCTTAAGCCAATAGTGGTGCAGTCCGTCACTCCCTGGAGTTTTCCAGTTCGGAGCTTTACGGACCGCTTGCAACACATCATCGGCACTAATGGCCACGGGGTTCATAGGTTCAATGCGAGCATACGCCTCCTCCAGCTCAGCCGTCCATTGCCCCTCGTTGTGTTGCACAGGCCGGGACCACAGGTTGCGCCAAAAGGCAACAATACCCGCATGATCCGGTCTCTCGCCTGTGTCCAACACAGCAGGTCGGTCCAGAGACTTGTAGAACTTCTTTTGATCACTCATGAAGAGGCGATTCTGGCGAAACCGGTCTACTCGCTCCGAGTATCGCCGAATACGGTTTGCCCACGCAGCTATCCGTTGCTTCAGGTCATCGATGCGCGCCGTCACTAATCGCATGGTATTACGTCCTGCGGGATCAAAGTCCGATCCCGCAAATGCGAGCCTGACAAAGCGCATCACTCGGGGCCTACTGTTGCCCGACCTGAAAGCAATCAGTTTGCCAATGAGGACTCTAGCCTCAGCAATACGACGCTCAATCCTTTTCTGCCATGCCGGCTTTTCCCAAGAACGGGATGTGCGAACCGTCTCCGGCAATTTGGCACCGATGAAACGGCAGACTGCCATTGCAGCGCCAAAGAGGATTGAGTTCGTATTACTGAGATCGCTGCTGTTTGCCAGATATTCTGGCAGCATGTGATTTACGGCCTCAATGACATCCCGATTTCGGACGCTAAGGGGCAATCGTGGAAGCCGTGGCCTCTCCTCGGGAGGCAAAATGCGGAATTCCTGAATCGCCTCTTCTAGTTTACTCCTGATTTGCTCTAATTCCTGGGATATCGTTTCCGCCTCATTATCCTCGTCAAGTGATGGTGGAGGTGGTGGGTCTGAAATTAGCTCAGCCACTTGCGGTACATGCGCTGACAATCGGCGCGAGCCATTTAATGAGGATCTTGAGGCGGGAACGACCTCGCGTCGTAGTCCTTCGAGTTCGGTCACGCTAAAGATGTTCGAGCGTAATATGTACCGAACTCGATCCGCTAGGTTTTGCTCCGAGACAGACAATGCAGGCTCCAAATGATTGAATGCTTGGTGCAGCCTCGCTCGGTAGCCCGTCCGACGAGTTTCTCCCCCCGTCGCACCGTAGTACGCACGCATGATGTTTTCGTTTTGTGACCTAGTCCATCTCATGCGGCGTACTCCACCAGTGGCGGGCGCCGCTTGCTGAGCCTGTAAAGGCTCTGCCAGCGCCAAGCGCACTGGTGGCGATGATGGAATTGACCGGCCAGATGTTTGGGCCGGTCGTGGTGCGCCGACTCGCATCCTGTCACGTCTGGCATCAGCGCGACCAGACGCGCCCCGGCGGCCCCCGGGTAGCGACCCTATACGTTCTTCAATATCTGACATTTCCATCATCAAGTACAAAGTAACCGTTACGGACCCCAATATTTTTGTACCCGGGGTCAACTAGGAGCTCAGCACGGTCAACACTGAGTCCAAGGGGTACTGACTGACTACACTGATGAAGTAGCTGCACTGTCACTACAGCTACTTCCTCAGTGGCGATGGGGTCGTCACATCCCTACGCTTATTATTATTATTATTATTTTTTATATTAGAATTTGATATCTTTAATTATTAATTTATCAGTAGGTAGGTATAAGGTTTGGACATGTTTTGCTTATTATATAAAAAAAAATACATCTTATCTTTCACATTGACGTTATGATGAATGACTCGTTGTTTTTCATCATCATCATTACAGCTCATATACGTCCCCACCGAGGGGCTCGAGCCTACCCTGAATCAGGGCGATTAGGCCTTAGTCGACCACGCGGGCCCAGTGCGGGTTGGTCGACTTCACACACAACCTTCGAGTTTCTTCGCAGGCGTGTGCAGGTTTCCTCACGATGTTTTCCTTCACCGTTAAAGCTCGTTGTTCGTTGTTTTTAGTTAAATAATATTGTAAAAAAAAATCAGTTACGTAATTTTAATTTTAATTTTGAGGGCTTCATTGATTATGTTTTTATTACTATTTTATTATTATTTTTAATTTGTACGTCAAATGACAGATTATATAATAGGACATAATTTTAACTTAACATCTATTGTAACATATAATCACAAATAAATGAATTTTGAATTTTTTGAATTTTTTGAATTTTTGAACTGTTTGTGCGGTGCAGTTCAAACGATGAAACATTTGACATCGTGCCCTGCGTGCCCCTACATCTGCACGCAGGAAGACCTCATGACAGCGGCTGATAATGCTGTTAACGTGGCCAAATTCTGGGCTGCTACAGTGTAGTGTCTGCCATCGACACGCTAAGAAGAAGAAGAATTAGTAACATACAGTATGGACACTCCCTGCCGCTCTCTAGATTGTGACCTCACGCCATCGTCACCCAGATTGATACATTTTCAGTTTGGTTGTCGAACGTATAGGATTTCGCCGCCATTTTGTTTGTTGGGCCATTCCTTTTTTTTAAATGTCATTTCTGGCCCGTTGAATCAAGTGTCCAGGGTGTGCCTTAAGGTACCTAGTCGTGACCGCGGGTGGTGCTAAGTGCAACACCGTCTATCCCAGATAGGACGGTGAATTGTGCCACATGAAAATATGAAGATGGTACTTACATACGAGTATTCTTCAATGATACGACGCGGTGGTCCGACGACCTGGTGAAGATCGCGAGAAGCCGATGGATGTGGGCAGCGCAGGCCTGGTCGCCATGGAAATCCTTGGGGGAGGCCTTTGTCCAGCAGTGGACGATTTTCGGCTGATATGATGATGACTACTCGTTTAAGAGGGAATCCCCAATGCGTTGGGGAATCTTGGTAAGCCCACTTCCATCTTCGGCATTATTGTCACTTACCATCAGATGAGATGACCTCGTCTAAGAGGAATCCTCATTGCGTTGGGGAATCTGGTTAAGCCTTTCTTCTTCGGCATTATTGTCACCATCAGATGAGATGATGCCAAGGCACAGATGAGATACTAGTTACTTCGTAGCCAAGGGCCTACAAATTGAGAACAAAAAAAAAGAATCGCAGATTTTTCTCAATTTATTTCGCTCCGTGCTCTCACTGAACCCGTGCCACACCAGTGACGGCTACATGCTTCATTAGTGTTATCACTGCCACCAGATTGCCGGGATGCGCCCATGTTATCTGTAAATGCTTTTAACATGCGATCGAAGGTTCCTTGAGTAACTATCAACTTTTAGCAAGTATTTACTTACTCCTTATCGGTTAAGACAAGATTACTGTGTAATTGCTATTGGAATGAACGTAAAAATGTTTGATGTTTAGATTTTTTTCTCACAAAGCTGGTATGTTGTAGACTAATAGCATCTTGAAATACTAGGATTCTCCTTTAAGTATAATAAAAAACCTTTACTTGACAGTGTTTTTGTCTGTCATAGAGCAACAGAAAAAATTGCTACAACTCATTTAAAGTTTTCAATGCGGTATATTTCTTTCAACATGCCTACTCAAACAAAATAATAGTATGACAGCGAAGACAGCTCAACAATTATTTATTGCGTTAATTTTTTAGCAAAAATAGACTTTGGACATGATGATGACAGCGCGACCTCTACGCTAACGAACGAAGAAGAAGCTGCCACTAAAGTTCTAAATAACGATGTTGCCTGCTCAGACTGATGGTCGGTATTTCGCAACTACAATGTAACTCACAACCACTGTGGTTTCAGATTGTATATGCTCGTGACAGACTGGGAATTAGAGCTTGTAGCGGGTACAGTATTTGCGACAAAGCATGGCTTGGAACCATTTGATTTAGTTACAATGTTATGTTTTATTTAAAAAACTGTTTCCTATTAAAAATGAATTAAAATTTTAAAAGAATCCATGAAAATTAACACTACTGTAATTGAAATAGAAAATCATTTATTTGCCTTAAACACGGTATACAGAGATCTTTTAAGTTAAAGTTATGGCACTCATTTTTAGCTTTTAAAAACAGCATGTAAATATTAAAAAAAATACAATAATACATAGGTCAGTGATATTAAGGTATGTAAGCATTGGGTATAAATTAGTCACAATATAATCAAATACAATTTTAATTAAAAAATAAACATTGAAAATTGTATTAATTATGATATAGTAACCACTTTTGCATTTTCTTAGTCATTAAAGTCAGTGGAAGACTTTTGAATTCATTTGGTATATTTTTAAACTGTAGCAGTGTATTATGGCACATAGCGTTCTAGAGCAATTGTAGATCATTTTAATGTTTTATATTAAGCATCATCTCATCAATGGATTCTGTCGATGAATCTTCTCTCCCAGTGGTCGGTGGAACTTTACGTTGTCTAAAACCCACATCAGAGAATTTTCTTTTTTTTTGGGACAGATCACACACGGTCATTTTGCCCTAAACTAGGATTTCCTGTATTATGGGAACCAAAGACTGATACATAAACTTATATGTAAACGTTTAAGACAAACTTGTAAGTCACACGAATGCCCAGCAGGAAGGAGCTTTGACAGCTTTGTCAGTCGAGCCTGATGATGTAGTACGAGTCATTTCGAGTATTCTCCCCATATGACGTCCACTACATCATCTTGCCCGAATTCCTCAGAAATCAAGACTGCAACACGATGCACAAACTGTCCCGATACGAATCGATTGCTGATAGCGATCTGTGTCGGTCACATTCGCAGTCCGACAGTCACCCGACATCTAGAGGGCTGCTCCACTTCGTTCCAAGAATACCCTATTTAGGTCCTATACACAGGTTCCATTCGAAACGATTCGAATTTATATTCACTTCCTTAACTCACTAATTGACTTATATTCACTGTTATCAACATATCAGCCGAAAGACATTCACTGCTGGACAAAGGCCTCCGCCGAGGATTTTCACGATGACCGATCCTACGCTGCCCATCATCTCATACACCCTTTACGGGGTGTGGGGACTCCATGTCAGAGCGGTGCCCTCTTCGGAGGTTTCTACCGCTGCATCTAACCAGAGGCAGGTCATTGGGTTGCCATCTTGGCGTGGTAATCTTGAAGAGGTCAGGTTGATTGTGAGCTGCCTGGGCCCGCGTCGTCAGGGTCGCTGACAAGCTCCCGCGGGAGGGCCCAGGAACTTATTCTGTTCGGAGGTCGGGCGTGGAGCGGTGCGATGTTCGCGATGTGCTCCCACGACGAAGCGTCAGCACGGGCGAACATCGTGCGGGCAAGGCGGCGGATGAAGGCGTCCAGATCCTTGTGTTACAGGTCCCGATGGATGGTGGTCTGCGCTGCCCGCATCGAGTGGCTTCCCGCGACCTTTACCAAGAAGTCGCTAGTAGTGGGAGGCCTGCCTACGCTACGTCTTCCAACACACGGTCACCACTCGATAAAATATTCACAAAGCTCAAGATATGACGCGTAACGTGAAGCAAAAATATACGCAAAGCAAGAAAATTCGTAAGGAGTCAACTGAATGATGAACAAAAACCGACCAAATGCGACTCGAGGTTACACAAACAGGGTTAACTTTAATTACCAACAGAACAAGACCTCTCAGTACATACTTATCTCTTGGTAAATAGGGGTCTACTTTTTCTGGAATTGAGAAATTTCATTTTTTCTTGTGGGAATGGAAGAACTTTAGATTTTCCTGCAATGTATGCATTCAACCTCATATACGAGTACTATGATTATTTCAAGATTTTAGGTCCAGTGGTTTCGGAGACAAGGGTTAAAGGGTAAATTTTCGCCTATTTTCTTAAATAACTTTAAAACTATTTATCTTAAAATTATAAAAAAAAATATATTTGAGATTCTTATTACAAGCCCTTTCTTTCGATATATGACACACAATACATTTTGAAATATTTTTGAAGTGATTACTTCTTTAGGCACTTTGGTAATTTTTTGAAATGGGAAACAACCATTGAACTCGCGACACTGTTACCGTCACCGTAACCGACATCTCTGCATGTTTTCACTTCTGTAGGCACCTCCGGAGTCCTTTTTTTTATTTACCCCCAAAAGTGGCCCCCATGTTTAAAATTCATTTATTTACGTTGAACGTCCGTTATTAGGTCACCGAATTACAAACTCGTATTGGTACCAACTCAATCGGTCTAGTAGTTTCTGAGCAAACAGACGGACAGACAGACACACGAGTATGCATCTGCAGTGTCCTTACAGGGTGCGTGACAAACTACAATGTTTACCCTTTTTGTTCCATCTTTATGTTATGTAAATGTAAGCAGAAAAAAAATAATTATGAATTACTAGCTTTTGCCCGCGGCTTCACCCGCGTCTACATCGTTTTTATGACTGTCTTTTAGGGTGAGTGGTGCGCGAGCCGCAATTATATTTTCAGTTCCACCAGGAATTGCATCGGACTATGCTATTTTCATGGGATAAAAAGTAGCTTATGTCCTTCCCAGTTACACAGGCTACCTGCATGCCAAATTTCATCAAGATCGGTTGAGGTGTTGAAGCGTAAAAAGGTAACAAATAAACAAACAAACAAACACATTTTCACATTTATAATATTAGTAAGGATAACGATGATCCTATAATGGATCCGTTTTTACCTTTTGAGGTATAGTGAACCCTAAAAGTGGAGACTTTTAATCGACCGTGGACTCAAACGGGATGACGTAGGTAATCGATTTAGCCGTTTAATTATGCTCTGGAGCGGAGTGGAATAACCCATCCAGAGAAAGCGCCTTCGCAGCCTCCGCATCGACTCAACAAACTGGGCGTACAGAGGAAATCTGCTGCCCGAGTTATTTGTGCCACCGCGCCGTAATTAAACCGTTAAGCCTCGGTAGCAATAACTAAACGTTACGATGAAAACATTTATGATACAGTGTTTAAGTATTTAATTAAACTAGTGAAGTTCATAATTAAGTAACTCGGTAGTTACTAATTATAATTTAATTATTATACCCCATTTGATGCTTGATCTGAGCGACAAAACTTGTACAGATAAGAGGTATTATCAGTATGTATTTGCTTTATATCAATGACTAGCTGTTTCCCGCGGCTTCAACCGCATGGACAACGTTTCTATGAGTTTTCGAGGGTGCGCAATGAAAAACTAGCCTATGTGTTAATCCAGGTCCTAATCTGTCTACCTACCAAACAGCCAGATCCGTTCAGTAGTTTTTGCGTAAAGAAGTAACAAACATACACACTCACAAACTTTCGCCTTTATAATATTAGTGTGATTGTATTTTGACGTTATTAACTAAGGATTGTTTATTTTATTTATTTATCACAAAGAACATGTATATGTAATTACTATTTTATGATTTTTATGACAATATATTTAACCGCCACCGTGCCGTTATGGTTAGTCCATTCTCTTCACACGGTAGGGTCAAATTTGTAAGACTTGATTGGTGATAGGGCATTTTTGAGTCTGGCTGGCTAGCTACCACCATCTTATCTAAGTGTTAACAACATTGATGTTATCCGGCTTGAAGATAAGATAGCCAGTTCTCCATTGCGTTGGGTAATCTTGGTAAATCTTGGTGAATAATTAAAAAAAAGACGTGTGGCACTCGGGGATTGCCGCGGTAAAGCTATTGCATAGCATTTTTTATCAACTTTTAACACTAAGAAAGTTACACCAGTAAAATTGACTAAGTCCTTTTGGTACCGCAAATCGCTAACAGATGGCACTGTAAGTTTTTTTTGGAACGAGGTAACTTTACGTCACGCTCGGCCGAGCCAGTAAAATTGACTGTCCTTTTAGTAACGCAAATCGCTAATAGTGGCACTGTAAGTTTTTTTAGAACGCGGTAGTGTTAGGTTTTTTTTGGTTACGGAATTTCTTGATTCGGTCGCCGCGCTCAAAACCCGCAATATAAGCTATGCAACAGCTTAAAAAAAACTGAAATTGTGTAATCAGCACCTATTTTAAATAAACATCTTGAAATTTTGAAATATATATTTCCCTTTCAAAACAGTATAACCCTATTAAAAAAAGATAGATTTTAAAAGTACTGAAGATTATTAAAAATTCAACGTGAAAGGCATCGTCAGCACTCGGCAGTTAGTCCGCGTCGTATAGAGTGCGAATTGAATAAGAGAGTTATAATGTAGAGTTCCAGTCCAGTGTATTCAAATAGCATCGCACTTATATTTTTATTGCTGACAGACATAACAACTCGAGGCACACCTGCCATATAAGAATGCATCGTTTTTATTTTCGTTTGAGTACTAAGCTAGATTTATATTCCCATAGGTTCGTTTCAGGGATGTTAGAGAGCTCCGTAACTGTAACCGAAATTATCGCATATCCGATATATAAAATAATATCCATAACCGTAAGCGAATCCGAAATAAAAGTTTCGGATAATATCGGACAGGTTGTTTTGGTTGAATTCGTATAATTACTGATTAAGTGTAAGTAAAATTAATTTTGTTATTTCATTTTAGGTAGAAAGAAAACACTCAACATTTATCTGACTGATTTTTGTTCCTACCAAATAAAACCATTTTATTGGCTATTTATATTTTACTTCTCAAATTTCTTAAAAATCGAATATCCTTATCCGAAACTTACGGATAATCCGAAATTATTTCATATCCGTATCCGTATCCGGTATAATAATAATTTCAATAAACTACCGAATAATATTAACGATTTACCTATTAAATATTCAAGACAAAATTGTACAAATGGCTTAACGATAAAAACTATTATAATGTAAAATAATTCTTGCAATAATGTAATCCATTTTATGTACTACTTTATTATTCAAACTGACAATATTGTTTACAATTTGATTTATATCTACCTGAACTGACACTATTTTGCATGCTTATTTTTGTAAGCGAAACATGATGTACCTTATATATATATATAGAGTATAAGTATATTTGTTCTTATATATATATATATATATATATATATATATAAGTATATTTATTCATCTTAACCACCATGTTTCCAGCGAATAAATGATTTGAATTTGAATTCTATATTCGTATCCGAAATTTCATATCCATAACATCCCTGGTTCGTTTGCGGCGTGGCGGGAGCCGTGCTCGATCTCATCCAATTTATTTACTTTTTTCCCGGGTGTAGTGTAACGGCTATAAAACTAAGTTTTTGTTGGTCGGCCGCTTGCCCGGGTAGATCTCCCGTCGCGAGATATGTTGATTTACGTTTAACGCGCGTGACCCCTCGACGGAGCCGATCATAGACTCGATAGACGATTCGAACTGCGCGCGCGCAGATATCGGCACATCGCACTCGTGCCGATGTATCTTGGGAAATATTCCGCGGTCTGCAGCCCCTACTGGCCGGCCGGCCGGCCGTTCAGACTCAGATTTGAAGATTCCTTTTGTTTCACACGACTCATTCCGTTTTCATTGAGATCCCCTATAAAGATGTACGTACAAGCTCCTCTTGAAACGATTTTATCATAGATCATCATATCAGCTCATATACGTCCCCACCGAGGGGCTCGTTGAAAGACTATAATTATTCTATAATAGTATCGTTAAATCGTGGATAACATAACGATACGTACAACATGTGCCGTATGGCTCCCGGCTTCATCATATCAGCTCATATACGTCCCCACCGAAGGGCTCAAGCCTAGCCGATCAGGCCTTAGTCGCCCACGCGGGCCCAGTGCGGGTTGGTCGACTTCGCGCACAACCTGCGAGTTCCTTCGCAGGTGTGTGCAGGTTTCCTCAAGATGTTTTTCCTTCACCGTTAAAGCAATTGGTAAGTATATGTACGTAAGTTTTTGAAAAACTCATTGGCACATTGGCCGTCCAAATTTGAACCCGGTACCTCTGGTTAGAAGGACCGAGTCGTTATCGGTTGGGCCACCGACGCTTTATATCATAGATAATGAAATCTAATGTTCCAATTTAATTCGATCCTACAAATTTATTCTCTTAAAAATCTATTCCTGAATAGTGTTAACTATTTCATCATCATCATCATCATCATCATCATATAAGCGGAAAAACGTCCACTGCTCGACAAATACCTCCCCCAAGAATTTCCACGACGACCGGTCCTGCGCTGCCCGCATCCATCGGCTTCCCGCAATCTTCACCAGTTCGTCGTTCCACCGCGTGGAGGGGACTTCCTACGCTACGTTTTCCGGTACGCAGTCGCCACTCGAGAACGTTATCAACCCAACGGCCATCTGTTCTACGAGCTATGTGCTATGCCCACTGCCACTTCAGTGTAGCGATTCTGTGAGCTATGTCGGTTACTTTGGTTATACCCTGCGGATCTCCTCGTTTCTGGTTACCCATTTAGTTGATCAAATCACAGATGAGATACTAGTTACTTCGTAAATTAAATTAACTATTAACTACCTACTTACTCGAAGGTCCGTAGACCTTTCATATTAGAGCTTTATTTCAATTAGCATTAATAGACGTTACAATGTTTATTGTATGGAAATACTGGACTCATTACATTTTAAGGGAATGTTGTTAGCATGTAGCGACATCTGACCTTTCTCTTTACGGACAAAATGTTGCCTCTAAAATTGTAAAGCGCTGTTTAACTACTTGATCTATGGCTGCCATAGCTCATAAATTCTTCTTTGATAGACTTACCGGTATTTTTAACTTTAAAAGAGGAGCTATCCATCTTACGCGAGCTATACAATATTTTACAGTTATTAAAGTTTGATAGTCGTTTACATTATTGTTTGTTGTTTATTTTTTATTCACAATAGCTAAGCCCTTGGCATCATCTCACCTGATGGTAAGTGACGATGATGCCGAAGATGGAAGCGGGCTTACCAAGATTCCCCAACGCAATGGAGAACTGGCTATCTTATCTTCATGCCGGAACACATCAATGTTTTTACACATTGATGTTTGGCGGCAAGACTTAGATAAGATGGTGGTAGCTAGCCAGGCGTGTTTACAAAGTTTAAAACCATTTTCAATAAAGAGTTAATTTGAAGAAAGACAAATAGTAGTTCCACGTACTGGTAACCGCATCAGGATTAAACTGAGAGGTAATTACAACCGAATGATAAAGAAATTATTTTAACGATAACATCGTAAAAACACGTAGGTGGCTGAAACAAGCCATTTACATACACACATGAATTTAAACCGGTGGACGCAAAAAATAAACAGAATCAAGTTTAATACTCGAAGGAAGGTAGACATATCTTGAAATACATTAATATCCTGCAAATAAAAAAGCCAAGAGATAACCTCCACTTCATTAGGTTTTCGCTTCTGAGTAGCTCCAGGAGCAATGAGAATAAATAGATGCAAGTATAAACACTGCATCATATCCAAGTACTTTTTGGATTAAAAGACTACCTATATAATCCGTTTCATTTAGTGATTACTTAAGGCGAAACCCTTTCAGAAAATAATGCAAACCCCGAAATTGAGGGTTGGAAAAATTCATTTTTCTGAGGTTGTAACTGCAATTCAGTTATTTTTTTTACAAAGTGTAGAAGGCCAAAACACGATTTGATGAAATTTTCTCCATCGAAAAAAAATCCAAAGTACGCTTAAATTTTGTCTTTTTTTTCTGTTATATAGCCAACAAAAATCAGTTTTACTTCACACTACAGTTAGACATAGCACCTTATTTTTTTTCTCTCTTATTCCTCAATAAAATCCTGACATATTGTCGGACTCTCTTTTTTACAAAAATGCCTATATCTAAGTTGAAAAAATTAAACATTGAAAAAGTGCATAAAAGTGTGGTTATTTTCTTTACTCTTTACACGTAAAGAAAAAAAACAGAGACAACTGTTCTGAACAATACCTCGCCTTAAGAATTTTTTTTTTATTTTTTTTTTATTAAAAATTTGAGTGCATTTGACTGCAATTCACCTGATGGTAAGTGAAAATTGAACTGAAAAGCAAATTAAATATTTATTCTATTACCAAAAATTTATATTATGATATGTGTGGTCCAAACGGGTCTGAGGGGCTCCAGGAGCCAAAACTTACAACACAATTAAAGTAACATACAAGTACCCACAAGTAAAATATGTGGGTTACACCAGCGAAAATTGCGAAATATCAGCACACTGTACTTTCAGTTAAGTGAAATACAATTTTCGATAAACTTGAACAGTTATTGAATTAGGAAACACTGTGGGAATACAATTTGAAGAATAAAATTTTCATAAGCACGGCTTGTCATCGATTTACCGGCTGTGGCAATCACCATAAAGCACAATAAAGTCTAGCATCTTCCGGCATTCGTGAAGCGAGTCGCCACTGGTTGCACAAGAGGCCCCGACCAGCCGGGGCTTGTCGGACCCGCGATTCGAGCTACGTAGGACAATTGAGCGATTTGTCAACAGCCTTAGGTAACCGGTCAGCGGCCACCGCAGCCAAAGCTAGACCTATTCGGCGATCGTCACAATCAACTTAACGTCCATTCCTGCTTTCTTTACATTGTGTAGAGTAAAGCTGGCACAGTAGCGTAATGGATGAGTTGTCAGTCAGCGCGGTAGGCCTGCGTGAGCGAGCCACGGAATCGCAAGCGCCTAACGCAAGATATATCTGAAAGGAACACAATGGCAAAGGAATGCTTGCCGAACAAGCTTTTTGGATATTTTATGGATACAATTTGTGTGGGATGGATATACTTTAGTGGGTTCTATTCTATGTTGCCTCCAGCACGTTTTGAGCAAGTTAAGATTAGCATCACCCTCTAGGATGGTTTAGAGCTCAGACTAAATCGATAGACAGTGTGTTTGCAACAGCTGTGGAAACACGTATATGAAATACGGATATTTGACAGTTATAAAGGTAGGGAAAATAGTGAAACCCGCTAGATATGATAATAGATCGGTATTAGCAAGTAAACGATAGGAATGTTTAGCGTTTGTTGGGCATAGGTTGCGGCCATGTTGAACACTATCGGGTTGCGGCGATCGCCGGCGGGTGTCACTATCGCGACTCATGCGCGCCGTGTCCAGGTACCAACCACCGGACTGGTTTACAGAACGTATGCTGCCTTTTACAAAGGTAATGTGTGTTTATGAAAAGATAAGCTAAGCAATATCTAACTATGAGGTGAAAGAAACAACTAGTTAGTTTGTTTGTTTAGTTAGTAGCTAGTTTGTTTTTTATCAACAATTGGCAATGTTAAGTTAATTTAAAAACATTTGGAAATACAGTGTAAACTCTATATAGCGACACTTAAGGGACCGAGCATATTGTGAAGTTATTAAGAGTTTTCGTTATACAGAGAGAAATTAGCGTAAAGTAAATCAAATGGAGCCAGAAAATTTTGACGTTTCAAAGAGTGAATCGTTATATCGAGTGACGGTTTACAGAGTTTACACTGTATAACGATTTTATGCTGTATAAACTTAAAAATAACAAAATTTGATTCATAATCGACATTCAAAAAATTTGTACTGGGGGTCTTTTTTTTCATAGTCTTTGAGCCTATGATATGAGCCCTTATAGTTTCACTATGTATAACTGTCCGCGGCTTAGCTCAGAGACTCTTAGCACAAGAAAGCTGTATTAATCACGCCGACAAAGTAATAAAATAAATTTCTTGATATGCTGTGACCCCATATAGTTTCACTATGTCCGTCTGTCTGTCCGCGGCTTAGTTTAAAGACTCTTTGCACAAGAAAGCTGTATTAATCACGCCGAAAAAGTAGTAAAATAAGTTCTTGATATGCTGTGACCCCATATAGTTTCACTATGTCCGTCTGTCTGTCCGCGGCTTAGTTTAAAGACTCTTTGCACAAGAAAGCTGTATTAATCACGCCGAAAAAGTAGTAAAATAAGTTCTTGATATGCTGTGACCCCATATAGTTTCACTATGTCCGTCTGTCTGTCCGCGGCTTAGTTTAAAGACTCTTTGCACAAGAAAGCTGTATTAATCACGCCGAAAAAGTAGTAAAATAAGTTCTTGATATGCTGTGACCCCATATAGTTTCACTATGTCCGTCTGTCTGTCCGCGGCTTAGTTTAAAGACTCTTTGCACAAGAAAGCTGTATTAATCACGCCGAAAAAGTAGTAAAATAAGTTCTTGATATGCTGTGACCCCATATAGTTTCACTATGTCCGTCTGTCTGTCCGCGGCTTAGTTTAAAGACTCTTTGCACAAGAAAGCTGTATTAATCACGCCGAAAAAGTAGTAAAATAAGTTCTTGATATGCTGTGACCCCTTATAGTTTCACTATGTCCGTCTGTCTGTCCGCGGCTTAGCTCAGAGACTCTTAGCACAAGAAAGCTGTATTAATCACGCCGACAAAGTAATAAAATAAATTTCTTGATATGCTGTGACCCCATATAGTTTCACTATGTCCGTCTGTCTGTCCGCGGCTTAGTTTAAAGACTCTTTGCACAAGAAAGCTGTATTAATCACGCCGAAAAAGTAGTAAAATAAGTTCTTGATATGCTGTGACCCCATATAGTTTCACTATGTCCGTCTGTCTGTCCGCGGCTTAGTTTAAAGACTCTTTGCACAAGAAAGCTGTATTAATCACGCCGAAAAAGTAGTAAAATAAGTTCTTGATATGCTGTGACCCCTTATAGTTTTACTATGTCCGTCTGTCTGTCCGCGGCTTAGTTTAAAGACTCTTTGCACAAGAAAGCTGTATTAATCACGCCGAAAAAGTAGTAAAATAAGTTCTTGATATGCTGTGACCCCATATAGTTTCACTATGTCCGTCTGTCTGTCCGCGGCTTAGTTTAAAGACTCTTTGCACAAGAAAGCTGTATTAATCACGCCGAAAAAGTAGTAAAATAAGTTCTTGATATGCTGTGACCCCATATAGTTTCACTATGTCCGTCTGTCTGTCCGCGGCTTAGTTTAAAGACTCTTTGCACAAGAAAGCTGTATTAATCACGCCGAAAAAGTAGTAAAATAAGTTCTTGATATGCTGTGACCCCATATAGTTTCACTATGTCCGTCTGTCTGTCCGCGGCTTAGTTTAAAGACTCTTTGCACAAGAAAGCTGTATTAATCACGCCGAAAAAGTAGTAAAATAAGTTCTTGATATGCTGTGACCCCATATAGCACTATGTCCGTCTGTCTGTCCGCGGCTTAGTTTAAAGACTCTTTGCACAAGAAAGCTGTATTAATCACGCCGAAAAAGTAGTAAAATAAGTTCTTGATATGCTGTGACCCCTTATAGTTTCACTATGTCCGTCTGTCTGTCCGCGGCTTAGCTCAGAGACTCTTAGCACAAGAAAGCTGTATTAATCACGCCGACAAAGTAATAAAATAAATTTCTTGATATGCTGTGACCCCATATAGTTTCACTATGTCCGTCTGTCTGTCCGCGGCTTAGTTTAAAGACTCTTTGCACAAGAAAGCTGTATTAATCACGCCGAAAAAGTAGTAAAATAAGTTCTTGATATGCTGTGACCCCATATAGTTTCACTATGTCCGTCTGTCTGTCCGCGGCTTAGTTTAAAGACTCTTTGCACAAGAAAGCTGTATTAATCACGCCGAAAAAGTAGTAAAATAAGTTCTTGATATGCTGTGACCCCTTATAGTTTTACTATGTCCGTCTGTCTGTCCGCGGCTTAGTTTAAAGACTCTTTGCACAAGAAAGCTGTATTAATCACGCCGAAAAAGTAGTAAAATAAGTTCTTGATATGCTGTGACCCCATATAGTTTCACTATGTCCGTCTGTCTGTCCGCGGCTTAGTTTAAAGACTCTTTGCACAAGAAAGCTGTATTAATCACGCCGAAAAAGTAGTAAAATAAGTTCTTGATATGCTGTGACCCCATATAGTTTCACTATGTCCGTCTGTCTGTCCGCGGCTTAGTTTAAAGACTCTTTGCACAAGAAAGCTGTATTAATCACGCCGAAAAAGTAGTAAAATAAGTTCTTGATATGCTGTGACCCCATATAGTTTCACTATGTCCGTCTGTCTGTCCGCGGCTTAGTTTAAAGACTCTTTGCACAAGAAAGCTGTATTAATCACGCCGAAAAAGTAGTAAAATAAGTTCTTGATATGCTGTGACCCCATATAGTTTCACTATGTCCGTCTGTCTGTCCGCGGCTTAGTTTAAAGACTCTTTGCACAAGAAAGCTGTATTAATCACGCCGAAAAAGTAGTAAAATAAGTTCTTGATATGCTGTGACCCCATATAGTTTCACTATGTCCGTCTGTCTGTCCGCGGCTTAGTTTAAAGACTCTTTGCACAAGAAAGCTGTATTAATCACGCCGAAAAAGTAGTAAAATAAGTTCTTGATATGCTGTGACCCCATATAGTTTCACTATGTCCGTCTGTCTGTCCGCGGCTTAGTTTAAAGACTCTTTGCACAAGAAAGCTGTATTAATCACGCCGAAAAAGTAGTAAAATAAGTTCTTGATATGCTGTGACCCCATATAGTTTCACTATGTCCGTCTGTCTGTCCGCGGCTTAGTTTAAAGACTCTTTGCACAAGAAAGCTGTATTAATCACGCCGAAAAAGTAGTAAAATAAGTTCTTGATATGCTGTGACCCCATATAGTTTCACTATGTCCGTCTGTCTGTCCGCGGCTTAGTTTAAAGACTCTTTGCACAAGAAAGCTGTATTAATCACGCCGAAAAAGTAGTAAAATAAGTTCTTGATATGCTGTGACCCCATATAGTTTCACTATGTCCGTCTGTCTGTCCGCGGCTTAGTTTAAAGACTCTTTGCACAAGAAAGCTGTATTAATCACGCCGAAAAAGTAGTAAAATAAGTTCTTGATATGCTGTGACCCCTTATAGTTTCACTATGTCCGTCTGTCTGTCCGCGGCTTAGCTCAGAGACTCTTAGCACCAGAGAGCTGTGTTAATCACGCCGACAAAGTAGTAAAATTAGTTCTTGATATGCTGTGACCCCTTATAGTTTCACTATGTCCGTCTGTCTGTCCGCGGCTTAGCTCAGAGACTCTTAGCACCAGAGAGCTGTGTTAATCACGCCGAAAAAGTAGTAAAATAAGTTCTTGATATGCTGTGACCCCTTATAGTTTCACTATGTCCGTCTGTCTGTCCGCAGCTTAGCTCAGAGACTCTTAGCACCAGAGAGCTGTATTAATCACGCCGAAAAAGTAGTAAAATAAGTTCTTGATATGCTGTGACCCCTTATAGTTTCACTATGTCCGTCTGTCTGTCCGCGGCTTAGCTCAGAGACTCTTAGCACCAGAGAGCTGTGTTAATCACGCCGACAAAGTAGTAAAATAAGTTCTTGATATGCTGTGACCCCTTATAGTTTCACTATGTCCGTCTGTCTGTCCGCAGCTTAGCTCAGAGACTCTTAGCACCAGAGAGCTGTATTAATCACGCCGAAAAAGTAGTAAAATAAGTTCTTGATATGCTGTGACCCCATATAGTTTCACTATGTCCGTCTGTCTGTCCGCGGCTTAGTTTAAAGACTCTTTGCACAAGAAAGCTGTATTAATCACGCCGAAAAAGTAGTAAAATAAGTTCTTGATATGCTGTGACCCCATATAGTTTCACTATGTCCGTCTGTCTGTCCGCGGCTTAGTTTAAAGACTCTTTGCACAAGAAAGCTGTATTAATCACGCCGAAAAAGTAGTAAAATAAGTTCTTGATATGCTGTGACCCCATATAGTTTCACTATGTCCGTCTGTCTGTCCGCGGCTTAGTTTAAAGACTCTTTGCACAAGAAAGCTGTATTAATCACGCCGAAAAAGTAGTAAAATAAGTTCTTGATATGCTGTGACCCCTTATAGTTTCACTATGTCCGTCTGTCTGTCCGCGGCTTAGCTCAGAGACTCTTAGCACCAGAGAGCTGTGTTAATCACGCCGACAAAGTAGTAAAATTAGTTCTTGATATGCTGTGACCCCTTATAGTTTCACTATGTCCGTCTGTCTGTCCGCGGCTTAGCTCAGAGACTCTTAGCACCAGAGAGCTGTGTTAATCACGCCGAAAAAGTAGTAAAATAAGTTCTTGATATGCTGTGACCCCTTATAGTTTCACTATGTCCGTCTGTCTGTCCGCAGCTTAGCTCAGAGACTCTTAGCACCAGAGAGCTGTATTAATCACGCCGAAAAAGTAGTAAAATAAGTTCTTGATATGCTGTGACCCCTTATAGTTTCACTATGTCCGTCTGTCTGTCCGCGGCTTAGCTCAGAGACTCTTAGCACCAGAGAGCTGTGTTAATCACGCCGACAAAGTAGTAAAATTAGTTCTTGATGCTATGACCCCTTATAGTTTTACTATGTCCGTCTGTCTGTCCGCAGCTTAGCTCAGAGACTCTTAGCACCAGAGAGCTGTATTAATCACGCCGAAAAAGTAGTAAAATAAGTTCTTGATATGCTGTGACCCCTTATAGTTTCACTATGTCCGTCTGTCTGTCCGCGGCTTAGCTCAGAGACTCTTAGCACCAGAGAGCTGTGTTAATCACGCCGACAAAGTAGTAAAATTAGTTCTTGATGCTATGACCCCTTATAGTTTTACTATGTCCGTCTGTCTGTCCGCAGCTTAGCTCAGAGACTCTTAGCACCAGAGAGCTGTATTAATCACGCCGAAAAAGTAGTAAAATAAGTTCTTGATATGCTGTGACCCCTTATAGTTTCACTATGTCCGTCTGTCTGTCTGCGGCTTAGCTCAGAGACTCTTAGCACCAGAGAGCTGTGTTAATCACGCCGACAAAGTAGTAAAATTAGTTCTTGATGCTATGACCCCTTATAGTTTTACTATGTCCGTCTGTCTGTCCGCAGCTTAGCTCAGATACTTATAACACATCACAAATTCATAAAACATAAATGTGTAAACTTATAAGGTGATATTATGTCAATGGTGAGGAGAGAGAAAGACCAAACTAGATTGCACACAGTGAACTTGTATTCGATACAAAACGTTAGTGGGTTACTGCGGTACTAAGCTATTTGTATCTGAAGCCGCAGTTTAAGTACATGCAGCTTCTATATCTGATACATGATACCTTCTGCTAGTAGGGTTTACGGCAAACTTTATCTACTTTGAAACTTTCGCTCTAAGCATAGTATCCGTCATCATCAGGCGTACCCAATCTAGTCATCAACACACAAACTGAAGTTCGTGCCAAAATTCTTACCTTTGGGCTGATATAAAAATTTGTCTCCAGCCTTTTTTTATCCACAATTGATAAGCCCTTGGCATCATCTCACCTTATGGTAAATGACGATGATGCCTAAGATGGAAGCGGGCTTACCAAGATTCCCCAACCTAATTGGGATCTGGCTATCTTATCTTCAAGCCGGAACACATCAATGCTGTTAACACTGATGTTTGGCGGCAAGACTGAGATAAGATGGTGGTAGTGTTATTTGAGTAACAAGGGCACAAAGTAACATTTTGTTCAGAGGGTGTTAGTTTGAATTCTGAGCTAAGTAGAGTAGATTCCTAAACTTAGCGAGGTATTCAATATACGTTGTCCGAGAATAAAATATTTTGGCCCCGAGTGACACACACTATTTTTAATTAAGACGTCAGAGAAAACAGAAGCACGAACGCCGGCCCATCAAAAGAGAGAAACCCAAAACTCCCTAGGGAACAAAGTAGATTTTTGTTCGAACTTATTGAGGAACCAATCGTCTTTTTTCGAAAAATTATAAACTCTTGATCACCAAATGAAATCACCTACTGAAAATTTGAAAAATCTCACTGGTTTTGTTTTCAATCAAGTTTTTAATTTTTTATTCACCAAAATCACCTAATGAGTAAATGATGAATGACTCCGCAAAACTATGACGTCACGCTTACGTATTTAAACCATTTTTGGAACATAATTCCGATTTTGACAGATGATTGAAAGTAACTCAGATGACTAGTAGTTATCATCCCTAGCTTAACGGATCTCTAACTGTCCCCACGAATTCATTTGTATGCGAAGTTTCATGAAAATAGGTTAAATAAAAATAGGATAAAAGTCGCAAATTTTGAAACAAATAAATAAATAGACAAACAACGTCAACGTTAAGCTAGATAAGTAAGATTGTCCAATGAAAACCACCTCCGTGGCGCGATGTTAGGCCATTAGCTTCACATCAGGAGGTCGCGAGTTCACTTCCCGGTGGAGTATAACTTTGTAACACTCGGTTTGGTTGGTGAAAGGTCATTTTCTAAGCCCGCCTGGCTGTAGCTAGCCACCATCTCATCTAAAAGTCTGGCCGCCAAACATCAATGCTAACAACATTGAAGACAAGATAGCCAGTTCCCCGTTTTTTTGGGTAATCTTGGTGAGCTCGCTTCATCAGGTGATCATCATCACTTACCATCAGGTGAGTTGTTGCCAAGGGTTTAACAATTGTGAATAAAAAAAATATCGTTTAACCTACTCAATATATCTTGTGTGGACTAATTCCAATATTTCTAAAATATCTTGGTTTTGTCTTCACAGATTTTGAGTTAAAAGGGATATATTATTCAACCTGAACCTGTGACTATGGATCGACATGAATTTGAGGGCTCGCGTCTAACGGCGGTTCGCCCACTCTAGGTGTCGCTGCGCGCGCGCCGATCCGTCCCGTCCCCTGTACCCACGATTTACGAGACACTTCTTACTTTATTGGATAAAGCGATACACATAAATCTACAATATACGCCTCAACTGTTATTTTTGATATCCCTAATACCTTAGACCACGAACGTGGTTTACATTTTGAAGTATAAAGTGTTGGAAATTTCGTTCACAAACTGTTTACAGTGATTAACTTGTTGACATTATTTCTTCTTTCACAAGACCTATTTATGCGCTGACGCAAAACAATCCATGTGTCACAATTTGATTAAACTGTGACACATGGGATTCAAAAATTCGTCCTATCCTTCAATGTTCATTATCATATTTCAAAATAAAATAAATTAAATTATTAAAACTTATTCTTTTATAAAAGACCCATTTTGGGTAAGTAATAATTGTGTTTCTTATGATTTGTGATATAAATTAACGTGTGTAATCCTTTTATAATTTTCATATGTTTCTTTCTAGGCCTTAATTTTTCATCATTAAATATTATTACGTGTGCATGAACGGTGTTTTAAACCCACGCCCTATCTACCCTAATTACTCCTACCCGTCTTGTTACAAACTTAACAGTTGCCTGGTCAATATCAACCCAAAAATGTTCCCACTACCGGGGCACAGGTCTCCATCCGCATTCGGGAAAGTCACGTCATACCCCTTACACAAGGGTTAAGTCCAGGTTGATGGAGGTAAAAAAGCGTCGGTGGCTCAACCGGTAACGACTTTGTCCTTGTAACCAGAGGTACCGGGTTCAAATCTGGACGGCCAATGTACTAATCAGTTTTTCATAACTTACACTTACCGATTGCTTAAACGGTAAAGGAAAACATCGTGAGGAAACCTACTAAACTACTAAACTCGAAGGTTGTGTGTGAAGTCGACCAACCCGCACTGGGCCCACGTGGTCGACTAAGGCCCGATCGCCCTAATTTAGGGTAGGCTCGAGCCCCACGGTGGGGACGTATATGAGCTGATATGATGATGGAGGTAGTAGCGCTGGTGGCGAACGAATCCCACTAGAGAAGTTTTCCAAGCCGCCTAGAAGGCCTGACACGGCTTAGCGATACTATCTAGTGACAGCAACCGGCTCCAATAGCTTAACATACTTTACAAAGCACGGGAACGCTAGATAAAAATTCCACTAGCAGTCAAACCTATCCAGATAATGGCCGTGCTTCAGGTTAGTTGACCTACGTGATCGACGCAACCATGCAAGCTGCACTGAGTTACGACCGCGTCGTTACAAATTATTTATCTGCTTTTAAGTTCACTGTTATCTGTTAAGTTACTTAGTCAAGAGGATTATTTTGAAGCTGCGACGTTTCATACAAAAGTTGTTAGCGATTTTTACCTCTTAAATGTTAACCGATTTTGACCAATTTTTGATAGGTTGTCAGTCAGAACAAAAGTTATACATAGGTTTTTGTTTTTTTCAATTAAGTTAATTAGTTAAATTTTATTGTCGTTCACGTGTTACATACAAGCTAATTTCAGCCATTTTTGTTTATTTATAATCATTAAAATAAAAAAGAAACCTATAAACCTAGCTTTTGTTGTGAATGACAATCTATCAAAAATTGGTGAAAATCGCTTAACTTTTAAGAGGTGAAAATGCCTTTCGCCATTTGTATGAAAACTCCAATTTTTGCCGTGGGTTCACGGAGTCGATGGAGTTTTAACAGCCTCCGTGGCGTAAGGGTTAAGTCTATTGGCTTCAAAGCAGGAGGTCGCGGGTTCGATTCCCAGCGGAGATTAACTTCGTATGACTCGGTTTGGTTCGTGGAAGGGCATTTACTAAGCCCGCCTGGCTAGCTACCACCATCTTATCTAAGTCTTGCCGCCAAGCATCAATGTTAACAGCATTGTTGTGTTCCGGCTTGAAGATAAGATAGCTAGCTCCCCATTGCGTTGGGGAGTCTTGTTAAGCCCGCTTCCATCTAAGGCATCATCGACACTTATCATCAGGTGAGATGATGCCAAGGGCTTACCAATTGTGAATAAAAAAAGGCCTCTTAAGCCGTAAATGACACTAGTGTTAAAAGTACGAGTATCAATGGAAACAGTGATGGAATCTATACATATTATAATAAAACTGTAACGGGGCCGTGTCTGTACATAAAATATTTTTGGGAAATAATAACTTTGGTGGACATTACTAACGATATAGAGGCCAAAACAACAACTTTTGGAATTTTTGTCTGTCGATCGGTCTGAATGTCTGTCGCATCACGCAAAAACTACCTAGCCAATTTTGATGAAATTGTATATGGATACCTTTTAGCTGGGGTTAACAAACAGGATACTTTTTATCCCGAAAAATTCAAGAGTGCCCGGACGAAGTCGCGGGCACAGCTAGTTGGATAATAAACTTACCAGTTTCATGCGCAAAAACGGCAAAAGCGCTTCTTTTATAGAATTTGTTTCGTGCCGATGTACAGTTACGGTTATTTGTTAGGTTAGCAGTTAACCTATACACGAGTGAAGGATTGACGGACAACCGGCGCTGTGGCAGGACGCGGCTGTCCCCGACGCGGCCGTTAGGCATTCAGCCGCGACTAGCCTCACATAGATTACCTAGAATCCAGCCTGATATCATCTTCTGTGGACCCTATTTGTTTTGATCTTGGAACTTAAACGGCGTTTTATATCCAACAGTACTCGCGAGTTACCTATGTGCGTTTGAACAGAGATAGTATTTACAAGTATAATAATATTAATAACCGCGCCAAGCTCTACTGGGACCGACCCGTCATCACGGACAGGACTATTACTTCGAATAAGCCTGATAACCGGGCGCAGTTAAGGGTGTTTTGGTTGATATCACTAGCCCATATGATGAAAACCTCGTGCAGGCTGATGCCGTAAAAAGGACCAAGTACCTGGACCTGGCGCACGAGGTTACTGATATGTGGCTAGTGGAATCCACCGAAATCATCCCCGTAGTCCCATCCGTGAACGGGCTAATTCCAGTCGACCTTCACGTCACCTAAGGCAGCTGGAACTCCGAGGCAGACCAATAATTGCAGCAATGCAGAAAGCAGTCCTCCTCGACAATGCCCGGATAGTTCGACGCTTTCTCTCCCCGTCGCACTGAACTCCAGCCGACTGTGCTTCCGCTGGAGGTGCTCCTGCCACTTCGCCTCGTGTCAAGTGAGCAGAGTAGCTTTGATTTTATATATTTAAATTTAATTCCATACAGGTTACAATGTTAAATTCATATTATACATAATAGCCGTTATGAAATTAATAAATTTATCAAACATATAGCACTTTCTGTTTTTATAGCTTATGTATTTAGTTCTAATTTTAGTTATTATTTAATGTCATTCTTTATTTTTTGTAAGGATCCCGTTTGGATGAAAGCCTCCCCCAAGGAATGACACGATTCTCTATCCTTGGCCCGCCTTTGCAGGCATTTTTATTGCAGCGAGTTTGCACAGACCTAGAACGTAATCTTCTGAAAAAAAAACATTATTGAGCTCAAAGCAACACTACAAGATATTAATCATGATTTACAAGTACCTAAGCAATAAGAATGTTACTCAAATCTTCGGTAGTGCTTACCAGTGTAATCTAAAGCGAGTCTGGATCTCGTTCTCGATGCTAGCCACTCCATTAGAGGCGTTCTCGCTTAATGGCGAGGTGCAATTAAATTATAGTGTAAATCTGAAGTTTGACAATGACCGCTAACAGTTCCCATTTAAACGTTGCTATAAATTGGAGCCGGCGAGACATCATGATAACGCCACAAATCAAGGCTGCACGTTAATTACTGCCTATCGGGCGGATAGAGACGCGGAGCCTGCAGCCTGCCCTCGGCCCTCGAGATGCTCGTGATGCTCGTGATGCTCGTGATGCTCGTGATGCTCACGCAGAACTGTACCCACGTCACACGTCACAACAAGTCACAATAAAACGCCTTTATAAACTTGTATGTAATGCAAGAATTCAAAAACAATTTCTGAATAAAGTTCAATGTGTATCTACGAGTATGTTCCGGGCCCAAAGTGGCAAACAACTGAATCCTTATAACTTCGTCATGTATGTCCGTCTGTCCCTCTATCGGCATGTCATGTCACAGTGAATTTACTCGGCAACCAATCATGAAATTTTGTTCTAAAGTAGATATTATAATTTTGCCCAAAATAAAATGTAGAGACAATAGGCCGAAAACGTAGTTAGGGATCCTCTTACACCTACTTGTAAATAAAAGAAGGATATGATGAAACATTTATGAAATACTAGCCGTCCGCCTGAGGCTACGCCCGCGTTGTTTTCGATTATCCCGTGGAAATAAGACGTTTCCGGGGTAAAAAGTAGTCTATGTCCTATTCCAGGACCAAACCTATATGTGTGCCAAGTTTCATCCCGATCCGTCCAGTGGTTGAAGCATGAAAGAGTAACAAAAATCCATACATACAAACTTTCACATTTATAATATTAGTAGGATTTAAAAATTAGCAAAAAAATCTCTCTTTGTAAGGAGCAAGAGTTCTTCATTCTTAAAATTATTAAAAAACATACAGATAAGTACTAGACTTTAATCAAAACAATCAAATGACAATTTTTTAAAGTAATTAACCGTTGCGTTAATGGTTAGTCCTTTCGCTTCACACCAGGAGGTTGCGGGTTTGATTCCCGGTGGGTTCAACTTGTAAGACTCGGTTTGGTTGATGGTAGGGCATTTTTATAGCCCGCCTGGCTAGCTACCACCATCTTATCTACGTCTTGCCGCAAAACATCAGTGTTAACAGCATTGATGTGTTCCGGCTTGAAGATAAGATATCCAGATCCCCATTGCGTTGGGTAATCTCGGTAAGCCCGCTTCCATCTTCGGCATCATCGTCACTTACCATCAGGTGAGATGATGCAAAGGGCTTGCCAATTGTGAAAAAAAACCATTTAATAATTATAGCAATAAACGATTACGGAACCCTATACTATGAGTAGTTCATGATTTAGCCGATTATTTCATATTGAAATTTTGTTGAAATACCAATATGATACATTTTATTTAGCATGGAGTTTTGATTATGGCAAACCTTAAACCTGGCGAAAGACCCGCGAGCCAGCACGCCATACTTAGGCCTCCATCACCGCTTTCGTTCGCGTACTTGGGGTGACACACAGGCGAAAAAAGGTAATGGAGCCATAAGTACGGCGTACCTGCTTGTGCGTCTGTCACCAGCTTTATTAAAACCTAACAAACCATTATAACACACCCTGGACACTTCGTACAATAGGCCAGAAATGACATTTCAAAAATGATGCATCAAACAAAATGGCGGCGAAATCATATCTGTTCCACAACTAAACTAAAACCAATCTGTATCAATCTGGGAGACGAGGGGGTGAGGTCACAATCTAGAGAGCGGCAGGGAGTGTCAATACTATATGTTAGTACTAATATTTATTCTTTGACTATAGTGTATCGTAGCGTACAACAAAATATAAATGTGTAGCGCTCGTTGATGTCTCTAGTATGGCGCGGCGTGTCATATCGCTACGGCCTACGCGTCGCGTCGCGCCATATATCACCTCGGATCAAAACATTGCGAGAATCGTTGGCTATTTAGAAAGGCAATGTTATTTATTGTTCGATGATTACGTACATTTGTGTCACAGACATGGGACTATGAGTCTCTGAAGTCATATGTTGAATACATTTTTAAACTCCTTTTTTCATCATTACAGCTCATATACGTCCCCACCGAGGGGCTCGAGCCTACCCTGAATCAGGGCGATTAGGCCTTAGTCGACCACGCGGGCCCAGTGCGGGTTGGTCGACTTCACACACAACCTTCGAGTTTCTTCGCAGGCGTGCGCAGGTTTCCTCACGATGTTTTCCTTCACCGTTAAAGCAATCGGTAAGTATGTACGTAAGTTTTTTATCTACAATTAATAGGCCCTTGGCATCATCTTAAATGATGGTAAGTTAAACCATTCAGGTTTAATGGTGCTAGATGATAAAAAAAAAATTATATTTTGTTTTAAAATTGGTTAATAAAAAAAAAAAAAGCGATGATGATGCCGAAGATGGAAGCGGACTTACCAAGATTCCCCAACGCGATGCAGAACTGGCTATCTTATCTTCAAGCCGGAACACATCAATGTTGTTAACACTGATGTTTGGCGGCAAGACTTAGATAAGATGGTAGTAGCTAGCCAGGCGGGTTTAAAAAATGCCCTACAACCAACCAAACCAAGTCTCACAAGTTGACTCCACCGGGAATTGAACCCGCGACCTCCTGATGTGAAGCGAATGGACTAACCATTACGCCACGAAGGCGATTAACGCCACGGAGGTGGTTAACGCCACGGAGGCAGTGAACGCCACGAAGGTGGTTATTTATTTTACGTATTTATTGAAGAATCTCGGAGTGGGGCGATATCTCCATCTCAATCGGCGACAGTCGACTTTCTATTCGACTCAAGTAACGTTTATGTTTACAAACTAGTTAACTAACGGATGTTTCTTGTTCAATATGACATACAATTTTGTCCGATTGTCTCAGTCTGAATTTAATCAATTAAATCCCTTCCATCATCATCATATGTAGGCATGCAACATAGAACCCTCTCAATTGGAGAGTTTGGCAGCAGAACGGCCAGAATGGCGCAGGATTGTGAATAGGCAAGTGCGCGAGTTCGAGGATCAGCGTAGAGCGGACCTTGATACCAAACGCGACGAGTTAAAGGCCCGACCACCTGCGACCGTTCCATACAATTACGAGGGTGGCATACTTAAATGCCCTCAGTGCGCGAGGAGTTTCGCTGCGAAGATTGGCTACATAAACCATCTTCGAGCGTACGCGCGGCAAACTGACTAGGAGTCGAAGTGGTTGCCATGTCCAAAATCGTTCGGATAGATCATCATCATCATCATCATATCAGCTGAAAAACGTCCTCTGCTGGACAAAGGCCTCCCCAGGTTTTCTACGACGACAGGTCCTGCGGTGCCCGCATTAAGCGGCTTCCCACGATCCTCACCAGATCGTCTGTCCACCGTGTGGGCGGCCTTTCTACGCTACGGTTTCCGGTGCGCGGTCGCCACTCGAGAACATTGCTGCCTTAAAGGCCATCTGTTTTACGAGCTATGACGTTTTTCGGCTGATATGATAATAATGATGATGATGTACTTGGACCTTATGTCACTTTTACTCAGGTTCATACACTGATGGAAGAACCTTCATTCATACATTCTTTGCTTGTGGCCACATTTTATACGCCTCTGTGGTGTAATAGTTAGTCCATTCACTTTACACTTTGAGGTTGCGGGTTCGATTCCCAGTGGATTGTATCTTTGAACGACTCGGTTAGGTTGGTAGTAGGGCCATTCTTATCTAAATCTTGCTGCCAAACATCAATGTCAACAGCATTGGCGTGTTCCAGCATGAAGATAACATAACCAGGTCCACATTGCGTTGGGGAATCTTGGTAAAAGCCCGCTTCCATCTTCGGCATCGTCACTGTCAGATTAGATGTAGTCAAACGCACACAAATTTTTAATTTAAAAAGTCCTGATCCATGAGAGTTAGACCATTTTTAACTTGCAAATAAATAATCATCATCATATCAGCTCATATACGTCCCCACCGAGGGGCTCGAGCCTACCCTGAATTAGGGCGAACGGGCCTTAGTCGACCACGCGGGCCCAGTGTGGTTTGGTCGACTTCACACACACCCTTCGAGTTTCTTCGCAGGTGTGTGCAGGTTTCCTCACGATGTTTTCCTTCACCGTTAAAGCAATCGGTGAGTATATGTACGTAAGTTTCGAAAAACTCATTGGTACATTGGCCGCCCGGATTTGAACCCGGCACCTCTGGTTAGGGGAACCGAGTTGTTACCGGTTGAGCCACCGATGCTTTAAATAAATAATATTGCACAGTAAAGTTGAGTGAATTCATTTCGGATAACAAAATAACGAAGATGCTTTAACGTCATCAAGTTTTAAGTGACTTAATTGTGACGCTAAAATTTTTAGTGGCAATGTTTTAGAATGATAATTTCATACAATTAAGAACATAAAAATTATTTAAACAGCTGCAAATCGGGTTTGTAATAAAAACGCTTATTTTTTTTATTAAACATGCAATGTTTGTATTAATTGTTTGTTTAGTTTAAATCATCCGATCGATCCAGGGGTCCGATTGCGCTGATATTTGGAATGAAGTCATATTCCCGGTGACAATAGATCCTTTTGCTATTTTTTAGTGTATCTGATGATGAAGTTTGGAGATAGAATAAATCAAAATTGTAGGAAATAAAGTCTAGTTGTTTAGAAATGTCGGAATATGTAAACAAATCGTGAAGTGTTTTCTTGAAAATAAACCATTTTCAGCTGGTACTTAGGTTTTCAATTAAATACACATGGTGATACAATAAATAAAATGCTTGTTAAAACATGCTCGATGTCCAAAATGTATAATGTTTACATAATTGATCATTTCCAAAATAACTGGACTTAACTATTCTCACCTTTTTTGAATTTGGAACCGAGTTTTTATATAAATTTTAGCATTTGGCTTTTTCAGCATACAAACTCTTTTCAAATAAAAGCTTGCACCAAAAAGCTTTTAAGTTTTTCGAAAATTATTTAATCTTTTCCTCCTAACCCAGTTAGCTACATCTTTGCTTCCCAATCTAGTAAGATACATCTTTTTGTAAAAATAGATGAACCTGAAGCCAATATAATTATATATGAGTATGCGGATTGCCGGTATCTGTGGATACAAACCTGTCAATGTTAAAAACCGCAATGGCCCCTATCTACATACGATACGACCCCGCTTTAAACCCGACAGGATTTATGACGTCTCCTCAAAGTTCCAATAAATGCAACACGCAATGGCGCCAAAAAGAAAATAAAAATACCCAACAAGGCCTGCGGTTAGCAATTTTATAATCATTATCATACGGGCAGTAAGCTTAGTCTTCACTCATACGTTTTACTTCTGGCCGACACGATTATTACAATAATATGCTTGCCATACGATGGCTACACATTGCTCCTAGACTTTTTGCTAATCGAAAAAACAATACTTATACTAATAGTAAGACGGTAAAACTTGTATTTCTTTGAGCCTGCCGCTGTATTGTACCTATGAATGAACTCATCATCATATTAGCTCATATACGTCCCCACCGAAGGGCTCGAGCCTACCCTGAATTAGGGCGATCGGGCCTTAGTCGACCACCCGGGCCCAGTGCGAGATGGTCGACTTCACACACAACCTTCGAGTTGATGGATCTCCCCTTTAAATCTCACCTTTGACTTTTTGCCATCACAATACTCTTAATTCTTTCATCGCTCGCCCCTCAGTCACTCGAAAGTAAAATAAAGAGAAAAATTGAGAGTCTCCTCCTGTTTTTGGAAGTCAGCTATAAATAATATCGTCATCATATTAGCCGAAGGACGTCCACTGCTGGCATAGGCCTCCCCCAAGGATTTCCACGACGACCGGTTCTGCGCTGCCCGCATCCAGCGGCTTCCCGCGACCTTCACCAGGTCATCGGCCCAACGAGTGGGAGACCTCCCTACACTACGTTTCCCGGTGCGAGGTCAGCACTCGAGAACGTTACTGCCCCAACGGCCATCTGTCCTACGAGCAATGTGCCCCGCCCATATGTATATGTGTATAAGTATATGCGAATATGTGTATCTGGGACAAACAGTACAGTTAGGTAGGCCAACTTCGAGAAACAGATGAATCGTCGAATCCAACTCGGCTGGGCAGCGTTCGGGAAGCTTCGCAATATTTTTACGTCCCAGATACCGCAGTGTCTTAAGACCAAGGTCTTTGACCAGTGTGTGTTGCCAGTGATGACATACGGAACTGAGACATGGTCGCTTACTATGGGCCTCATAGATATTTTTTTTATTGTTTGTTACTCATATGTTAAGTCAACATATGTCAACGAGACGCAGGGAGGGGTTCCACCCCTTTGTTGTTGATGTTCCACCTTTTCGCACGAATCGTTACGCTTCTTCATTTACTATGCGTACAGCGCAGGAGTGGAACTCCTTGCCTGCGTCAGTGTTTCCCGATTCCTATAATTTGTGGAATCTTCAAGGCAAGAGTGAATAGGCATTATTTGAGTTTGCGTGTACCATCCTCGACTGCATCATCACTTACCATCAGGTGAGTTGCAGTCAAACGCGCCAAAATTTTCAATAATAAAAAAGTCCAGTAGTGAAATCCTAGCAGAAAGCGTTTTTATATAGTTACTTCATTTAATTCAAGCACGACAACCTAGTAAGTGCGTGCCTTTACTTTTAAAATAGTTATACGCACGGTTCTAGGATACACGTAAATGATGTACAGAGGCCAGCACATCAAGCTACACACTCGTAGTGCGATTCTGATTCATACGCATTCGCCATAAGAACGGTACAAAGTCCAAAGTGTGTAGCTTGATGTGCTGACCTGTGTCCAACTAAATAGCATTCCTCGCTAGCAAGCTAATAATGCGTGATGAATCCCGGGGTGGCCCGCGGGCGCCTCGGACAGTTGCATTAGGTGGCGCCCCCGGCAACACCGGTGCGGCCCTGCCGTACGCCGCGGGTAACGCGAATAATAAATCGAACAATTTATACACTTTTGTTATTACACAATTGCTGCTTAGCTAATTAAGGGTAGGGATGAGACAGTAGGCTAGTGCATGGAAACAAACACAGAGACATATCACAACCGGAAGTGCCAAGACATAATGAAAACGCTAAACACGTTAAAAAACCGACTTCCATCGCAACAACTTCGAATAATTTTGCATTATTATTTTGGTGTTTGTTAATTTTCTAATAAAGTACTACACCGATTTTGACAAAATTTATATGGGACCACACGGGAAGCACTAGCTTTCGAATAAAAAAAGAATCATCATAATCGGTTCACCCAGTCAAAAGTTCTGAGGTAACACACATAAAAAAATACATACAGTCGAATTGAGAACCTCCTCCTTTTTGGAAGTCGGTTGAAAAAGCGGCCAAGTGCGAGTCAGACACAGGGTTACGTACCATCATACTAGATGTCACTAGTTTCAACAAGTTTAAAAAAATAACTTTTTTTTTGTATAGGGCCCAATTTTTATTTTATTCTTATTATTTGTTGTCACAGCGACAGTAAAAATTTGTGAAAATTTCAACTGTCTTCCTATCACGGTTCATGAAATACAGCCTGGTGACAGAGGGACGGACAGACAGACGGACAGCGAAGTCTCTGTAATAGGGTCCCGTTTTTACCCTTTGGGTACGACACCCTAAAAAGTAAAGGCAAATACAGTGTAAACTCCGTAAAACGTCACTCGATATAACGATTGACTCTTTAAAACGACAGAATTTTCTGGCTCCAGTTGGTTTACTTTGACGCTAATTTCTCTCTGCATAACGAAAACTCTCAATAACGTCACATAATGCCCGATCCCTTGAATGTCGCTATATAGAGTTTACACTGTATCTAACTGTTTCGGGTTGCATGTTGTTTGTTTATGCACAAGATCATTAAAGAAAGTCTTATCGGGAAACTCCCGCGCGTCTTCTATTCACAACTTTGGGATGCTGTTAGAAAATGAGTTAATTATGGGTTGTGTGGTGGAGATAGACAGAAGTGTGTCGAGCCAGTAATGGCGCTCGTGATACCGAAGTAGCGTGCGAACCCCGCTACAACCACTGTCTAAAGTGGGCCCAAGTCACGGGAAAGTAGCGATTCTGAAGTAACCACTGTTTCTGTCTCTAACCACCACCGTGGCGTATTAATAATAATAATTCATTTATTGTCAGACTAAAAATCCATAAAGTACAAAATTCAAACATCACATTTACATAAAAGAATATAAAAAAATAAGATAAAGATCACATTCATTCAATAATCAATAAGGTCAAAAAGAATAAGTCAAGTTAAAAACAAATGAATGAAATTAAATTAATGGTTAGTCCATTCGATTTACACCAGGAGGACGCGGGTTCGATTCCCGGCAGGGTCAACTTTGTAAGACTCGGTTTAGTTGGTGGTAGGGCGTTTTCATAGCCCGCCTGGCTAGCTACCGCCATCTTATCTAATTGTAAGTCTTGCTGACATCAGTATTAACAGCATTGATCTGTTGAGGAATTTTGGTAAGCCCGCTTCCATCTTCGGCATCATCGTCACTTACCATCAGGTGAGATGATGCCAAGTGCTCATCAATTGTAAATAATAAAAAATTGTATAGGTACTATTGGTTGACACCAGGACTTATCATCTAAATATACTACCATTGAAATTATTAATTTTTTTTTTACTTTTATTTAACTTGCAATGTCCGTTTGTAAATATGTCATAAGTGGCCTGATTCAAAAATGGCAAGTTAAATTTGACCTACTTCCAGGTTTCCGATTGCGCTGAAATGTTGCATACTTGTTTAATTTGGATGACAATGCATGGTTAGATAAGTGACGTCATTCGAAATCCAATATGGCGGACTCCTAAATGTGGCGGACCTGTTATTTTCATGGGTATCAAATGAAAGGGTTTGCTGACAAGAATATGGAATAAATAAAATTGTTTTCGAATAAAAGCTTACACCAAACAGTTTATAGGTTTTTCAAAATGATCTTATTAGAAACTAAATGACTGGTATTTTTAAAAGCTGTTATTTAACTTGCAATGTTTGTATATAGGGTAAAAGCCGGATAGTTGCCACACTCTTTGAAATCACTCTATATCTCCCAGTAAAAAAAAACTTTATTTGTAAAACTGGCCGGTACTTTGGTTTCTTATCTACAAATTTATGAAAACTAAAAAACATTATCTTTAATATTTTTAGAGTATTAGCGATTTTTGCAGACCTCTACATTTTGGGGCATCTATCCCACATCCGACGCTCTTACGGTGAAGGAAAACATCGTGAGGAAACCTGCACAAGTGTGTGAAGTCGACCAACCCGCACTAGGCCCGCGTGGTCGACTAAGACCCGATCGCCCTAATTCAGGGTAGGCTCGAACCCCTCGGTGGGGACGTATATGAGCTGATATCATCATAATCATCCCACATAGGGGATAGTTGCCTAATCTATGTAAATTAAGTTTAGGATAGATGCTCCGCCGAGAAACAGGACATCTACCCCGCAAAAACTTTGATCGCATCTTGCCTTCCCATGCAATCGCACAGACACATGAGACACGGCCAACTAAGCGGTAATTGGAGAATATTTCGATAGATTAGTAAAATAGCATGCGATTCATACGCGAAATTAAAGTAATTACATTCGGGGCAACTATACCCCTGGGGCAACTATCCTGTTTTTACCATAGGTATATATGTATCTAAAAGCGTCGGTGGCTCAACCGGTAACGACTCGGTCCATCTAACCAGAGGTATCGGGTTCAAATCTGGACGGCCAATGTACCAATGAGTTTTTCAAAACTTACGTACATATACTTACCGATTGCTTTAACGGTGAAGGAAAACATCGCGAGGAAACCTGCACACGCTTGCGAAGAAACTCGAAGGTTGTGTGTGAAGTCGACCAACCCGCACTGGGCCCGCGTGGTCGACTAAGGCCTAATCGCCCTGATTCAGGGTAGGCTCGAGCCCCTCGGTGGGGACGTATTTGAGCCGATATAATACATGTATTTATGTATGTAATCTTGCGATCGATTTTAGAGCGACATCCAGGGTTCCGATTGAGCTGATCTTTAGAGTGACGCCGTATTCTTGGTGTTAATAGATCATTTTTGTATTTTGAAGTTGATCTGATGATAAACTTTGGAGATGAAATCCTGATCTCAGAATAGTCTTTTATTTTCAATAGAATCGTAAGAAACACAGTCTTTTTTAAATTTGGAACCGTACATTTTTTTATATTCATTTGAGCATTTGACTTTTTTAACATAAAAACTCTTTTCAAATAAAAGCTTGTGCCAAAAAGGTTTTAGGTTTTTCAAAAAATATTTTATAATAAATCAAATGTTCATAAGTGACGACGTCGCAGACCTAAATAATAATGAAAACCAGACCGTGATTCTCACAAAAAATTTCACTTTAAAGCTTATTAACCCTCTAAATGTAGGGAAGGTAACATAAAAATATAATTTTTCAAAATTTTATTGTACCACTTTGTCGGCATGATTAATATTTACATCCATGTCAAATCACAACTTTCTAGTACTAACACTCTCTGTTCTAAGCCATGGAAAGACGGACAGACAGACATTGCAAAACTATTCCTTGTTGACTACGAAATCCTAAAAAGTAAACTGACACTAAAAACTAAAAAGTTTTTATTTTATTTATTATTGTCTCATTCAACACTAGTCGCACTACTCCAACTTATAAATTTTACAACCATTTCAAATAAAATCCATTATCGATAGTCATTCAAATAAATACCATTATTTTGTCTCAAATACAGCCCATCAATAAAATGTGCAAAAATAATAAATGAATAAACATTTAACATCGCTCTACACTTTATATGTTTTTATTACCCACATAAGCACTAACTAAACATAAAATTGTATAACTAAAAATTAAAAATATTTATGAAAAACTAGCTTTTGCTCGCGGCTTCGCCCGCGTGGACATCGTTTTTATGACTGTCTTTTAAAGTGAGTGGTGCGCGAGCCACAAGCGGCTCGCGAGCGCGGACATACGTTTTCCTCAGATACCCCAGGAACGATATCGGGCTATTCTGATTAGAAGTCACTTTCCACCCCCTCGACCAATTCTATACAAAAAAACCACTTCAGTCCGTAGCTCCGTTGCGACGCTGATGTGCGCGAGCGCGGAAATAAGTTTTCCCCATATCCCTCGGGAACCATTTCAGGATATGATAATTAGTAAATTGTCATTCCCCACTCCCTCAGTCATCTCTGTGCAAAAAATCACAGCAATTCATTGTTCCGTTGCGATGTTATAGAAACTAACCAAAAAAAAGAGTATATTTTCAGTTCCCTCAGGAACTGCATCGGACTATGCTATTTTCTCGGGACAAAAGTAGCATATGTCCTTCCCAGTGACACAGGCTACCTGCATGCCAAATTTTATCAATATTGGTTAAGGTGTTGAAGCGTGAAAAGATAACAAACAAACACATTTTCACAATTATAATATTAGCAAGGATTAGCTATGACAGCTAAATACAACTAACATAACAAATCTTATCATATCTTGTTAAGATTTTCATGACTTGTGCTCGGAATTCACAGAGTACCGCTTTCGAAGCAGCTCACGGAATAATACCAAACTATTCTTCGCCATGTTGGTCGATAGCTAAATTAGATGATTACTCGAGACTGGAGTACCGTTTAAACAAAACCGACCTCCTGCTCCCGGTGACCTGCGCTAGAGCAAATAATATGAAGCTCTACTGCTGTTCCCAGCGAAATTGCGGTGAATTGAAAATGTTAAAATGAAACTTGAAAATGTTACTATTGTATTACACGTGTAGTAACTTTTCAATAATTATTTTTTTCTAAAAACCTAAAAGCCTTTAGATACGAACTTTTATTTGAAAAGAGTTTTTATGCTCTAAAGCCGAATGCTCAGATTAATAGAAATACACGGTTTCAAATTCAAAAAAGGCTGTTTTTCAAACGATTCTATTTAAAATAAAAGACGATACTGGGACCATGGTTCCACACCCAAAGATCAACAACGAAATACAAAAAGGATCTATTGTGACTGGGAATACCGCTTCACTCCAAATTTCAGATCAAACAGACCCCTGGAAGACGCTCTAAAACCTATCACAAGATTTGAACTAAACAATACATACATACAAACATTGTAATTTAAATAAAATCTTTAAAAAAAGCGAATTGCTAGAATGAGATTACTTATCTAACTAAAACTAAACCTGCCACTGTTCTTGTCTCACAATTAGAATCTCCTTTTTTTCAGTAGATTTCGAGAGACACTCTTAATTCAAGACACTAAAACTTATTGATTCGAACTCACTATTGAAAAAAAAATGTTTCAAAATACCACGTACATCCTCTCTTTCAAAACATACTTTCTTTATCTCTTCTTGTCACACAAATTATGCCAAATATATATATCTCAAGCGCACTTGTGATTAATATAATTTTTTGAATAATTGACAAATTTAAAACGGGGCTTGACATGATTTTAATTGAAGTCAGTATGAATAATCGTGAAAGTTTAAAGTGTTATATTCTTGAATAATGTTGTCATTTTTTTCTAATTCTCTATTATCCTATAAAAATCAGGTATGCGTAGTGTTGGAAAATCTATAAATTTTAGTTATAAATAACTAAGTTTTCAACTTATATTTATTTGCTACACATACTCGTCTCGTTTTGTTGCTTGTAACTCTCATTATTATTAAATTTTTATCATATAGGGTCCGTCAGGTCTATTTGTGAATCACAAATTTTGTTACTATATATGTTATACGACTGTCTAAATAAATAAATAAATAAAAAAACAAACTTCATAATAATCTTTTAACTAATGTTCTTCCTGTCAATTACTCTCTTATTTGTCCAACCCTCTGCCCAAGTTCATCTGGGGTCTGGTCTCTTTGTACGTCTGCGCCAGATATCTCTGTTTTGGCTTCTCTGTGTACTCAAGTTCTCTTTTTATATTTCTTTGTGCATATCTGCCCACCAGGCGGTGGGCTGTCGTATTCTTCCTCGGGATCGGTCAAGGATATTTAGGTGCCAATTACTATTGTGTAATTCACGGGTAGATACTATTGTGTATTGCGTAATTACTTTTCATCTTATCAGCTCATACACGTCCCCACCGAGGGGCTTGAGCCTACCCTGAATTAGGGCGACCGGGCCTTAGTCGACCACGCGGGCCCAGTGCGGGTTGGTCGACTTCACACACAACCTTCGAGTTTCTTCGGAGGCGTGTGCAGGTTTCCTAACGATGTTTTCCTTCAACGTAAGAGCGTCGGATAAAAGTACATATGAAATCGAAATTCGAAAACCATTGGTACGTGGCAGGATTCAAACCACGGCCTCCCGGACAGGAGGTAGCGGCTGTAACCGTTAACTACCGACGCTCTTTTTTGATTACTTTTATAATTACCAATATTGGTGTATGCATGCACTTACGCTTGCGCTTTTGTATTGATGAACACCAAAAATATATTTGTGATCCAGCTACAAATACTGACTTTATAAATCAAAGCAAATAACACAACACACTTAAGCCACGTTTCTAGTACTCATAGTAAATCCGTGCACTATCATGCCTCAAACGATGCTATCTCATTGACAAAACAAAAATTGATTGCTTACGCCTTAGTATTAAAAAACAAAAATATATTTGTGATCCAGCTACAAATATTGACTTTATAAAACAAAGCAAATAACACAACACAATTAAGCCATGTTTTTAGTACCCACAGTAAATCCGTGCACTATCATGCCTCAAACGATGCTATCTCATTGTGAAATAACAAAAATTGATTGCTTACGCCTTAGTATTGAAAACCAAAAATATATTTGTGATCCAGCTACAAATACTGACTTTTTAAACAAAGCAAAGAACAGACCACTAATAAGCCATGTGTCTAGTACCCACAGTAAATCCGTGCACTATCATGCCTCAAACGATGCTATCTCATTGTTAAATAACAAAAATTGATTACTTACGCCTTAGTATTGAAAACCAAAAATATATTTGTGATCCAGCTACAAATACTGACTTTATAAAACAAAGCAAATAACAGAACACAAATAAGCCAAGTTTCTAGTACCCACAGTAAATCCGTGCGCTATCATGCCTCAAACGATGCTATCTCATTGTGAAATAACAAAAATTGATGAATCGCATCCCAAGTCGGAGGCGGTATAATCTGCGCCGGCGCAGTGGCCTCTATAACAATTTCCCGGACGCCATATTTGTCCACGATTCAGACCATTGAATCGTAATATATTGCCATGTCCTGGTTATAATATTTGTTTTGTTGCACGTGTGTAGGTCCAAAATCATTGTATTCCTATAGAAAATGAACTTATTCCAAATAAGATTTTCTAGGTAAACCTTTAGCATCATCTCACCTAATGGTAATACCACACCTTGGACACTTCACACAACGGGCCAGAAATGACATTTGAAAAAAGGACTTACGGAACAAACAAAATGGCGGCGAAATCCTATACGTTCGACAACCAAACTGTAACCAATCTGTATCAATATGGGTGACGAAGGGGTAAGGTCGCAAACTAGAGAGCGGCAGGGAGTGTCCATACTGTATGTTAGTACTAATTACATAAAGTAAGTGACGATCTTGACGCAGATGGAGGCCAATCCCTCAATTAAATGGCAAACTATCTGGCTATCTTATGTTAAGGCTGGCACACATTAATATTGTTTACTTTATATTTGGCGGCGGGACTTACATAAGATGGTGGTAGCTATCCAGGCAGGCTCAGAGAATGCAGTTACCACAAACAAAACCGAATCTTACAAAGTTACACCTGCTGGAATTTGAACCCGCAACCTCCTGATGTGAAGAGAGTGGACTAGCCACTACGCCACAGAAGCGGTTAATAGGCGGTACTTAAAGATCTTGGGTATTGTAGAGTACTTAAAATTATTTAAAAAACGAACCAGCAAAATACAACGGACAGCATCAGAAATATTTTTTTTATTTTATTTTATTCACAATTGGTAATTTTGAACCCTTCATCACTAAACTGCCCTCCTACTTAAACTTCGGAAAAACTTACTCGTTTTGTTTGTTGATGGAATCAAGTCTTTAATTTTTAATTCACCAAAATCACAAAATGAGTACATAAATGACGCTGCAAAACTATGACGTCAAGCCTAGGTATTTAAACAATTTTTAGAACAAAATGTCGTTTTTGACAGATCATAAAAAGTAAATCAGATGATTAGCATTCGTCTTCTATTCCTTGTCTATAGTAGAGTTTAATAAGTCTTAAGTTAAGCGTCAAAGGCCCTTCCTAAGCATAATCTGGCACACTTAGCTATCTGTAACTACAGTTAAATATATTTCACAGAGTTGGTTAGTAGTTTCTAAATAAACCACAGTATTAAGCTATTGTATAGCTTTTATCGCGGGCTTTGAGGGGACCGAATCAAGAAATTTCGTAACGAAAATAAAACCTAACACCCAAAAAAAATAAAAAAATATATTGAGTTCTAAAAAACTTACAGTGCCATCTATCTATCCATCATGATGATGATGATGTTGATGATTAACTTTCTTAGTGTTAATTTATTAAGTACATAAACATCCCGCGCCCCAAGGACTATATGGTACTGGTAAATAGTGCATAAATAAAAAATTAATAAATAATTATAATTGCATGAGTTGATAAAAAATGCTATGCAATAGCTTTACGGCGGCAGTCCCCGAGTGCCACACGTCTTTTTTTTGAAGTCCATTTCTGTATGCCACCAAACGGTGAGGGCTTCGCGAGAAAGTATGCATGCACAGTATTACACAGCGTGACTGTAAATTTTTTTACGATAGTAGGTACCTACTACTGAAACAGTAGTAGTGAAAATGCGGGAACAAAACGGATTAAAAAAACTAACCTAACGCCTCCGGGAGTGCCGAAAGAAGTGAAAACTTTTTACAGTTTCATAAGTTTTGACCTTGCGAGTGTCCCTGGTACGGTGGCGGTTACATTACAGGTTACAATGTCGCGAGTTCAATGGTTTTTTTAAAATCTCAAATACAGTTTTATAAGTTTTGACCCTCCGAGTGTTTCTGGCGGTGTCGGTTACAGTGTCGCGAGTACTTCCCAACGCTCCTAAAGAGGTGTTCTCTTCAAAAACACTCTGTATAACAACAATCTTAGGTATTTAACAATCTTTAACCAAAAATATATTAATTCAATACTGAGTAAAGAAATAAAATATAGTGTATCATAATAGCGCGATATTATTGTTGTAACAAGGCTGCGCAGGGGCACCTCGGCAGCGCGGCGATACCATCGGACCCCCGTCGCCTTATTGATAACGCCCCTTACTTCCCGCCTCTATTGGAATGCTCCTGACTTTATTTCACATAATTTCTATTTGTTTTCGTATGTGCCCGGAGATGGTCTTTGTTTCATTGCTCTCTATTCGCTTCGATATTTACAGAAGTTTGCCTACCCAAATTGGTAGGTAGTTAGCGTCTAATTTCACAATTTAAAGAAGTTTGCCTAACCAAAGTGGTAGGTAGTTAGCGTCAAATTTCCCAATTTAAAGTAGTTTGCCTAACCAAAGTGGTAGGTATTTAGCGTCTAATTTCCCAATTTAAAGAAGTTTGCCTAACCAAAGTGGTAGGTAGTTAGCGTCTAATTTCACAATTTAAAGAAGTTTTCCTAACCAAAGTGGTAGGTAGTTAGCGTATAATTTCACAATTTAAAGAAGTTTGCCTAACCAAAGTGGTAGGTAGTTAGCGTCTAATTTCACAATTTAAAGAAGTTTGCCTAACCAAAGTGGTAGGTAGTTAGCGTCTAATTTCACAACTTAAAGAAGTTTGCCTAACCAAAGTGGTAGGTAGTTAGCGTCTGATTTTACAATTTAAAGAAGTTTGCCTAACCAAAGTGGTAGGTAGTTAGCGTCTAATTTCACAATTTACAGAAGTTTGCCTACACAAAGTGTTAGGTAGTAAGCGTCTAATTTCACAATTTAAAGAAGTTTGCCTAACCAAAGTGGTACGTAGTTAGCGTCTAATTTCACAATTTAAAGAAGTTTGCCTACCCAAAGTGGTAGGTAGTTAGCGTCTAATTTCACAATTTAAAGAAGTTTGCCTACCCAAATTGGTAGGTAGTTAGCGTCTAATTTCACAATTTAAAGAAGTTTGCCTACCCAAAGTGGTAGGTAGTTAGCGTCTAATTTCACAATTTAAAAAAGTTTGCCTACCCAAATTGGAAGGTAGTTAGCGTCTAATTTCACAATTTAAAGAAGTTTGCCTACCCAAAGTGGTAGGTAGTTAGCGTCTAATTTCACAATCATTTTCGAAAAATCTGAACACTTTTAGGTACAAAGTTTTTATTTGAATACTTTTTATGCTCAGAAAGCAAAATTCTCAGTGTGGCTGTATGTGAATGTACACGTTTCCAAATTCAAAAAAGGCAATTACGGAGTATTTCTTACGATTCTATTGAAATAAAAGATGATCCTGGGATCTTGATTCTACCTCCAAAGTTCTTAATGAGATCAACTTCAAAATACCAAAAGGATCTATTATCACCATAAATTAGGCTTCATGCCACTCAATCTAATTTCTGGAAGTCGATCTTAAGGCGGTAATATTACAGATTTTCGTTATTTTTGAAGTCAGTTACTCCTAAACGATAGTAAACCCAAGGTTGAAAAAAAAAAACCCTTATTGTTGATGATGTTTCTTAAAGTCAAAAGCTATTAGAAACACGACTGAGCAGTTTTGGCTCGATAGAATATCATTGTAGTTTTTGATGGAAACGAGAAAGTGTGGTTATTTTCTTTACTCTTTACACGTAAAGAAAAAGGCTGAAGTCGCCTTAAATCGTTTGTAAGATTTGACCTTAACTAACTTACATAAGTAAAAACAAACATACAATTTAAATAAAAGCTTTATAAAATGATAAAACAGTTGACCATAGTATGTAAAGGTAGATTGTAGAAGTCTGAAAACGTCGAAGCAAATAGATTCTGCAAAGAAACACTTTGGTACTAAAAAGGTGCTTTAAAAACTGACCAAAATAAACACCATACCATTGAAAAACAAATCGTTGTGAATTTTTCGCAGTAACTGCCACTAGAGAGCAAATAGCCTTTTACATCGGCCGATAGAATAGCCACCGTAAATTGAAAGCACCGATTATGATGGGCAAAATAGATTCGCCTGGGGTCGCAGCGACATCACGAAGCGCGGGCCCAGGCAGGGTTAAAGAGCGACTTCCAGCCCGCCCGAGTTATGAGCTCACCCGATACAATGGCCAATTTCTCAGTATTTTCCCTTTGATGGATTCGAGTTAACTAGAAACCGTTAACGGGATCACGGTACAGTTTCACAGGCTAGCTAGATATGAGACCAATTTCGCTGTAGGGTATGAGCTGGTGTTGTGTATTCAAAAGATATTCAAGACTTTTAATGAAGTTTGTTAGAAAATACCTTATGCATACATGACAACCTATATTAACTCGTAGAAACAAACGCAGGTTTTTAGTTCACACTACGAGTATCTGAGCTATTTTGTAATTAATGTGTGTATACTATCGTAAAATGTATGTGCTACTTAACCTGTCTTGTTTTTTGTGCACAGTGTTTGGCTTATCTAGGGTAATCAATTATTTGCACCTTGCTGTTTCTCTCCTCAATAAGCTTAATGTTAAATAAGTTCGCTGTTGATTGCCTTAAATAAATAAACTATCTACCATTACCACCATACATTACAGGGTGTAACAAAATTAGTATTGGTCTCGTTAACTGGGGGTTCTACTCGTCATACTGAACAACTTTCTCCAAGGAACCCATAATCAATTCTCAAAAAAAATTGGACCCTCCATACTAAAATGAACAAAATCGGTCGATTAGCTGATCGATTTGTATGAAGAGTAAAACAATTTTTTCACGTTTTCAGCAAAGTCGTAGAACAAAAGTGGTTCAGTATGATGAGTAGGAGCCCCAGTTAACGGGACCTACACCAATTTTGTTACACCCTGTATACAATAAATCAGTAATTACTTATAGTATCGTCAAAAACATCAACTCGCACACACACACATATACTGAATTTCCTTTCTACTTGGGTTAAAGATACTTTTAAATATTGATCCTGGTCCTTTATGATATATTTTTAAAGTGAAACTTTTATTACATCGTCTCAAGCTTTTTCGTCTGTGTGTTGCGTGACGGCAAAGAGATTATTACATCGTCTCGAACTTTTTCGTCAGAGCAGCCATGATCGTTTCGTTCTATGTACAGTAGCTCCAAGAGGAGTGAAAATTTTATTACATGATCGTTTCGTCCTCTGTACCGTTGCTCCAAGACGAGAGCAGCCATGATCGTTTCGTACTCTGTAAATGTCTATAATGTGAAAAAAAGTTTCACTTTTACCATGGTTTCATAAAACCACAAACTCTTTTTTTCTAATCATTTGTACAATCGTGGTCTTCCCACCATTTCAGCTCAAAGTTTTATCATTGAATAAATCGTTATTCATACAGCGTTTCGGTGATTTACTGGAGAAGAGTTGTTGCGCGGTCAGTAACATCGCAACGTCTGAGAACAGCCAGCAAGCAATGGAAGAGCTTTCTGACGGATTGGCCACGGACTGGACCACGGATCAAATAAATAAGGTTGGATTGGAAATGTGCGCTAGGCAGTCGCGGCACAAGTATGATTAGACAATCATACTTAACTGAAGCACGCGTTCATACTTGTTATTTGTGTGTAACGTAGAGACTCTCGAAATGGTGTGAGACACAATTGCAGCCCTATTTTCTAAGTGTGTTTTGTTTATTAGTGCGCGCAATTCGTGTATTCTTACCACCAGGTGAGATGTTGTCAAGGGCTTACCAATTGTGAATAAAAAAAAATGTATTATTATTGCTTGTGTAGTGGAGTTGATGGGTGGGAGACAGGTGGCGACGCTGGTTTTGAAACAAAAGTGTGACTATTGCCAATCCAACCTTATTCATCTTATCTGTGGACCGGACGACGCTTGCGCCCGCGCCGCCGGTCCGCCCGGTGCAGTCACGCGCTGCACTAAACTATTCCAGCTAAATTATTGAATTCCACCCGTTTTGTAGCTCTCTAATAATTGTTTTTACAAATAATATTAATATTTTAATGCCCCTATCTATTTCACAGAGTAGACGTTAAACGGAGGTGGGTTACAGCCGCGAATCAGACTTATGCTTTATTTAGAAAATAACTCAAGGTATGTACACAAATTCCGTTCTACTCTGTATATAGACTTAAGGCAAGGTATTGATTGGAACAGTTGTCTCTTTCTTTTTCTTTACATGTAAAGAGTAAATAAAATAACCATACTTCTTCAGTGGCTTTTCATTTCAATCAAAAACTACATTGAAAGTATAAAAAATAATAAAATTACCCACTCTGTATTATCATAATAAATATTTTTGTATATTTTTAAAAATTATACTTCAAAATATTAATCATAACTAGAGTTGAAAGTAACGGTGTAGATCTATCTTTGGGGTTTTTTTCTATCGAGCCAAAACTGCTCAATCGTGTTTCTAACAGCTTTTGACTTTAAGGTTTTTTTTCTACCTTGGGTTTTCTATCGTTTAGGAGTAATTGACGTCAAAAATAACAAAAATCCGTTATATTACCGCCTTATAGAGTCGGTAGCTCAACGGCAACGACTCGACCGCGATCCTCCTAACCAGAGGTCCCGGATTCAAATCTGGGACGGCCAATCTACCAACGAGTTTTTCAAAACTTAAGTACCTACATTATTTACCGATTGCTTTAATGGTGAAGGAAAACAACGTGAGGAAACCTGCACATCTGAGTCCAGATGTGTCTGAGGTTACGTCGCACACGTCCGTAGGTGTAAATCCACATGGCCTACACACGTAACAGTGCGAAGTGCAACACCAGGCAACCGTTGTTAGTAAGTAAGTAAGTAAATATACTTTAATGCTCGCCAAAAAATAATACAGGACTTATAATTTGCAATATACATAGAGTGCAAAGGCGGCCTTATCGCTTTAAGCGACTTCTACCAGGCAACCTTAAGTGAGGGATTGAAAGACAGGTAGGTAAACTAGTACAGGATGGCAGCAAATTCAACTTTTAAATGACCTAACTTAATATTATAATTAATAGAAGTGATATAAATAAAAGTAAAAAAAAAATATGTGAATCTGGAGAAAAGAAAAGTGACTATCGATATTTAGTTTAAGACTGACAAAACAATGTGACGCAAAACCTTAGAATACAAGTTCCATAGATCCATTCACAAATGTTTACCCATGTACATATTTTGAAAGTCTGTTCTTATACGATTCTTTTATTTTTCGACATATTTTGACCGTCCTACAAATTTTATTTTTTAGTAATTGTAACTTAAACTATACCCCCTTAGCCATAAATACATTGTATTTCACAATAGAATTACGATAGTAAATCGCTATCCGTGGAAGGATGCTGCGGTCTTCCAGCACACCGTCAGCACAATAACACTGTGTGGAGCATCCGAGAAGCCATTCGCCACAGCGCGCGCTGCCGGCGCAGCGATCACAAAGCTTTCTCATTAAACCGTCAACGGGCTCAGCCGTGACACTAAAAGTCATTTCGAAGAAAAAAAAACGTTCAACAAAAAAAAAAAAACATTTCTTTACGCTCGGGAAAAGGGCACAAAAGATTTTCTTAGTTGAAGCGTGACTGTCGTAATTAAGTGGCGAGAAAGCTTCTCGTCAGTGTCGTAATGAAGTAAGTACTTCATCATCAATATGTCACTCTTGCTGTATGCTTATAGGAGAAAAACGCACAACAACTTTGATATGAAACAAAAAAAAAAGGTTAAAACTGAACATTTGAGTATTGATTTCCCTTGGCACTTAATATAACTTCTCTACAGAAATTATTTTTGGGATGCGTTATTATCAATCTTTTGAAATTTACAACTGTGGATGAGTAAGTAAGTAAATATACTTTATTGCACGCCAAAAAACAATACAAGACTTGTAATAAATTGTAATATGCATAGAGTGCAAAGGCGGCCGCATTGCTTTAAGCGATTTCTACCAGGCAACTTTTAGTTAGAGATTGAAAGACAAGTCAACTGCTCCAGGATGGCAGTAAATTCAACTTCTTAATGATTTACCTTATATTATTTTAATTAATAGAATGATATAACATAAAGTAAAAAAAAAACAACTGTATGGTAGAGTAATTCGGCTGCCCAATTTCAAAACACAGTTGGTAACTGACAATTCTCAGATTTTTTTAAATTTCCCTCTAAAAAAAAATTTCTCGTTAAATTGATAAAAAAAAATGATTTATGAATAGAAGATACTACAATAAAAATATTTATCAGTAAAAATACTTCAAATTAGGTAGTAAAAAATGAAATAATACTAAAAAAAATCAAGTATAAAAAGTTTGCAGTAACTGTGTTTTAAAATGGAGCAGCTGAATTGCATATAATTTTTTTTGGTTTCAGTTTGGTTGTCGAACGTAGAGGATTTCGCCGCCATTTTGTTTGTTCCGTCATTCGTTTTTTGAAATGGCATTTCTGGCCGTTGTATGAAGTGTCCAGGGTGTGCCTAAAGGTTGTCTGGAAGATATCGCTTGTTTGCGATAAGACCGCCTATAGGTTCAACTTCCTCAATCATTGTATCTTTTTTTTCCTCTTAAGTTGTGCAATAAAGTGTTTTCAATCAATCAATCAATCACCTATGTAGATGTAAATCTGTATTGAATTCGCAAGAGCATTAATGCCATTGCATAAAATGCATCTTTATAAAGTTGCTTCCAATTTAAAATGGGAATTATTTTTATTTTAAGTTGATAGTCTCGGGCGAGGGGACCCGTCAGAGCTGGATTATAAATCATAAATGCCACGTTAGTCGCTGGACGGCGCGGCGTGGCATCAAAATGATCGCCCGCGAGCCTCGAGTTGCCTAAAATTTCAGAACGAAATTAAAAAGGACCTGCCGCATGCGTCCACATCACAGGATGGTCAAATACAGTTTAAGTAGGTATACTTGCTTTGTTTCATCGTATTGAAAAACTTTTTCTGTATAAAATAAAACTCTATTTGAATATAAATACCTATGTAAGAAGAAAAGCACTGTTAATTAAATCTGTGGTACTAGTATGTAAATGTCGCATTCAAATTAATTAAATCTGTGGTACTGCAGGCAGGTTCAGTGAACAGCACCAGAATAAGTTGAAGAAAAACCTATAAACTTTAAGATACAAGATTTTATTTGAAAAGAGTTTTTATGCTCAAAAGCCGAATGCTCCCGGTGGTGCCAAATGTAAATATGAAAACACGTTTCCAAACTGAATAAAAGGCGAGCACAGTATTTCTTAAGATTAAATAAAAGAAGATTCTGGGACCTTGATTCCACCTCCAAAGTTCATCATCAGATCAAAGGATTTTTCGTCACCGGGAATAGGGTTTCATACCAAATTTCAGCTCAATTGGACCCATGGAAGTCGCTCTAAAATAGTCTGCAAGATTTGAACTTTACAAACTAACTTACATGCTTACAAACATTGCAAGTTAAATGTAAGCTTTTAAAAACAATCATTTTTTTCCTCTCTGTACAGCAAAGTGGCGTAATGATAAGTCCATTCGCTTCACACCAGGAGGTCGCGGGTTCGATTTCCGGCGGGGTCAACTTGTGAGACTCAGCTTGGTTGATGGTAGGGCATTTTATAAGCCCGCCTGGCTAGCTACCACCATCTTATCTAAGTTAACAACATTGATGTGTTCCGGCTTGAAGATAAGAGAGCCAGTTCTTCATTGTGTTGGGGAATTTTGGTAAGCCCGCTTCCATATTCGGCATTATCGTCACTTACCATCAGGTGAGATGATGCCATCATCATATCAACTCATATACGTTACCAACGAGGGGCAATAGCCTACCCTGAATTAGGGCGATCGGGCCTTAGTCGATCACGCGGGCCCAGTGCGGGTTGGTCGACTTCACACACAACCTGCGAGTTTCTCCGCAGGCGTGTGCAGGTTTCCTCACGATGTTTTCCTTCACCGTAAGAGCGTCGGATAAACGTACATATGAAATCTAAATCGAAATCACATTGGTACGTGGCAGGATTCGAACCACGACCTCCCGGACAGGAGGCGGCGGCCCTAGCCGTTACGCCACCGACGACGCTCTTATGAGACGATGCCAAGGGCTTACCAATTGTGAATAAAAAATACAAAATTAAGGTTTCTGCGTCAAATATATTTTCATCTAAACGTGCATATCAAGTTATACACGCTGAGTCACTGACTGGTATAATAATAACAGTATTTTTGTTTGGACGATGGTAAACTTTTACAATGTTTCTACCCAGTTAGATGGAGGATGGAATAATCAAGTCCACGACTAAGCTTCATTAGCTATTTATTCTGTTTACTTACATTAATTTCTATTACTAATAAATATTGAAAATAAGAATATTCATCTTCTTAGGGTTCCGTTCATCCGAAAAAGGAAACCGTCACTCATGGGTTTGTCTGTCTGACTACTGGACGAAAGAAGATAAAGTTTAGTATGTATATAGTTTGAGTGAAGCGTCGGTGGCTCAACTGGTAACGACTCGGTCCTCCTAACCAAAGTTCATCATCATATCAGCCGTAAAATCATCCACTGCTATACAAAGGCCTCCCCCAAGGATTTCCGTGACGACCGGTCAACCAGATGGATGGATGGATGCGGGCAACCAGAGGTACCGGGTTCAAATCCGGACGGCCAATGTTCCAATGAGTTTTTCGAAACTTACTTTAACGGTAAAAGAAAACATCGTAAGGATACCTGCACACACCTGCAAGAAACTCGAAGGTTGTGTCTGAAGTTGACCTACCCGCACTGGGCCCGTGTGGTCCCTAATTCAGGGTATGCTCGAGCCCCTCGGTGGGGACGTATATGAGCTGATATGATGATAGAGTTTGCTGACCTAATCACGACCGTATAGGGCAAATAAACGAATTGGGGCTGGATTTTTGGGGTCAAAGTAAAATATATATATATATATAGCTATGGTGTGATATAATAACATCAAAGGAGATGTCATAGAGATGTCATACGTTTTTATAGATATATTATAGTGTACATTATAGAAAATTAAAAAAGTTACGAACAATGAGCCAAAAATTAAAAAAGGAAATACAGGGCCTCTCTTATAGTCTACAGGAAAACCTAAACGAAACTGTTATGGCTAAACGATTTTACCAAAAACGAAATGGTACCGAACCCTCTGCACGCGAATCCGACTCGCACTTGACCTGTTTTATTTATAATAATTAATCAAACAATAATTGTGAGTTAAATGAGAATTTGTTCCGGCATTACATTAGCGTCATTTGTTATCAGTAAAATGTCAATACACCTGATAAAAGCCAGTGGTTCGTGGACCACCCAGCACCCAGCACCCAGCACCCAGCACCCAGGCGGACCGCTTCGCATTCACACAGGCTTCATACAAGCTAACATGTGACTTTTACCCAAACAACTAGATCAACACTTCCGCTTGCTTGCGCTTGCTTCCGCTACAACCTGCACGCTTGAAACAAATAGACAAAATAAAACATAATCAGATCATTCTTTAGTGCTCCCAATTCGGCGCCGAGTGATTAGTCTGGCGCCGCCCACTCGGATCCGAGTAAACGGTCATACAATTTTGTTCGAACGGACAAATTACGGTTTCTTTGGCGAGTGCACGTTACTCCGCGTGGCAACTCTGATGATATCAAAAACAAAAAAAAAACGGTTCCTAGAATTGGGTACACCCATTTTGAAAAGCAGTGAAAGTGTTAAGGCCCAGTGGTACTTAAAAATCTGTCTTTGTCTTTTTCTTTATGTGTAAAGAGGGAAAAAAATAACCACACTTTTGCACTTTTTCGATGTTTTCGTTTTTATTTTCATCATATTTATCTTAAATAAAAATCCATTCGATGTTTTCCCTTCAGTCACCAATAAACTTTATTTTAGTAAATAAATCATATATATTTCCTAGATTTTAAATTTTATGTTAACTACTTCAAAAATGTATTCTAAAAACCTGTTTAAGTGGATTTTTAGGTACCACTGCACCTTAAGGGTCCCCAGGAGGCTCGAGTTTCCATACAAACGTAATTCCGCTTTAATACAAAGACTACATGCCGGATTGAATCTAAACTTTTCGTCGCGAATATATTAAGTAGATACATATAGATGTTTGAAACTAGTTTTCGGTGTACTAATATAAAACTTTAAAAAAAGGGAAGTTTCTCAGTACAAAACTAATTTAAGCCTTCGTTTAGTTATGTTTAAATTTACTATGATGAAAACTGATTTTGTTTGGACTCAATCCGGCATGTAGTTTATGCATTAAAGCGGCACTACGTTTGTATGGAAACTCGAGCCTCCTGGGGACTCTTAAGAAACAAACGAAAGTTTCGCAGTGACCAATAAAATCACTTCCTTGGGACAATTTCGACGTTTATAACTTAGAAATACTCACTTTCGATAATCGATTGATTTCCGCAGTTAATATGGGTGACCATGTAAATAAAACTGACACCGGTTTTACTAAACTTGTGACCGTAATTGATTTAATTAATAAAACGACCAATATGTTTACCCTTTCATTAGACGACACGTTTAAGAGAGATGTAATTAAACCAGCTTTAGAACAGTTATATATAAAACTCTCTCCTAACCTCATCACTGGGTTGGGTACACGAATTGAATCCATTCTAAACCACAACATGAAAGTGAAAAGTTACGAACTTAGAAAGTCAATACTATAAACTAAATTGCATAAAGTTTATATACCGCATATATTTTAACCACCTCCGTGGCGTAATAGTTAGTCCATTCGCTTTACAGCAGGAGGTCGCGGGTTCAATTCCCGGCGGTGTCAATCTTGTAAGACTCGGTTGGTGGTGGGGCATTTTCTAACCCCGCCTTGCTAGCTACCACCATCTTATCTAAGTCTCGTCGCCAAACATCAGTGTTAACAACATTGATGTGTTCCGGCTTGAAGATAAGATAGCTAGTTCTCTATTGCGTTGGGGAATCTCGGTGTGCCCGCTCCCATCTTCGGCATTATCGTTACTTAGCATCACGTAAGATAGATACCAAGGGCCTACCAATAGTGAATAAAAAAAAATAAAAAAAGTTGGGCACCACGCAGATAACATATCACAGTAAAGTTTCATGATGGAATAAGTTTACCAGTGTTTGCATAAATGTTATGCTTACATTTATGATATTAAAACTTAAGGCGACGCATTGGAAACTTAGGTCGTAGGGATCTCTTTTTTTCTTAGCAACAACAAAACATAGAAAAATTATATTTGGTAACCCGATTCTTCATTTTAATGACTTAATTTTGTCAGTTTCAGAAACACGATTCCTTAACTTTTGTAAAAGAAAAAAATATATAATAATACCTCTTTTGAAACAAAGATTTGCATTCTACAGGCAAACCAGACCGATTTAGTACATATAAATTTTCTAAGTCAATTAGTCTAAACACTCTCTTCAATATGCCAGTTGGATTTTTGATGTGTAACATCTTTGCTCTCGCTTTCCTGCAATTTGTGGGAGTGATTTCGTGAAATGGGACGGAAATGTGTAACAGGAAATGTGAACGTTTTTTAATTCTCGAAAACTAAGGTTGTCATAGCCATTCCGCCTAGTGTGATGGCAAAGGCAAAGATGACATACTACTATTCGAAGGGTCGGCCCGTGAATGTACGACCCGATAATTAATTAATTTCATAAGTATTTTGTCACATGTTACACATCATATGCGAGTACTGTAGGTCTCGTTTTTTTTAAAATTAATTGTAGTTTTTAATTGAAACGAAAAAACAGTATTCAAAAAGTACAAAAGTGTGGTTATTTTCTTTACTCTTTACACGTAAAGAAAAAGACAGAGACAACTGTTCCAATCAATGGCTAGTCTTAAGTTGTTACGGATTAAGCCTGCCTATATCTACCAACCAACACAGTAAAGTACGAATAGTCAGCATTCACAATGGGCGGTATTTTAAAAGCTTGCAATGCTTGTATGTATGTATGTATGTTTGTTTAGTTCAAATCTTGCGATCGATTTTAGAGCGACTTCCGGGGGTCCGATTAAGCTCAAATTTGGAATGAAGCCGTATTCCCGGTGACAATAGATCCTTTTTGAATTTTGAATTATTATTTTGATGTGGAAGCGATGATACATGTCAAGTCTAGTACTTCTTATAATAAATATTTTTATCTTAGCATTGACATAAGTGGTGCATGCTCGCATAAATGTTCGTGCGGATGGTGGCGCATCGGCAGCTGGGTCGTTCCTTTCCCTATAATATGTATTAAATGCATTCAATGATTTTTATGTATAACTTTTCGTGTCATATTGTTTTCATGTTCTAATGACATAATCTGGTTTATATCAAGGATTTAATTTTGACGTTATTAACTAATTATTGTTTATTTCTTGATTCTTCACAAATGACATTGTTATTATTATTTTATGATATCAGAAAGAGTGTAATTTGCACCTATTTTGAATAAATTTATTGAATTGAAAAAATTGATTGAATTGAATTTGATCTGATCATGAACTTTGAAGGTGGAATCAAGGTCCCAGAATCGTCTTTTATTTTTTATTAGAATCGTAGGAAATGCAATACTGTGCTCATCTTTTTTTAATTTGGAACCGTGTATTTTTTATTGTATACATTTGAGCATTAGACTTTTTGAGTATGAAAACACGACCTCATTCCCCCAGCTCCATTCCACCTTCGGTCAAGGAGACGCAGGAACACGTTCCATCCACCTCTATGTTATTGATATTCAGCCTATACGCACGAAGCGTTACGCTTCCTCATTTATTATGCGGACAGCAATGGAGTTGAACTCTCCTTGCCTGCGTCTGAATTTCCCGACTCCTACAATTTGGGGATCTTCAAGGCAAGAGTGAATAGGCATTATTTGATTTTGCGTGTACCATCCTCGACTACATTGTCACTTACCATCAGGTGAGATGTAGTCACACGCACTCAAATTTTTAATTAAAAAAATTATAAAAAAATCTCTTTTCAAATAAAAGCTGTACATAAAAGCTTTTAGGTTTTTCGAAAAATATATAAATTATCAACATTGTGTATAGGCTGCATATTGGAAATTGTGGACACTATTAGGTATTTGACTCTATATTATTATTCTATAAAATTTGAAGGATCCTATCATAAATAATGTCGAAGATGTAAATCCGACCTTCTCATTACACTTGTGTCGTGTGGGATCGACACAGCGTCGGAGAGAGCCCTTTATACTTCCCGGTAACGCCGACTCGACACCTGATCACCTGATCACTTTTACACCTGATCAAATCGTTCGGGTTTTTATAGAATTAAGACTACAATGGTCGACGATTTACTGAAAACAGGATGCCTTTTAATCTGTCTTATCGTGTGGCACAATTAACGGTACTATCTAAAGGAATAGACTGCGGTTGCCTGGTGTTGCACTTAGCATTACCGGCGGTCACTTGGAGGGCATTTAGATTTACACCTACGGACGTGTGCAACCTTCATACATACCTGGAATCAGATATGCAGGTTTTCTCACGATTTTCCTGTGATGTTTTCCTTCACCGTTATATTCGTAAAGTTTGGATTCAATCCGGCATGTAGTTTTTTTATTAGACCGGAACTACGTTTGTATGGAAACTTGAGTCTCCTGGGGGCCCTTAAGTTTCATGAAAAGCAACCGTTTAGTTTGGGTGTAAGAAAGCGTTAAGAACACTTACGTCGTAGAGATATCGGTATGAAAATCTCGCATAGTCTGAAAGCATCCATCGTCTAACAACTCTGTCACATAATTTATGTTTCTCATTGTTCCGAAAGGCTACATGATAAATGTGTTTGATGGTCTTAATCTAGAGTTCGCTATTGGCTATTGGTTGGTAACTATTGGTAAAAGTAGACTGTACTGGCGGCCGGGAAAAGCTCAATAGTTAGGCAGCCATATTTGGAAGTGGTCTTGGTATTGGTATTGCGATAATTGCTTAACGTTTAAGGTAACAAATTTACTGCATAACTGTAATTAATGCTTGCGATTTTAAATAAATAAATGGACGTATAGAATGATTACGTTACGTACAGAAAGAACCTGATAACGTGACTGACTGTAACACAGTCCTAGACTAGTGCAGTTATTAAAATTGTACGCATTAACAGAGCATTTTGATTTTATTTGATTTATTCAGGAAGTTTGTATAACTAGTGATTTTGGCGGATCATCTGAGTGTAACTTTTATGGTAGGAACGAAGGTAACTAAAAAAGCTATTTCAAAATTTTAAATGTCTATTCTAGAAACATATTAACTAGCTGCATACAAGAAGATAGGTAAGTACACAATATTTCTTTTATAATGTTTCTTGGAGCTTTTCATGGTCATATAAATAAATCATTCTCGTAGATCTCTTCAATCACAGTGTTTTTTTTATTTTCTATTTCTATCCTAACACCGCTCCTGTCTTGACTTCCCCATATATCAATCGAAAAGCAAAAACTGGTGTCAGATCGTAGTACAGCAATCATGCCGCAAAAACCTGCGCAAAGGCACCTCCAATTACAAACCTTTTACGGATATCTACGTGCCTTACATTATGGTTCAAATCTAACAATTTTTCTCCGTTTATTATTTATATGCTCATTCTCTTCCATATTTTAGTTACCTATGTATGTAAACATTTACATTATTCTGTGAAACTCGATACAACTTAGGTAAGAAGTTGCTACCAAAATTACATCAATAATGAAATGTTTTGGGACACATGAGCCTCTTAGATATCTTGTCTTCTATTAGTTATTCCATCATCATATCAGCTCGTATACGTCCCCACCGAGGGGCTCGAGCCTACCCTGAATTAGGGCGATCGGGCCTTAGTCGACCACGCGGGCCCAGTGCGGGTTGGTCGACTTGACACATAACCTTAGAGTTTCTTCCCTGGCGTGTGCAGGTTTCCTCACGATGTTTTCCTTCACCGTAAGAGCGTCGGATAAACGTACATATGAAATATAAATTCGAAATCACATTGGTACGTGGCGGGATTCGAACACGACCTCCCGGACAGGAGGCGGCGGCCCTAGCCGTTACGCCATCGACGCTCTTAGGTACTCCAAATACTAATAATTTAATTTATGTGCATATTTAGATAAATTATTACTCCAGCATATAGACAACGATTCTCATTAAGATTCCTCAAGTAGTAACTTATAACTTTTCATAATTTTCAAACCGCCTACAGAGCATGCAGCATCGAGTACAGGATCTCAGAAAAACAGCTAGCTGCAGGCGAATAGCTTGCAATTACAGCCGGATCGCCTTCTCGTCCGTCCATCTGTTTGTCCGCGAATCCAAGATGGCCGCCGCATGCCTGACCAAGATTGACTAGTAGCTGAGTGCTTACCCTACGGCGCTAGCCGTCCTATCCCAGCCTGCTGGCCCGGCCCGCATTACGGTCCTGGCCCTAGGTAAATTAAAATACAAATTTGTTTGAAAAGTGATCTGCGATTCTCCGGTGCGTTCAATGTATAACATTAAAACATAACTAACTCACCGTCACCACGCAATGAATGCAGTTTTCTATGACTTTGACGTACCTGAAACAGAAACAAAGAGTAAATAATAATAAATATTCTGGGACAAATTACACATGGTCATCTGGCCTGACACAAATGTTTACCCTGGGTGGGGATCGAACCCACAACTCACGGATCAGCAGTCAAGAGCACTAACCACTGAGCCACCGAGTCAGTTAGTTCTTTAGGAATCTTCATCCTAGCGAGCTGATCCTTCGGCTCAACTTGTTTTTTTCCAGACCGGACAGGTACTCTGCTGTAATGGCGATATAAGAATGGCGATAAAACTTAAGAAAATCATAAAACTCGACGCCATAACTTATATCGGAAATAGCTAAAACGTAAAGCTATAAAATGTCCGCCCTAATACGTCGAGAGTAAAAACGTAGTAATAACGTTGACACATTAAACGGTCGCCACTCGCCGCCTAAACTGCACAAAACCCATCATTACACGAACGTATTCGCTGTTAAGTTAAAACCACATAAGTCACATTTATCGCCACATCAAAAAGCAATCAAGCGACAAAAGTTAGAACGAGTCACCGAAAGGATTTTCGAGTTCAACCGAAATATCTGTGGGACGGAGCTAATCGATTCCGTGGGCCACGGGGCCACGGGGTAGACCTGCCCTCCTATAATTCATTTTCGTGCTCTGGTGTTAAAAGGTAGAGCATCGACAGCCGGCTGGATTTCATAATCTACAATTACAATAAAAAAATGTAGATGTTTAACTTCTTTCCTATCACTTTCCTGCAATTTGTGGGAGTGATTTCGTGAAAAGGGACGGATGCATTTTTTTTCAGTCACGAAGGCTAAGGAAAGATAGTCATGCTGCCTAATGAGAGGCCGAGGCCGAGCTCCGCGTAGATTGCGCCTTGCGCGGCCGGAACCGGGAAGGCCGGAATCTAGTACTAATATATATGTGTGTCATTAGGATATTATGAAAACCGCGATATTACAATCTCACTAGTTAGATTATAATATAACGGTAAATTGTGAATCGGATCACAATATCACGGCCTATTCTTGTACCTCCGAATAAAACCGATGATTTCTTCTGCTGCGAAGCATTCTGCTACACAGGGGGGGCGGAAGGGCGAGGGGGGAAGCGAGGCTCTTTGACTCAAATCAATCAAACCTGACCGAACCTAACATTCCGACCGAACATAACCTCATTTATTTACTGTTTTTCTCTTCGCTTAGTGTTATTGTAATGTCATTAGTGAGTTTACAATGTCACTAGTGAAATTATAAACAATATTTTACAGTTCACAATCTCGCGAAATAAATTCCGTAAGATTATAATCTAACGGAATTTACAATCTTACGGTGACATATACACTGTTCCGGAAGGCTGTGGAAGGTTTTTAATTATGTCAGATGTAACACATCATATTATACAGCTACTGTAAGGCTCGCTAGTTTTTTGGAAGCAGTTTTAGCCAGTAAGCAAGATAATCGAGGAATAAAGATCATTTAGATAGATAAAGTTGATAAATTCGAAATTTGCCATCTCCATTGTTTATAGTCATCAATTACAAACATACAAATATGTACTTAATACAATATTCTAATGTTTTGTATTTTCAACCTAGTTTCAAAAAGAAGGAGGTTCCCAAAATTTTTCGGATGTTTGTTACGCGATATCTTCGCATATTATAAAAAGATATTCAAGATTATTTTTTTTCGATAGAATAAAAATAATAGAATATGCAATCAGGTTGGTTTCATAGAAATTTTATTAAAATCGGAGTAGTACTTTTTATAGAAAATTAATAAAAACAAAAAAAAATATATTGTAATAAGTCGGTTTTCATAATGTGTTCAGCGTTTTTATCTATTACAGAAAGTTGATTTGGAGATTAACAAGCGTATCTATTTACTTTCCTCAGGGTATCCATCAACAACGTTGGAATCCTAAGAGTTTTCCCATTAAAATGATCATTTTGTTTACCGAATTAATATGGAATATTAAAATTCTTGGTAATTCTTCAACCTTTTTCTCCTTTTGACCCTGCAAAAGGTTTTCAATTTTACGAATAAATTCATAAGCTTAGATTGTAAATTAGCAAAATCAACAACCTGGAAGCATCCGCAGCTGTTTTGTTTATCTACAATTAGTAAGGCCTTGGTATCACCTCTCAAGTTAAGTGACGATGATGCCGAAGATAGAAATTGGCTTACCAAGATTCCCCAACGCGATGGGAAACTTTTGGTTTTTTTTTCTATCCAGCCAATACTGCTCAATCGTGTTTCTAATAGCTTTTGACTTTAAGGAACATCATCAACAATATAGACATTTTTTTTCAACCTTGGGTTTTCTATCGTTTAGGAGTAATTGACGTCAAAACTAACGAAAATCTATAATAATACCGCCTTAAGCCATTGGGGCTGGTTGCTATCACTAGTTGGTACTCGTGAAGCCGTGTCAGATGGCTTAAAGGTGGCTTGAAAACTTCTGACATTGGGTTTTGCCACTATAGCTCTACAAACTCCACCAACCCGGTCTTGGCGGTGTGTGGAGTATGTAAGGTCTAACCTTCCCAGGTTTGTGGCGAGACTCGTGCCACGGCACTATAGGGACGTTTATGGGTAGGCTTGCCAGACGTAAGGATTAGTCCTGACATGTCAGGACTTTTAGGCCGCTGTCAGGATTCCGACTAGACTTTGAAAATGTCAGGATTTTCTGGATTATGTGTTTTTAGGTCTCAAAGTACTGTTGCTCATGGACTTCAATGAATGGTGATTTTTCACTGTGCAGAGAGTTAGAGTAGTCTCAATGGGAGACTGTGAGTCGGCGAGTGACCGGTCGACACTCAAAAGGAATATCCATAAGTGGTATTTTATTAATATGACTGTTCGTCGTCAAACCGCGCGCGCGAACGTTTCAGTAAAATGTCGGGGCTTTTTCAGGACATTTCAATTTAACATCTGGTAACCCTATTTATGGGTTAACGAGGCAGACACGGCTCATGCGAGACATCTCGAAGCGTGTCCAAGGTTGGGGCCAGCCGCCCCCCGCTGGCCGAGATATGTTACCTGGAGGGAGCCGGAGCCGCTCAGGAAACAAACACCGAAGTATTGACGATGCTATAAATTTCAAAAATGACCCCGCATTCTGATTAAAAAACCAATTTCGGGGCCCGGCTTCCACTATGTCTTTACCTTTAACTTTTTTTATTATGCAGCTTTGGAATTTATTAAATTTTCTTAAATGTTTTATTGTAATGTCTTTCTCACGATAAAATTCGATGTATTTCCACATTGGTCGGTAAAGTTTTAGTTTTTTGGACGTTTGTAAGAATATTTTTACATTCCAGCCATTGTCTAGTTTGAAGTATTTAACAGAATAATAACTGCCATAAACAAAACAATACACACTTAAATTCATCATTACCCTATTGCAACACAAAAAGAGGGTTATGAGTTTGGCAGTCTATGTATATATGGTTGCTCATGTGTTCCTTCGTAGCTCACCTACTCATCAGATTTAGACAAATGAGGTGTCGTTGGGTTTATATGAATGAACGTTAAATCTAATTGAAGGCTAAGAAAAAAGAGCAAAAAACTAATAATTTACAAATGTATCGAGTTTGGTATCGAATTGGTCTTAATACACATATCGACGCCCCCAACGAATAAGCCGGTAATCTACTATTATGGGGTTTTTCCTTTTATTGCAGATTCGATATCTATAGGTCGGAATACACCTTGTGAATTTTTTTTAGAATTTTCCTACTGAAAACAAAAAAGTTAGAAAAAATTACGTGTTTATTCCGTAAGAGCAAACAATATTTTATTTTTAGCGAATAATAAGGTTTTCTAATGTTACCGAAACAAATATAACATAGTTATACAGTAAACGACATTACGGTATTATTCGCGTAATAATTTTTCAACTGATATTTGGTAAGTGCGAGTACAGTATTTTTTTCGTTTTTGTATGTTGAACTGTTAACAGTAAAGATATTTACCGAGTTTGTTTATTATTACGACATTATTCGTTGGAACTAAATTTAGCACACAAAACAGTAACAGATCTTTACCATACACCGCATTTGATATGCGACCCGTATTGACATGTACAGTTTTTGATTATGTCTATTGTAACGGTTATGATCAAAGCCCCGCCCCCAAAGCGTGCTCGTCGCGTGGCATTGTTTATTTACCGGCATTTAGTCGCAAAGATTGCTTTGCAGGAGATGGTTGCGCAACTTGCTCGAGTTTTATATTTCGATAATTACGTATTGTCATAGTGAAAACTAACTACTTTTTTGGTGATCGATTAAGTAGGTATGGTGTTGAGGTGTAAACTATGGCGCGTTTCTTAAAAAACGTTTCAATAAGAAAAAAATTAAGTTTGGAAATGGATGAATGCCACAAGGATGGTAAGTTCTTTGCAGTTTTCATAATTTGTTATTGCTACGAGTACATTCAATTAGTTGCTTCTTAAATATGTATACCTATTAAAACCATGACATAATTGAATTAATCCCGTCCCACTATAATATTATAAACGCGAAAGTTTGTATGGATGTATGGATGTTTGTTCCTCTTTCACGCCTAAACGGTTGAATAGATTTAGATGAAAATTGTTATATTGTAGGGATTTCAAGCACTGGATTAACACATAGGCAACTTTTATCCCGGAAGAATTCATGTTTCCTGTAGGATAGCTACGTTTGTTTGTTCCACTTTCTCGCAGTTAGTAGACATTACGCTTTAACCACAGCAGAACGTCCAAATTCCTGATATTGAGGTTGAGAAAAACCTCGAACAAACGTTGACACCTAACAAAACCTTTAATGAATTAACAGTTAACACTGATGTTCGCATGATTGATTCAAATATACCATTCATAAGTCTAGAAAAAAAAAGTGCAAGAAACGAAAATAACCTGTCCAATTGTAAGCCAAAATTACCAGAAAATAAGGAGAACACCGAAAACAATACTACAGAATATGTAATTTACAATTATGACATTGTAATAGAAATTGAACCAGAGTTTCCCGAGGATGATAATTTGGCTGAACCAATTTCAGATGCTTTTGAAAAAAAACAATCCGAAATAGATATACAACCGGAACCTCCTCAACATAAGAAAGATGAAGATGATAAATCAGAAAGAAAGGACGATGAAGATAAAGCAACATCTAATAATGCTAATGAAGTACAGAAAGAAAGAAAGGATGATGAAGATGAAGTATGTAATATTGCTAGTGATGTACAGAAAAAAAGAAAAGAAGATGAATATGAAGCATGTAATATTGTTAATGAGGTACAGAAAGAAAGAAAGGAAAATGATGATGAAGCATGTCATAGTGCTGATGAGGTACAGAAAGAAAGAAAGGAAGATGATGAATGTAATGCTAATGAGACACAGAAAGAAAGAAAGGAAGATGAAGATGAAGCATGTAATAGTGCTAATCAGGTACAGAAAGAAAGAAAGGAAGATAAAGATGAAGCATGTAATAGTGCTAATGAGGCACAGAAAGAACGAAAGGAAGATGAAGATGAAGCATGTAATATTGTTAATGAGGTACAGAAAGAAAGAAAGGAAAATGATGATGAAGCATGTCATAGTGCTGATGAGGTACAGAAAGAAAGAAAGGAAGATGAAGAATGTAATGCTAATGAGATACAGAAAGAAAGAAAGGAAGATGAAGATGAAGCATGTAATAGTGCTAATCAGGTACAGAAAGAAAGAAAGGAAGATGAAGATGAAGCATGTAATAGTGCTAATGAGGCACAGAAAGAACGAAAGGAAGATGAAGATGAAGCAAATAATAGTGCTAATGAGGTACAGGATGACTTCCTCGCCTCAGGTTCTGAAAATCGAGATCCATTACCATCGAAAAAAATAACTAGGAAACGTAAGCGAGATGTGAGCGAATGGAGAGACAATAAAAATAAATTACTTAAAAACTCTGGCGAGGCATATGAAGAAACCCGGACAAAAAAAAAATGAAAAAAAAAACCGTTCTATCTAGATGCGTTTGTTCTAAAATGTGTGGATTAAAATTTGATGCAGAACAGAGACAAGCCATACACAAAAAAATTTATAAACTCGCCCATCGTGAGCAACAATGGCTTTTCGTACTTAGACATGTTAAAACGCAAGATGTTAAGCGAGTAATTGTAATGAGAGAAAAAAATCGCACACAGACAATACAATATTATCTTCCGCTTAATGGAGAAGAAATTCAAGTATGTAAAGTTTTCTTTTTACGTACTCTTTCTATAAGCGAAGATATGGTTTACACGGCAATAGAAAAAAATAAGAAAGATGAAAGTTTCACTGACAATCGAGGTAAACACCAAAACAGACCACATAAAATGCAGCCGTCTACAGAAGCGAGCGTTATTACACACATTAACATGTTCCCTAAAGTCGAATCGCACTACACCAGGAAAGAATCCAAACGAGAATATTTATCGGAATCACTGAACATTTCGAAAATGTATCGCTTGTATAAAGAATGGTTCACGGAGCAAAATTATACTGAAGACGTTCAAATGGCATCAAAACGACAATACACAACAGTGTTCAACACAAAATATAACTATTCATTTTTCCAGCCAAAAAAGGATCAATGCACGTTATGTGCTAAGTATACGCAAGCTGAGTCTAATGAAAAATCCTCAATGGAAGAACAATACACAACCCATTTGAAAAGGAAAGAAAGAATACGTGATATCAAAAAAGAAGAGAATAAAATGTCTGACAAGACGAATACTGTACTCGCTATTTTCGATTTGGAAAAAGTTTTAAATGTGCCTCAATCAGAAGTCTCCATATTTCACTATAAAAGAAAATATCCTGTGTACAATTTCACAGTTTTTGACGCTTTAAACAAACATGGCTATTGCTACGTTTGGCATGCTCAAAATGGAAAGAAAGGTTGCATAGAAATAGGAAGTTGTTTGCTAAATTTCATGAGAGCTGAACACAAAAAAGGTATACGTAAATTTTTATTTTATTCCGATGGATGCTACGGACAGAATAAAAATAGATACATATTTGCACTTTACGTTTATGCAGCAAAAACTCTACAGCTGGAAATAACGCATAGATTTTTTGTTACTGGACATAGCCAAAACGAAGGTGATTCTATGCATGCTTGCATAGAGAGAAACATGAAGAATAAAGTTATCTACACACCTGATCAAATATATGGAATAATATTAAACGCAAAAGTTACAGGGGAAAAATACGCCCTGAATAAAATGAGTCAAGCTGAATTTCTTGATATAAAAAAACTTGTTGTACCTAGAAAATGGCTGCAAGATAAGAACGGGGAAAAGGTACGCTGGTCTGAAGTGATGGAAGTCAGTGTTTCTCATGAAAAACCAAACTGCTTCCAATTCAAGTACGATTTTGATGAGGAATACTCTGAACTACATAACAATCCACAAAATAAGGTCCGAAACAGACAGCGTCGTGGGCAAATACCGCAACAGATGCAACTGATTGATAATACTGAATTAAAACCAGCATATGAAAAACCTATACCTATAAGCAAGGCGTTATACAAAGATTTACAAAGTTTGTGTAGCTCCGCAGCAATTCCAAGACATTACCATGGATTTTACCAGTCTTTGAGCTACGGTGAAGAAGAAGAAGAAGAAGAAGAATAAGATATTTCATATTCATAATATAATTAATAATTATGCTGAACAAAACTTGTTTTTTAGCTTTGGATGATTTGAAATAAAAAAAAAATGACAACTTAATTGTTCATAGTTTCATTTAATACTAAATAATAATATCTAGACCTACTTCATCAACACATAAAATTAATACCTATAAGCTCTTAAAGTAAGTTAAAACTTTGGGAAGTATTACATTACATTGAAATGAAAATTAATAACAACACAGTATGCTTCATTTACATTAAAAAAATATTCTAAAATTTTACTGAAAAATAATTATAATGTAGCATAACCGTAAAAAAAACTTAAACGTAAATACACAAATAACACAGTAAAAGCTAATTACATATACATACCATATAAAAATATTAATGGAATAATATCGTAATAAGCATTTACTGTAACAACTCATCTAGCATAAATTACACGAATAATATCGTAATCGTGCATTACTGTAAGAGATCAATGATACAAGAACAGTAAAATACATTTTTATCAAATGTGACGAACCTAACAAGAATAAGCTGACTTTTATTAGACCTATCAGATAGTAAAAAAATTAGCTTTCATTTGATACTTACAAGAATTCTGTAAAATTATTTCGGAAGAAGTTATGATTGAAAAATAGTTTTTTATTTTTCCTGTAAAATTTGGTTTTTGCAATTACCGGCTTATTCGTTGGGGGCGTCGATATTTCGAACAAACTATAAACTTAACATACATTTAAAGTAACATTTTGCCATAAACGTTATAAAACTCGCACAATTCTTTTGAACAACGCTGCGGGGCAGCGACTACCGTATAAAATCCGCTTTCAATTTGGTCTATGAGAGTGCAGGCTATTCTAAAGAGCATCTTGGAAAGTCCTTCTTCGAGAGTTGCAACTAGGTTTAAAACGCAATCATGCTTCTCAAGTTCTTGAATGTGAGTCACCACCGTTACGAAAATCGCAGCTTGAAACGCTTCTGAAAGACTTGATGTGAGTAACCATTCATTAAAGTCACAATAATCTTGCCTTAAATCTATGCGATGCAACGTTTCTCATTCTCACCGATGTGAATGTAAGTTACTATTCACTAACGTCACAATAATCGCGCCTTAAATCTATGCGAAGCAACTTTCCTCAAAGTTGTGAATGTGAGTCACTATTCACTAACGTCACAATAATCACGCCTCAAATCTATGCTCAGCAACGTTTCACAAAAATGTGAATGTGAGTCACTTATTCACTATGCACTAACGTCACAATAATCACGCCTCAAATCTATGCACAGCAACGTTTCTCAAAGATGTGAATGAGAGTCACTATTCACTAACGTCACAATAATCGCGCCTAACATCCATGCAAAGCAACTTTTCTCAAAGATGTGTATGTAAATCACTATTCATAACGTCACAATAATTACGCCTCAAATCTATGCGCAGCAACGTTTCTCAAAGATGTGTATGTAAGTCACTATTCATAACGTTACAATATCCGCGACTTAAATCTATGCGAAGCAACGTTTTTCAAAGATGTGTATGTGAGTCACTATTCATAACATCACAATAATCGCGCCTTAAGTCTACGCGAACCAACGTTTCTCAAAGATGACGGTGTATGTGAGTCAATATTCATAACATCACAATAATCGCGCCTTAAATCTATGCAAAGCAACGTTTCTCAAAGATGTGAATATGATTCACTATTCACTAACGTCACAATAATCACACCTCAAATCTATGCCAAGAAACTTTTCTCAAAGCTGTGAATGTGAGTCACTATTCACTAACGTAACAAAAATCACACCTCAAATCTATGCAAAGCAACGTTTCTCAAAGATATGTATATGATTCACTATTCACTAACGTCACAATAATCACGCTTTAAAACTACGAGAAGCAACGTTTCTCAAAGACGTGTATGTGAGTCACTATTCATAACATCTCAATAATCGCGCCTTAAATCCACCCGGAGCAACGTTTCTCAAAGATGTGTATATGAGTCACTATCCACTAACGTCACAATAGTCGCGCCTTAAATCTATGTGAAGCACCGTTTCTCAAAGATGTGAATGTGAGTGACCGATTCAATTCCATAAAAATCAATGCTTCTCAAACTTATATTATCATCATCATCATATCAGCCGAAGGACGTCCACTGCTGGACATAGGCCTCCCCCAAGGATCTCCACGACGACCGGTTCTGCGCTGCCCGCATCCAGCGGCTTCCCGCAACCATTCAAACTTATATAGTCAGTAAAATCTGTTTAAGACACATTTTATTAAATTTCACAGAGTTATATATCTGAACTTCTTAAGTTGCCAAGTTACCTATATTTATAAACAAATGAAATACAGAAAACAGGTCGAAATAATTTTTTTTATTCACAATTGATAAACCCTTGGCATCATCTCACCTGGTGGTAAGTGACGATGTTGCCGAAGATGGAAGCGGGCTTACCAAGATTCCTGAACGCAATGAGGAACTGGCTATCTTATCTTCACGCCGGAACACACCAATGATATCAACATTGATATTTGCCGGCAAGACTTAGATAAGATGGTGGTAGCTAGCCAGGCGAACTTAGAAAATGCCCTTCCACCAACCAAACCGAGTCTTACAATTGACCCCGCCGGGAATCGAACCCGCGACCTCCTGTGTAAAGCCAGTGAACGTTGCCGCTGGGCTACGGAGGCGGTTAACAAACTCCAAAAAACAGGAGGTAAAAAATACTAACACCTCACTATGGCATTAACTGCCCATTCAAAAGTTATAAAAAATACTTCTTAGTGATATTCTCTTTCTTCTTTACGTTGTATCTCAATTCTGAGAAATAAGGTTGTTTGACTAGTTATGACGCTTTTACTATACTCCCAATAAAGGCGAAAACTTCTCAATGTTCCTTATCTTCTAAATGTTTGATCATATAATGTAACCTAGTTTTCCTTGAAAAAAAAAAATTGTAATACTGAATGCAGCCGATGCAGAATGGTGTTTACAACTTTTTTTTTTATTTAGTCTTGTTTATAACTTTTCAATGGGCAGTTAAAGCCGTAGTGGGGTTTTAGTTTTATTGCTTTCTTTTTTTTTAGTTATAATTTAACTTATACATAGTAATGCAGGTAGTAACCTTTTTTGATTGGAAGTTGTGTAGGGGGTCTGAGAAAGCACCGGCGCGGGCGTCCGGAAGCTCTCTATATACGTGAGTTACCTACCTTAACTCGCTAATTCGAGTTTAAACACCAGTTTGCTGGATCTAACTAACAACTTACTTATGATTAGATAGTCATTACGCTTCTGATTGGCGAGTGAAGGCGTTAATATACACTGACTGCGCCCAACGTGACCTTATTTCAGTTAAGAAACGCAGTTCACGCTAATTTAACTTTCTTCTAAGTTCTAAATGGCAGTTGTACCTAATGATTAATGTAGGCTTCATTGCGGTTTCTTACGACTAGGTACCAACAACTAATTGTTCAGTAATAACCAATGACTTTGAAACTCAAAAAGCTCACTTTTACATAAAAGGATTCCATTGCAGCGGCGGTTTAAAAAAAAGGCCATAAATATCTCACGGTATGACATTAGAGATTTAAGCAGCAATAAGTGAGCCGAAGCAGCAGGAAAAAAGCTAGTTAGGCTATAAAAATGTTTATTGCTTTTCTTCCCACTTGAGCCAAAGTTCGACGACCTCATATTTTCAAGTTTGAATATACAATACCAACTAAATATGTACATATTATTATCATCAATTAATCAATATGTCTAACTCTATTATAAATTACTTGAGATTATGGCAATGGATGGACGTGATTCCCACAAACACAACGTATCATTGTTAATAATTATGTTGATACTGGTTGAGATAGAAACAAACGAAACGACAACCGCAAGGCTCATTAATTGGACCACAACATTTTATCACTTTCAAACTGAAACTTTTAGTAGATTAGTATACCTTGATAAACAGATATATCAGAATCAGAACCCGAGCGACAAAAAACTTAGTATTAGTATTATTTTAAAATAATCCTACTAATATTATAAACGTGAAAGTTTGTTTCTATGGATGCATGGTTGTTTGTTACTCTTTTAGGCAAAAAACTACTGAACGTAACTGGATGAAATTTGGTAGGTAGACAGATTAGGATAGGCTACGTTTTTCCACGCTCGAAACACCGCACCCACGGAGACAGTCATAGAAACTATGTTCACGCGAGCGATGCCGCTGGCAAAGGCTAGTTATTAATAATTCTTACACAAATTAAATAAATTAAAACAAGGTGCTCGTAAACTGTGTGATACGTTGCAGTACAGTCGGCCGCGACACGTGTTATTTTAACGTTTACTAGTGTGAAGTGGGGGAAAGCCGTGAGAATGACATTTATTTCACTTGAACTTGGCCATGTGAATGTTTGCTCGGAGTTGGCCGTCTTGTTATTATTATAAACTAGCTTTTTCCCGCGGCTTCGCCCGCGTGGACATCATTTTTATAACCGTTTTCGAGGGTGCGCGGTGCGCGAGCCGCAAGCGGCTCGCGAGCGTAGCCATGACTCTTCTCCAGGTCGCTCGGAAACTATGTCAGGATATGCTTATTAGTAAATCATGTCATTTCCCACCCCCTCAACCATCTCAGAGCAAAAAAACACACAATCCATTTTTCCGTTGCGATGTTAAAGAAATTAACCAAAAAGAGTATATTTTCAGTTCCCTCAGGAACTGCATCGGGCTATGCTATTTTCACGGGATAAAAAGTAGCCTATGTCCTTCCTCGTGACACAGGCTACCTGCATGCTAAATTTCATTAATATTGGTCAAGCGTCAAAAGGAAACAAACAAACAAACACATTTTCACATTTATAATATTAGTAAGGATTGTACAATGTCTGTACTTACACTGTAAACGTACTGTGCTGTGCGGCACTATGTATGATTGTGTACAATGTCCTACATTTTATCTTTCGAAGAAAAAGAGATCAGAGTGGGGGCACCCGAATTGTGATTCTTTACTAAGCCTGATGTCATACTTGGACGTGCCAGACGTCAGGATTTGTCCTGCCTGACATGTCAAGATGTATTTAGGATGCCCCACGCGGTGGACTGACGACCTGGTGAAGATCGCGGGAAGCCGATGGATGCTGGCAGCGCAGGACCGGTCGTAGTGGAAATCCTTGGGGGAGGCCTTTGTCCAGCAGTGGACGATTTTCGGCTGACATGATGATGATGATGTCAGGATTTTTAGTCACCATTCAGGATTACGGCCGGACTTTGACAATGTCTGGATTTTTTTGATTATTTACGTGTTTATAGGTATTTTATCAAGCAGCCCATGGACTAAAATGAATGGTGATTTTTTCATTGCGTGGAGAGTTAGAGTAGGCTCAATGGCAGATTTTGAGTCGGAAAGTGACCGGCTGGCACTCAAAAGGAATATTAAAAGTGGTATATTATTACTATGACTTTTATAACTGTGCGTCGTCAAACCGCGCCAGTTTCAATAAAATGTCAGGACTTTTTGATAAAAATCAGGCTTTTTGTCAGGACTTTTCAATTTAACATCTGGTAACCCTAGTCATATTCTCACATAGTTAATAAAAAATCGAATTAAATAGACAACAAAATCAACTTGAACACTAATTATATGAACAGTTTGAAAGATTTGAGCCGTTGCTTATGTCTATGTAGGTACAATGACACGCTTGTGGAGGCATGCATTAAGTATAATTTAGTCAAAATGTTACTCTGACATGAATGTGTTGGTTCCATACATTAATTAAGTCACTCAAGAAAATCAATGGGTGCTTAATTTTGATCAAAAAGACTGCAAATCTAAAGAAGATTAAGTCAGATTCAATTAAGTTACGTACAATAAAGGCCGGCGTAGGGTAACTCATAACTCATAACTTATTTATTGGTAGTTAAGCTACCTCGCATAGATTCATCATATCAACCGAAGGACGTCCACTGCTAGACGTAGGCCTCCCCCAAGGATCTTCACGACGACCGGTTCTGCGCTGCCCGCACCCAGCGGCTTCCTGCGACCTTCACCAGGTCATCGGTCCACCGAGTGGGAGGCCTGCCTACACTACGTTTTCCGGTGCGTGGTCGCCACTCGAGAACTTTACTGCCCCAACGGCTATCTGTTCTACGAGCAATGTGCCCCGCCCACTGCCACTTAAGTTTAGCAATTCTGAGAGCTATGTCGGTTAGTTTGGTTCTCCTACGGATCGCCTCGTTTCTGATTCGATCACGCAGAGATCAATAATCACATAGCTTAGCTACATCTAATCACATAGCTTAGCTACGTATCTTAACATACTCGTAGATAAAATACCTCGCACAACTATGGTGGACGCGGGTACATAGGAAGGTATTACAGTTTCACAGCTTCGCTACGCATCCTCGCTTAGCTTAGCTACACTGCACATCTCTGGTGGAAAATCAGTCTTTTACCTGCGAGCGAATATGCCTTGTTTTAACTGTGACCAAACTATACTATTACCAAACGAGATTTACTTAATTGCAGTGTAAATATCGTCACTTATTGAACCATCAACAAACATGACTTGCGACTTGCGACTTGCGAGTAACAGTGAGGAGTGTGTGTGTGTGTGAAGACTTCGTGCAAAATTCATTAACTTCAACTTGGCATGAACACTGATTGATTTTAATTATAGTGAAAAGTCACTTTATACATAAAAGTAATGAGTTATTATGAGGTTTGTTATTTGTGTACAAAATATTAATTAAATAAAGTAAAAACTTTTACCGCCTTCGTGGTTAGTCACATTTGGAGGTCGCGGGTTCGATTCCCGGCGGGGTCTAACTTTGTAAGACTCGGTTTGGTTGGTGGAAGGGCATTCTCTAAGCCCGCCTGGCTAGCTACCATCATTTTATCTAAGTCTTGCCGCCTTGTCAATGCTGACATCATTGATGTGTTCCGGCATGAAGAAAAGATAGTCAGTTCCCCATTGCGATGTTGATAAGCCCGCCTCTATCTTCGGCATCACCGTCACCTACCATCAGGTGGGGTGATGTCAAGGGCTTATCAATTGAGGATAAAAAATAATAATACAAAACTAGCTAGCTACCACCATCTTATGTAAGTCTTGCCGCCAAACATGAATGCTGACATCATTGATGTGTTCCGGCATGAAGAAAAGATAGCCAGTTCTCCATTGCGTTGGGGAATGTTGATGAGCCCGCTTCAATCTTCGGCATCATCGTCACTTACCATCAGGTAAGATGATGTCAAGGGCTTATCAATTAAAGAAAAACAAAACTAATAACAAAACAAGAGAGTTAATTGCCTATAGTATAGACCAAGAAAGTATGTACCGATAAACACTTATCTTGATAGACCTAAGTTAATATCGAATTAAACAATTAATTGTAAAGTAGATGATACATAATCTCATTAAATCACACAAGTCACACAACACGCTACCGGCGCGACGCCGGCGCCGACACCAAATTGAAAATGGCGAACACTGGATGCCTAGATCCCAGCATTAATTAAACTAAAGCTCTCGCCTCACAAATACCTCCTCGCACCCGGCCATTTGTAACTATACGATTATCCTCAACCACCGTATTATTAAATTAAACATTAACGTTTAGTCCTAAGGACCACAATGCGTTGAGATGGCCCCTCACGACCGTCCATTGCACTTTAAACTCTAACACAATTGCCTAAAGAAGATTTCGTAGTGACAATTATTAGGCATGAATGAGAAATCAAATAAGGAGCGTAGGTTAATAATTTATTGATATAAGACATGCAAAGCCCATAAAGTTACCTTTGGCACACGTCTTGGTCTCTTTTAATTTGTAACTCGTTAGCATAAGCACAAGCAGCGGCGTTCGGTGAGGGTGTAAATTAAGAGGAAACGCGGTCTAAAGAATAGGTATTTGAATAAAATGTTGCTGTCTCCCTCCCCCAAACCTCTCCGTATACAGCAAGAAAGGGAGAACTGCAGCGTAGACCGTTAATAGGCACTAAAACTGACCATACAGCATTTCGTAGTTCCTTATTTCCTCCTCCAAAAATTGAGCAATAATAATATTTTTTCAAATATATAATGAAAAAAACGCTTTATCTATGCCTCTAAGTTTTCATTTAATTGTTAATATGCGTATTTTTTTTTTGGTCTGTGTCTGAAATGACGTTTCAATTGGGCAATTTTCTCAGTTTTTTAAGGCTCTTACTTCCTTTTAAAATTAGAATATGGGAAAAAACAAAACATAGGGGCATGGCCATGGTAGATATAGGTGTGATGGACAAATCATTTTTGCTCTAATGCCATTATCCAGGGAGGAAACAGGGGACTACGTTTGTATGGAAAAAAATACGCCCGCGTTTCCTCTTAAGATTGTTATTGTGGTTAGGCATTTCTATATTGTGGTGTTTTATTGGTGGCCACTCGCAGAATATTGTAATCTTCCTATCTGGTGATCGGCAAGGACGCAGTAAAATGAACCTAATTGCTAATTACTCAAGGTAGTGGCTCCATCTTTATTATAGTAGATACATATTATGTACATTCTGTGTACATAAAATACCTGCTTATTAGGTTGGTGTTAACTCATTAAAAAGTTTTATTCACTTTTATAATTCAATTAAGGCGCTAAGATCACTCAATCCGAGCAGGTTGATACGTGTTTCAATAATATCGAACGTAAGTCTATTCATTTTAAGTTCAAACTTCAAATCAATGCGGGCTTCAATGCGGCTGGTACCTACGTTGAAACCGAATGCCCAATTCTCGATTTTTGCATGTTTCTATTAGTTTTCATCACTTTTAAATAAGTTTAAAAAAAATGTGTTCAATTAAAATGAAAGTTGTTAAAGTCACTGATTTTTGTGTAAATGAAACCATTCAATAAATTTTGCAATTAGGTAATGCCAAAAACAGGGTCCACAGTATATTCATATTTTTAAATTTGTATTCAATTAAATCGATTTTATACTAGTTTAAGTATATTATATATTTTTTCCATGGTGATAGCTTTACACAGTCTTTGAATAATTTGAATTGAATATTGTCATTTGACCCATTTTAAGGCCTTGTAGCAAGTAACTATTTAGTAATCTGTGCTTGTAGGTAGACTTTATACCTTACACTTACGCATTAAGTTGCTTTTGTTGTAATTTTAAATACTTTCGTAGGTTAAGTCTCTAAATGTAAACTTTTTCAAAATTACAGTTTAACTAATTTTTTACAACAAAAGTCTGTATAAAACTTTAGGAATTCATTAAAAAAATTAAAAACCCGACTGCGTAAAACTTAAGCCGTCTTTTTTCGCAATCGGGTAAAAATGTATGTCACTCACAGAATCATCAAGACGAATCTAACGATACCTCAAACGTTAAAATCCTTCAAGCCGTTCAGGCTGTAGCAGGTAACACAGAAATCTTACATATTATATATTATGTATTCGGGATATTGTGAAAACCGCGATATTACAATCTCACTAGTTAGATTATGATATAACGGTAAATTGTGAATCGGTCACAATATCTCGGCCTATTCTTGTATTACCTCCGAATAAAACCGATGATTTCTTCTGCTGCGAAGCATTCTGCTGCGAAACATTCTGCTGCGAGGCTCTTTGACTGTTAAATCAATCAAACCTGATCGAACCTAACATAGAGTGTTTTTCACTACGCTTAGTGTTATTGTAATGTCACTAGTGAAATTGTAAACAATATGTTACAGTTCACAATCTTTCGACAGTTCACGATCTCGCGAAATAAATCCCGTTAGATTTTAGAACCCAGGGAGGGTTATGTTTTTCGAGTCTATGTAATGTCACCGTAAGATTGTAAATTCCTTTAGATTATAAATCTAACGGGATTTATTTCGCGAGATTGTGAACTGTCGAAAGATTGTGAACATATTGTTTACAATTTCACTAGTGACATTGTAAACTCACTAGTGACATTACAATAACACTAAGCGAAGTGAAAACACTAAATAAATGAGCTAAGGCAGTCGGGTAAAAATTTGGTAAACTGGAATGCACTAGCAGCATTTAGAGGCGCGAAGTCCTTAAGGACGCATAAAAGTAAATAATTTAAACAAGAGCGACGTAATAGAGCTTCATTAAATGTAAGTAGGTAAACACTGGGCGCTAACCAACCGTAACGAACATCACTCTCAAACAATACTCATACAACATAACTGTTGAACAAATAAAAGCTATCGCCCGACCAGTTGAGGCCCAAAACCGAGATGGCGGTCGGCCCGGAGAATGTTAGAAAAACTTATAGAAAATGACAAGCCTCCGAGAAGGACGGCAATACGAACACGCCGCAGACGAGAGAAGGACGGATAGTAAACTCGTTCCTCGACATTCCGCCGCGTGGTGGATTTAAGAAAACGGGGGCACCATGATACGATTAGGAGGTTATGCTGTTATTTTTATAGACCCTCACCTAAATATTAATTAGTGATTTAAAAATGAACTCAAGTGCGTATACATAATAAGTATATTTTTGAATAATCGATACTGTATGGACGTATTATTTAAACAATGAAGTAAAATGGAAGAGGTAGGTAGCACTTTTTTTATTAAAAATTTTAGTGCGTTTGACTGCACCTCACCTGATGGTAAGTGCCAATGTAGCCGAGGACGCAAACTCAAATAGTGCCTATTCACTCTCGTCTTGAAGATTCCTAAATTATACGAATCTTGGAATACAGACGCCGGGCAGGGAATTTTACTTCTTGTATTAGTACCGAAAATGGACTAAACCACGGAACTAAACCTATCAATATACAAGCTGTTAGGTTTAATAGAACATACTTATACCGACTTCAAAAAAAGGAGGTAAGTATTGAATTCGACACGTATGCATTGTAACATTGTTAAAATTGCAAAATTTTCGTATATGTTAGTATAAGTGGGTCTCTAAACAGGTGTTATTTCATTAGTGTATATTTGTATGTATGTATGTTTGACTACGTATTTCTCAGATACTATATCAAAATGCAACATTATTTTTTTATTGGATTAAGTATCTTTATTAATTAGCCGGATGCGGGTAGCGCAGAACCGGTCGTCGTGGAAATCCTTGGAGCAGGCCTAGGTCTAGCAGTGGACGTCCTTCAGCTGATATAACGATTATGAATTATCTTTCAACTTAGGGAAAAGGGCACGTTTCACCAAAATCGGTTCAGTAGTATCCTAGATATGGACTGTTAAGTGTGTACCAATAATTGGAAAAACATATTGTCGGTTTAACACAATTTTGTGATTGAAGTCGAATGTTCTTGACGATTCTAACATTGTCGATTTATTACTTAACAACTTGTGTCAAAACTGCTGAAAGAGGGACAGACAGACTGAAGTCCTAGTAATGGGGTCCTTTTTTTACCCTTTTGGTACGGAACCCTAAAAAGGTAAAAGTTATAAGTTTTTGACTGCCTATGACGGATGGACGGATGAACGTTGGGGCTAGGAACTATGGAACCTTAAAAAGTGGATCAGTGTTTTAAAATGACATTATTGTATGCTGCATCTAGTAGATTTTAAGTCTATGGTATTGTGTAATATAAGTTTAAACAAAAAAAAACCGACTTCAAACGCACTAGTCGCCACTACGATTTCCGAAGGTTCCTTTCGATTTCTATGGGATGCCACCATCATATCCTGGTTTTTTTATCATGGTACCACCCTTGGGTTATCTCCTTTCCAACAAAAAAAGAATCATCCAAATCGGTTCATAAACGACGAAGTTATCCGCGAACACAAATATTATACGGTCGAATTGAGAAACCTCCTCCTTTTTTTGAAGTCGGTTAAAAATCGTTCAATATCGTGCTTGCACGAACTGTATTGTGGACGTAACTGAACTTTCAATACTTATTCCCACTAAAAATATAGTTATTTTCGTGCATAAAAGCAAAATATTCTTTAAAATACTAACATGCTATATAATTTTAAAATGTGATATTATTTTATACATTAGCATAACGGCCATAAGCTGATTCGATCGTGCTTCCAACCCCGGAGCTACAAACGCGGTATTTTTAATTTTTTAAATCGATACGATTCATAAATTGTGGGTTCTGGCCATGGTGCATGGTGCACGGTGCGCGGGTGCGACAATCTTCATCCAAGAAAGTGTCGTCATGTCATGGTTATAAGTAATAAAATGTACGTAGGTATCAACATTGATATTTTTTGCGTCCTTCCACCGGCACTTTATGTTATTAATGAAATTTTGCGAGCAGTACTTATATACTTAAGAGGAAACGCGGGCGCTATTGTTTCCATACAAACGTAGTCCCCTGTTTCCTCCCTGAATAATGACAATAGAGAAAAACTGTTTTTTTTCCATAAAGCCTATATCTACCATGGCCATGGACGTATGTTTTGTTTTTCCCATATTCTAATTATAATAGGAAGAAGGAGCCTTCGAAAACTGAAAAAAAATCCCAATTGAAACGTTATTTTTAGACACCCACCAAAAAAATAAAACGCATATTAACAATAAAATGAAAACATGGAGGCATAGGTAATGCATTTTTTTTAATTATTTAAAAATTAAATTATTATTGCTCAAGTTTTGGAGGAGAAAAAAGGGGACTACGAATGGCTGTTTTGGTCAATTTTAATTGTATTATCGGTCTGCGCTGCAGTTCTCCCTTTCTTGCTGTATACGAAGAGGTTTGGGGGAGGGAGATAGCAACATTTTATTCAAATACCTATTCTTTAGACCGCGTTTCCACTTATCATGTATTCTATGATATTTATACAATTTAAATTTCTAGGGTCACGAAGTGCCCTCGCCAAGTCAAACGCAAAGTATAGCATTGCCGTAATATCTTTTCTAGAACCGTTTCAGCCCATTTTCGAGCCGCCCAAATTGATACAGATTGGTTACAGTTTGGTTGTCGAACGTATAGGATTTCGCCACTATTTTGTTTGTTCCGTAATTCCTTTTTTGAAATGTCATTTCTGGCGCGTTGTATGAAGTGTCCAGGGTGTGGTTACGTCTTATATTATGTGATTGTAATGTATAATTGTGAGACTGTCGATCCCAAAGACAAACAGATCATTCAGTTTGTGGGTCCGCAGTGTTTACATATGTACTCTTTTTTTTTCGAATAACAAAGGAATAATAAAAAAAAAGGCACGATTTTTTCGGAAAATGAAATGTGTAACGTAGACGAAGAAGAAAAAATTTAATTTAAATGTCAATTTTAGAAGAAATCCCTACTAATCCCTACTAATATTATACTATACTACTATACTACTAATATTATAAATGCGAAAGTAACTCTGTCTGTCTGTTACGCTTTCACGCAAAAACTACTGAACGGATTTGGCTGAAATTTGGTAGGTAGACAGATTAGGACCCGGATTAAGACATAGGCTACTTTTTACCACCCTCGAAAAGTCATAGAAACGTGGTCCACGCGGGTGAAGCCGCGGGAAACAGCTAGTAAATAATAAAGCTTAAAACTGTAACATAAAACAATAATAAAATCACTCCTTTGCATAAGTGAACAAAAGTGTGACATTATGAACCAATTTCACCAATGCAAGGAAGAAGGTATGTAACGACCTATCATCATCATCATCATCATATCAGCCAAAAACGTCCACTGCTGAACAAAGGCCTCCCCCAAGGATTTCCACGACGACGAGTGACGACCGCGCACCGGAAAAAATAGCGTGGGCAGGCCTCCCACGCGGTGGACCGACGACCTGGTGAAGATCGCGGGAAGCCGATAGATGCGGGCAGCGCAGGACCGGTCGTCGTGGAAGAACCTATAATTTGTAGTAACATTTTGAGGTACATTTCATATTTTTTGAAGATAGTAATCTATATGGGGGACTAAAAGTACTAAAACACATTATTTTGTAATTTTTTTTATGTCTGTCTGTCTTTTCACGCGTTATGCAAAAATGGCTGACTCATTTGAGTGAAAGTTTTTACGATTATACTTTATATTCCGGAGTAACATCTTAGAAACTTTTTAACCTGGAAAAATCAAAAATTCCCGAATGAAATGTAATAAACTGAATTTATGAAATTCTTCACGCTAAACTATTTAACCGATTTTAGTGACATTTGGAATTATGATACATTATATCACGAGTAAATACCCCATTTTTATCGCGACAATCGAAGGATTCCAAAGAAAGCTGCAAAGAGCAATGGAGAGTGCTATGCTCGAAGTTTCTCTGCATGATCGAATCAGAAACGAGGAGATCCGAAGGAGAACCAAAGTAACCGATATAGCTCACAGAATCGCTAAACTGAAAGTGGCAGTGGGCATAGCTCGTCGTGGAAATCATTGGGGGAGGCCTTTGTCTATCAGTGGACGTTTTTATCTTAGGAAATCGATGTAATAGTAGTAGGTATTCTAAAATTCTTTAGAAAACATACTGCGCTTTAGTATAAGTTCGCTTCGCTTCGTCCAGCTTCACTAGCTATATTTAAAAACTATCTTTTTTAATAAAAGAGCTTTGGCACACACGCCTACTTCCCGAGACATACAACAGGGTTTCACAACATCACATAATAGTGTAAACGCAAAAGTATCGACGTTTTTTAGTTACACTTTCATGTCTAAACTGCTGAACACATTTTAATGAAATTTAGTAGGTACATAGGTCAAGGACTCGATTAACATATTTATTATATCAGCTCATATACGTCCCCACCGAGGGGCTCGAGCCTACCCTGAATCAGGGCGATTAGGCCTTAGTCGACCACGAGGGCCCAGTGCGGGTTGGTCGACTTCACACACAACCTGCGAGTTTCTTTAACATATAAGTAAATTTTTATTCCGCTGAGGCTTGCACACCGTCTACCCTCAATTAAAGTCACAAAAACGACATCCACACGGACAAAGCCGCAGGTTGCCGCAGGCAATTATGAAATAGGGGAATATCAATATTATATTATATTAGTATTTTATTTAATTTTAGGTACACATAGGTTTGCCCCCCGTCCTTTAAATTCTCATAACACCCGGTAAGGTTGGCTGGAAGAGATCTCTTATAGAGATAAGTCCACCTTTGTATATGTCCTTTCTAATTGTTTTTCATGTAAATATCTGTGTGCAATAAAGAATATATATATATATATATATATATATATATATATATATATATATATATATATATATATATATATATATATATATATATATATATATATATATAATCGAGAAAACCTAACCTCCACGCAATGTCGCGGGCACCAGCTATACAGTCATGTGTGCAAAGCCGCAGGCAAAAGCTAGTTGGAAATAAAATAGCGGAGTGGAAGCAGGAAACATTTCAGGTTAATGGGAGTGTGTCTCATCCGCCTCCGCGGCGTAATGGTTAGTCCATTTGCTTCACACCAGGAGGTCGGGGGTTCGATTCCCGGCGGGGTCAACTTTGTGAGACTCGGTTTGGTTAGTGGTAGGGCATTTTCATAGCCCGCCAGGCTAACTACCACCACCTTATCCTTATCTTGCCGCCAAACATTATTGATGTGTTCCGACTTGAAGGTAAGATAAGCCAGATCTTCATTGCGTTGGAGAATCTTGGTAAGCCCGCTTTCATCTTCGGCATCATCGTCACTTACCATCAGGTGAGATGATGCCAAGGGCTTATCAGAAATAAATAATTTACTCGTTATTATGGATTTTAATCAAAATCATTGAGTATTTTGCGCATATAGGGGGCAATATACTTATACGTACGTATCCAGAAATCTTGGGAAGTCAATTCATAGGAATTATCGATATAAAATGAAGTGGTTATTATCTAACTATGACAGACCAGTATCGTCTACATGTTTTTTTGTGACCAGTAGCACTCCTAGGCGGATCATTACAATGGCATAAAGTAGCCAGTTATGAAACGAGTCGGTCGCTCCACGACCGGTTTATTAACTTGACGCTTTATGCAGGAAAACCATCTCACCCCCACGTACATAGCCCAAGAATAATGCCATGAAGTTAATTAGGGTTTTAAGTTCTAACGAAAATACTGCAGTTGAAAAATTAGGAAAAATGTGAAGCAACCTGACTCAAACACTTCAAAATATACGTGGTTAATGGTTACTCCATTCGCTTCACACCAGGGGGTCGCGGGTTCGATTCCCGACGGGGTCATCTTGTAAGACTCGGTTTGGTTGGTGGTAGGGCATTTTCTAAGCCCACCTGGCAAGCTACCACCATCTTATCTAAGTCTTGCCGCCAAACATCAATGTTAACAACATTGATGTGTTCCAGCTTCAAGATAAGATAGCCAGTTCTCCATTGCGTTGGGGAATCTTGATAAGCCCGCTTCCATCTTCGGCATCATCGTCACTTACCATCGGGTGAGATGATGCCAAGGGCTTACCAATAGGGATGACGACAGCATCAGAAATAAATTATGAACTCTTGATCACTAAATTGCCGTCCTACTTAAACTTCGGAAAACCTTACTCGTTTTGTTTTCCATCAAGTCTTCGATTTTTAATTCACCAAAATCACAAAATTAGTATATAAATGACGCTGCAAAACTATGACGTCACGCCTGGGTATTTCAAACATTTTTAGAACAAAATGTCGTTTTTGACAGATGATTAAAAGTAAATCAGATGACTAGCATTCGTCATCGCTATTGTGAATAAAAAAAATATAACCATAAAGTATAATAATATGAAAGGCAGATTTCGAATTATCGATACATCGTGAACAACCGATCCATAAAAGTCAGAAAAAGAAAAATGGAATATCTTATAAAATCGCATCGGCCACGATAAGGGCGGCCGGCGACGCAGCGCGTAGCCCACGGCAGCGACGCGATATTTCACGAAACATCCGATTTATATGCACTGCCGCCGACCAGCAAAACTTTAATGTTCAACTTTAGTAATTACCTACAAAAAAGGGAAAATATACACACAACAGCTCCGCTATATTCTACTGGATACCTGGCAAGAAAACTCTACATGTGCGTGCGATTCATACCTATCTATTAAGCACATTTAACAACTAAGATGTGTGTTCCTTGAACATATAAAGTGACTTTTTCATGGCGTACTAGAATATATCCACTTGATATTTCGAAAAGAATGTGACAATTATATTCTACTACAAATTTTTAAATGCAAAATTTTCTTTGACTCTATACAAATAGACACTAACCATTTTTGTATGGAAAGTTCAATACATCTTGACGTTTATTTAATAATTGGTTGTATTAAAATTACCTGGCCATAAAAAGTAGTGAGATCAAAATATAAAGAACCGTTAAGACTAAGTGAATAAAAGAAAACCAGTGACTTGGCCATTAAAAGGTTAAACATTTTGCTAGAGTAATAAATCAAGATACACAGGTATAGCTCAAAATGTGATTCTTACAGATTGTTACAAAAATAAAATTATTTTTTTTGGAACACGATTTTATTTCGGTGGCCATTATCGGACTGTACATTAATGGGTACATTTATTTAACGTATCTGGTAGATGTACGAGAGGGCGTGTACATTAATGGGTCATGCATTGGCGGGTCGGGCATTATTGGTACCCTATAAATGCATGTTTCCAAATTAAAAAAGGGAGCATAACTAGGTATCTATTGAAAATAATAGACGATCCTGGGACCTTGATTCCACCTTCATACTCGTAGTTCATCATAAGATTAACTTCAAAATACCAAAAGTATCTACTGTCTCGAATATAGTTTAGCTGTTCTCTCTATGGTTCATTGGGTAAAAGAGGGATGAAATGGGGGGTGATCCCCATTTTGAAAGTTTTTCAAAGGTCTAGATAATAAAACTTAACCCTGTACCAAATTTCAGCTCTATTTGTGAGTGAGTGAATAAGTGATTTTTTAATTAGCTGAAATTCACCATAAATTATCTTCGAAAATATCAATGTTCAAGTTCTAGGGTCCTCATAAGTACAAGTAGCTTATTATATAGCGACTTGAAAATCGTTCGAAACGGTTCTTATAAAATAGCGATATTTTCATAGTTTTATTTGGTCCTAGTGCCAAAAATTTACCGAAACGATTCTTATAAAATAGCGATATTTCCATCGTTTTAATCGGTCCTAGTGTCAAGATAATAGGGTCTCAAAAATCGGCAGAAATGGTGCTAGAAAAGGTGTTACAGCAGTGCTTGCTTTGCGCTAGATAGAAAACCAGGAATATTAAGAAAGATAAAAAAAAACAAAGAAATTATTTTAAAAAAATATTCACATAACCTTTTATTTCCAAGCCTTGATTCAAAGAGAATATAAAACTTTTTCTTTTTATTAATGTTACCATATTTTAAAATAGTTGTGCTCTTTTCGACAGCGCTTAACTTCAAAGATATAGTTTGTTATTCGATGAAGCAGCATTTCCCACTTGTCACTTTACTCATTTATCTTGTACACATCACAAACGGGCATTAGTCATTTTATTGCTACACAAGTTTACTTAAGATACCTATCTCGTTGCGTACATACATGTATGGGATTTAAGAACAGTCACGCACAGAAGTTGCAACATATATTTTTATTAATATATTTATTAACAAACAAAGAGTTACAGACACTATAGTGCTTTACATCCCTATTAATGAGTGTGTGTTTGCGATGGTAGTTGACTGCTTAAAAAATAAATTATGAAATCATCATCATCATCACCATAATATTATTATTATCAGCCGAAAGACGTACACTGCTGGACAAAGGCCTCCCCCAAGGATTTCCACGAACCGGTCCATTCAGCGGCTTCACCAGGTCGTCAGTCCACCGTGTGGGAGGCCTGACTACGCTACACAATATAGAATTTAAAAATATAATCTAAATTATCTAAATAATAACATAAATTATGAAATATTATTTCCTAAACTCCTGAAATTTCAAAAAACTTACTCATTTTGTTTTCCATCAATTTCAAAATTTTTGTCACGAAATGAGAACATTAGTGACGCTAACAATCTATGACATCATTGAAAAATGTATGATATAGGAATGTGTGATGTCAAATCACACATTCCTATATCATACGTTTTTCGAACCAAATGTGGTTTTTGACAAATGATAAAAAGTAACTCAAATGACAGCAGTCAACATCCCTATTATGAAATTATTAATTTAATAATTATATTGAATAAATTAGTTCACCCTAGGAGTGTAGGAGTTTGCCCATGGTAATTAATTTCTGTACTCACTACTTTTTTGACACAAGTACAAACATGCTCGATGGCCTCAGTAATGTCTCTCAACAAGAGGGTCTTAAAATGAACACGGACAAGACGAAAATAATGTTAAATGTCCGTGTCGCACCCACCCCTCTAAAGGTTGGAGACTCTACACTGGAAGTTGTTGACGAATATGTATACCTGGGACAAGCAGTCCAGCTAGGTAGGTCCAACTTCAAGAAAGATATCAATCGACGAATCCAACTCGGCTGGGCAGCGTTCGGGAAACTTCGCAGTATCTTCACGTCCCAAATACCGCAGTGTCTCAAGACTAAGGTCTTTGACCAGTGTGTGTTGCCAGTGATGACTTACGGAACTGAGACATGGTCGCTTACTGTGGGCCTCATAAGAAGGCTCAAGGTCACCCTCAAGGCAATGGAGCGTGCTATGCTCGGAGTTTCTTCGCGTGATCGAATCAGAAACGAGGAGATCCGTAGGAGAACCAAAGTAACTGACATTGCTCACAGAATCGCTAAACTGATAAGTGACATTGGGCATAGCTCGAAGAACAGATGGCCGTTGGGGAGGTAAAGTTCTCGAGTGGCGACCGCGCACCAAAAAACATAGCGTAGGAAAGCCTCCCACGCGGTGGAGCGACCTGGTAAAGATCGCAAGAAATCGATGGATGCGGGCAGCGCAGAACCAGTCGTCGTGGAAATCCTTGGAGGAGGCCTTTGTCCAGCAGTGGACGATTTTCAGCTGATATGATGATGATGATGATAACAAACATTTTCGATAAACACACATTCAAGCAAGTGATTGTAATAAGCACCTACAACATTATTCACACACAACATTCACAAAGGTTTTACTATACGACTGTACAATTAAAAAAAATCAAGGTGCTACAAACCAGTCCACACATACTGTGCAGTGTACAGTATGTATGTACGGTACTGACTTGTTTTATTTTTGGCTAATCCCTCCCAACTACAGCTACCGACTACGGATAGAAGAATTAATTCGCTTGTATGGTACCAAATAGGTACCTAACTTTTGTGTTAAATAAATAAAAGTGTTAATTATTTATGAAATAATGAGAACTAAAGTCTGTTTATTTATTTGTTAATTTATTCTTTATATAGATACTAGCTTTTGCCCGCGGCTTCGCCCGCGTGGACATCGTTTTTGTGACTGTCTTAGAGGGTGCGCGGTGCGCGAGCCGCAAGCGGCTCGCGAGCGTGGGCATTAGTTTTCTCCAGATCCCTCGGGAACTATGTCAGGATATGCTTATTAGTAAATCGTGTCATATTTTCCCACCCCCTCAACCATCTCTGTGCAAAAAATCACACAATCCATTGTTCCGTTGCGATGTTAAAGAAATTAACCAAAAAAGAGAATATTTTCAGTTCCCTCAGGAACTGCATCGGGCTATGTTATTTTTACGAGATAAAAAGTAGCCTATGTCCTTCCCACGAGGACATAGGCTACTTTTTATCTCGTAAAAATAACATAAGGCTACCAGCATGACAAATTTCATTAAGATCGGTCAAGGCGTTGAAGCATGAAAAGGTAACAAATAAACAAACACATTTTTACATTTATAATATTAGTGAGGATGTACAAAAAGGTACTTTTTTAACGAGAGTGGTTGAGGCAATAATTACAATATCAATCGCTGACCTCTGTATTCTAGTGCCTCGCGCGGAGTCACTCAGGCGTTGGTGGTTCGGAGCCCAAACCATTAAATTCTTTTTTGTACGATTCCGCTTTAAGACTTATTACTGTGACAGGTATATGCCCTTATCTGCGCCACCGTCTGATGGATCGATGTTAAAAAGGCGGCTCTTGTTGCGCGCGCGCCGCTGTTCTAATCGACCCACGTTTAATGGATGCCGCTGAGCCTTTTAGAATTTGTATTTCTAAGTGTTTACATGTTTAAAAAATGTTACTTTAAATTTGCTGCCTTAAATAAAAGCTTTTTGTAAGAAATTTAATCAGCCTTACAAGAGACAAAAACTAAATATTATGTTTACTCAGAGTGTACAAATGGATAATCATCATTTCAGCTCATTTATATGTCCCCACCGAGGGGCTCGAGCCTACCCTGAATTAGGGCGATAGTAACATTCGTAATAAATTCCCTGATGATGTCTTAAATTTGCCAGAAAAACAGTTTAAAAATTGTGTTAATAGAACTCTTTGTATAAAAGGTTATTATAAGGCATCCGAATATTTAAATGATAAAAATGTATGGGTAGACAGTGTTTCTTTTATCAACACAACTAATCATGTTTAATAGTAATAAAATGATAAACAACCTAAGAATTGACGTGGAAGCGACAAGAGAGGACAAGTCTAGTACTTCTTTTTAATAAATATTTTTATCTTAGCATTGACATGAGTGGTGCATGCTCGCTTAAATGTTTGTGCGGATGGTGGCGCATCCGGAGCCGGGTCGTTCCTTTTCCTCTAATATGGTTGATGGGAGCGATGGCTGACTCTCGCGTTATACTCGTGACCGGATGCTGTCCGTGTGAACTGGCCTACTTTTGTCAAAGATATCAATGATTTTTATGTATCCTACTTTTGTCAATGATATCAATTATTTTTATGTATAGTTTCATACTGTTTTCATGTTCTAATGACATAATCTGGTTTATATCTAGGATTGCATTTTGACAGTATCAACTGTTTATTTCTTGATTTTTCACCAGTTAAAAATGTGTTATTATTATTTTATGACTATCAGAAAGAGTGTAATTTGCACCTTTTTTGAATAAATACATTGAATTGAATTGAATGCATAACTGTTAAAATTGTACACTATAAACTAAATACGTACATTTAAACCAAGTAAAAATATTGCTCGCATTTCATGCATTCGCTTGAAATGTATTCCCTGTGTCATCGCACTTGTATACATAAGTTCTCATAGTATTGATACCAAAAACCCACGTAAAGAAACTCGCGCGCAGCCACAATAGAACTGTCAGATTACGGGCAAGATGAATGATTTGATTATGGAACCCTACCTGCTACGAAGCGACGGCGCACCTTAGAGAAACTATCGAACAATCGAACCTACCTGCACGATAAAGTATTATTATTAATTGAAGTTTTAGAGGAACCTGTATGAATAAAAATGTTCGATATCAAGTGATAAAGGTGAATAAATTTATCAGTTTGGCATAAATCCAAATCTTTATGTAGTCTTATCCAATAGAATCTTCAGTTTGGTTTTCATTTTGTTAATGTTTGCGGAATAGGGATGACGAGTTCTAGTCACCTGAGATACTTTTTATCATCTGTCCAAAACGATATTTGGTTCTAAAAATGTTAGAAATACCTAGGCGTGACGTCATAGTTTAGCAGCGTCATTTATATCCTACTCTTTTTGTGATTTTGGTAAGTTAAAAATCGAAGACTTATGGAAAACAAAACGAGTAAGGTTTTCCGTAGTTTAAGTAGGAAGGCAATTTAGTGATCAAGAGTTCATAATTTATTTCTGATGCTGTCGTCATCCAAGTCTCTGGGAACTATTGGGAAGTTTACTTTACCTTGTGTTCCAATGAAAACCATTTTTAATTAAGCTGTATTGTGAAATTCATACGGGCGATCGTGAATTCATCAATGCCATAACTAATTATGGCGGGATTGCGTTTATTTAGGATTGGTGTGCAATCGTCGAGCCAGACTGCACAATAAAGCTGCGTACGAGTGTCGGATATCCGACGTCGGGCTAGGAGTACAGATGGCAAACAAAGCTAGAAACCTAGGTATAATCTATAACATACAGTTTGGACACTCCCTGCCGCTCTCTAGATTGCGACCTCACCCCCTCGTCACCCAGACTGATACAGAGTGGTTACAGTTTGGTATAGGATTTCGCCGCCATTTTGTTTGTTCCGTCATTCCTTTTTTGAAATGTCATTTCTGGCCCGTTGTATGAAGTGTCCAGGGTGTGGTATAAGAGTCTTGTTGTTCTTGTTAGGTTAGTTCAATTTCATTTTAATCGGAGCTATTGCGACCACTAGAGGTTATGCCTACATAGGCCAATCTAAGTCTTGTTCCTCAATAATAAGGTTATTTTTCATTTGACTTTACAGATGATAGCCCATCGGCATGGTAGCTTTCTGGTCGTAAATGCGTGGCGATTGAGCCAACTGACTATATACAAGTTTACAGTTGGGCATTAGACAGTATTAAAAATTTATAAAATTGTATTATTATTCACTAAAAATCATATTTCCTACAAGCACAAAAATTACTCATTTCATATTCTAATTCATTTTTAACCGACTTCAAAAAAAGGGAGGAGGTCTCTCAATTCGACCGTATATATTTTTATTTATGTGTATTCGCGGATATGAACTTCGGCGTCTATATTATACAGATTTTGATGATAATTTTTTTGTTGGAAAGGAGATATCCCAAGGGTGGTACCATGATAAGGAAACCACGATCTGATGATAGCATCCCACAGAAATCGAGGAAAATCTTAGTTTCCTGTTTTAAGTCGTTTTTTTTTGTTGAAAATTATATTATATTTCTTAAAATCTACTAGTGGAATCCTGTAAATAAAATGTGCTGCATTTTTGGTATATTACTTGGGTTAGGTAGGAAAATGTGAAACTACGTTTTTAAAGCAAAAAGTTAATAACTTTTTCAGTCTTTGCGGTGTAATTCATAAACTAAGCATTTTTTACATTACCTGTAAGTATCATTCACAAAGTCTATTAAATTTGTGACAATTTCAGTCAACCCAAGGCTCCGTACGTCAAATAATTTTTAAGATTTGACACTTCTAAAACAAATTAAAGCCACCAGGATCTGAATTCATGTACTTAAAAAAATAATGTAATTTAATTTAACCGCCTCCGTGGCATATTGGTTAGTGCATTATTTTCTTACCGTTCGCTTCTCACCAGGAGGACGTGGGTTTGATTCCCTGCGGATTAAATTTTTTTAAGACTCGGTTTGGATGGTGGCAAGGCATTTCACAAGCCTGCCTGGCTAGCTACCACCATCTTACCTAAGTCTAGCCGCCAAAAATCACTGTAACAGCATTGATGTGCTCCAGCATGAAGATAAAATTGCGTTGGGAATCTTGGTAAACTGCTTCCATCTTTGACATCATTTTCACTTAGCATGACGTGAGATAATGCCAAGGGCTTATTAATTGTAGAATTAAAAAACTTACCATAACGTGAGATAATGCCAAGGGCTTATTAATTGTAGAATTAAAAAACAGCCAAGTGCGAAAAATATGCTTTTTTGTCATTCAGTTCAGTTCTCCTTAGCGCAATTACGACTCACATTTGACCAATTTTTATAATTTTTTGTTTCACTTAAATATTATTACTACAATCATACCAAGTTTCACGCTTGTATGTGTTACTATTTTTAACGATAGCTCTAAATCAAAAATACTACTAGAGACCTATAGAAAACGTGGAGATCCTCCTTATTTTTCACTTTTCCTAGTTTTTAGTATTTGTTGGTATAGCGGCAACAGAAATACAAATTCGGTGAAAATTTCAACTATCTGTTGAGGTCCATGAAATACAGCCGGCTGATGGACGGACAGACGGACAGAAAGCAGAGGCTTAGTAATAGGACCGCGTTGGTCACCTGTTTGGTGTACGGAACCATAAACACTCAATGCACTGAGTTATTGTGCAGTCAGTCGTGTTGTTCAAAATTAAAGAACTTTTAATAAAAACTAATAAAACTTATAGCAAAAGCCTATGGAACAAACCATTAGCAAAGACCTTCCAAAAACACGACAAAACACTTTTTTTTATGATTAACCGGGACCCTTAAAAAAAGTATGAAGTTTATTTTTTTCGTTACATTTCAATTACATAATAACTCTTTTTCCACTGCTTTTTCTTTCAAATATGATATATACATTTTTAAAGATCCTGTTTTCGCTATTTTAGATTGGAAGAGGAATACTAACCCCGTTTTGTGCCTAAATGAAAGGTAGTTAAATGTGACTAAACTTTTTATTTTTTCGTAGGATTATGCCGATATTTTGCATAAAAAAGAGCAAAAGTTAAAATCAAAAATAAATTATGACGGGCCTATGAATTAGTTCGTCAAATACAACTATGTCACATGACAGTAACACGAACAATTGAGAACAAAATATAGTTTTTGATAGTTGGTTATATGTAATTGGAAACACTGAACATAAAAAAAACTACTTACATCACAATAACTTAGTACAATTTTGCATTTTAAGTTTTGGTTTTTGTTAATTTTCCAAATAAATACTACACAGATGTTGATAAAATTTAAATGAAACCAACTCGAAAGCATACTCTATGGAATAAAAAAAGAATCATGAAAATCGGTTCACAGTCTTCGAAGACATCGCGTAACACACATACAGTCGAAGTAAGAACCACCTCCTTTTTGGATCTCGAATGACTAGTAGTAACATACAGTGTTGAAAGTGTTCAAAAATATTTCCAAGACAAAATCTACAGACAACTTAAGTTGTTCCGTCATTTTTTAGTACAGTCAGCATCAAAAATATGTATACATTAAGAAGGTTTCAGAAATATGTGGTCCCACTTCGATTTCAGAAACATATATCAATCAAATATCTGACACCATAAAATTGGATACATCAGCTGTTTCAGAATGGCGTACACATAAAATACTTCATTCTTCATAGTATTTTATGTTTACGCCATTCTGAAACAGCTGATGTATCCAATTTTATGGTCTCGGATATTGATAGATGTTTCGGAAATCGAAGTGAGACCACATATTTCTGAAACCTTGTTGATGTGTACGTATTTTTGATGCTGACCGTACATTGTTTAGTCACATGCTTGCGACGCCGACTGTACCCCGCAAGCCCGAACAATGGTTACTAATAAAAAGGGAGTCTCTGTATTTACGAGCTTACGTGCCGGCCACGAAGAGCAGGCCTATTGTGCAACAGCCGGACCTCCTATGATTATTTCACTGCTTGCCATTTTTCAGAAATCCCCTTTTTTTATTTTAGATTTAATGGCCTTCAGACGAAATGAATCGGGTATTCGCGTCAATCTTATTTACGATCAAACGAAACACTTGTGGCTATGGTATTTTCTCTTTCCACGGATAGATTTTTATGCTTTCTATAAGGGGTTTATTGAAGTTTCTGTTTTTTATTGTGTTGTTTGTGTAATACTTCAGCATATAATAGTCTGAAAGCAATTTCACGAGACATTGTTATAAGACGACTGTTTTTATTGTTTTGACTATCATCATCATCATCATCATCTGATATAAGCCGAAGGACGTCCACTGCTAGACATAGGCCTCCACAAGGATTTCCAGGATTTTTTTGACTATATGACGCACAAATTGATGGAGAATTAATGAAACAAATTAATCATTATGTTTTAAGGATCAAGTCTATTTCAAGGAATATAAATACACTAGCTGTCTTAATCTGTATACCTACCAAATTTCAGCCAGATCCGTTCAATAGTTTTTGCGTGAAGAAGTAACAAACATACACACTCACAAACTTTCACCTTTATAATATTAGTGTGATACTATCTCATCGTCAACAACTTCCAGTGTAGAGTCTCCAACCTTTAGAGGGCAGCGTGCGACACGGACATTTAACATTATTTTCGGCTACCGACCCATGGTCCAAATGCTTTGTCCAACTGGTTGTACCACGGAATACTAAATGTACCCATGGTCGTCTTGTCCATGTTCATTTTAAGACCCACTTGTTGAGAGACTTTACTGAGGCCATCGAGCATTGTGCTTAGGTCTTCCATAATCTCAGCCATGACCACGATATGTATAGTGGCGACCGCGCACCGGAAAACGTAGCGTAGGCAGGGCTCCCACGCGGTGGACCGACGACCTGGTGAAGATCGCGGGAAACCGATGGATGCGGGCAGCGCAGGAACGGTCGTCGTGGAAATTCTTGGGGGAGGCCTTTGTCCAGCAGTGGACGATTTCCGGCTGATATGATGACTATCTCATCACATACACAATAACGATAAATAATTGGCCTATAGTATACCTACAAAGATTTCCTAAATTGGAATTCTCGCGATATCAGTTTCCTTCCAGTATAACGTAATGAGGACTCGCTAGATAACCGAGCATAATAGCATAGCGCTAGACCACACCCCGGACACTGCATACAACGTTCGTGGAATAACATTTCTAAAAACAAATGACGGAGCAAACAAAATCACGGCGAAATCCCATACGTTCGGAAACAAAACTATATCCAATCTGTTTTAATCTTGGTGACGAGGGGGTGAGGTTGGAATCTAGAGAGAGGCAGGGAGTGTTCATACTGTATGTTAGTACTAAAATACGAGTATATACTTTGGCTAGACTATGAAATATTAAGTTGCGGCTAGACCCACGCGGTGACCCAGATACTAAGCGCCTGAGTTGCCGCGCGACTGGCGCCCGCAAATCACGCGCCGCCATTCAAATAATGACTTGAACAGGGCTGTACCCTGTAGAAATAATTTCATAGGGGGTCGTGATCCAGGTAGGGCTGCATTTATACTGTAAACCCAGACGCATGATCTAGAAGTGATCAGAGAACTGCAGAAGCACTTATCCAAGGTATTCAAAACTTCTGCACATACCCAAGGTACTCGAAACTTCCGCACTTACAGCCCGCGCAACGGTTTCAGATCGCTCGGCGAAAGTGGAGAGAGATACTTGCGTATAATTTTTATGTTTCACTCATTGTGTAAAGAGAGAGATGCATATACTTGAATATCCCTCTTCACTTTCTTGAAGTGACTGATCTTAACCTAAATAGCACGGGCTATTCTCAAGTTAATCGAAACTTCTGCAATTTTCCAAGTTACTTACTCAAAACTACTGCACTTTCCAAGGTACTTGAAATTTCTGCACTCACTCAAGGCACTCGAAACTTCTGCACTCACCCAAGGTACTCGAAACCTCTGCACTTACCCAAGGTACTAGAAACTTCTGCACTTACACAGGGTACTCTAAACTTCTGCACTGACCCAAGGTACTCGAAACTTCTGCACATACTCAAGTTACTCAAAACTTCTGCACATACCCAAGTTACTCAAAACTTCTGCACTGAAACAAGGTACCCAAAACTTCTGCACTGAATCAAGGTACTCAAAACTTCTGCACTGACCCAAGGTACTCAAAACTTCTTAACTTACCCAAGGTATTCGAAACTTCTAAATGTATCTAACATCTCTTAAGCATGGGAAATCACAGAATAATGTAAGTTATACGATGACATTAGTACTTAAACTATATTATGTAGGTACTCGTATGCTAAATGGATAAAGAGCATATACCTAGTCATAATTAGAATATATAGAAAATATCCGAATCACTACGGTCAAGTCCACACTAAAATAATTTTCGTAAAACCTAATAACTTTTAGGTACAAGCTTTAATTTTAAAATAATTTTAATAGTTTTGTATTTTCCTTAGCAAACCCTTTCATTTGATACCCATATCATAGAGATGCATAAAAAATAACTGATTTGCTATTTTTGGGAATCCGCCATATTGAATTTAAAATGACGTCACTTGGCTAACCATGCATTGGTGTCGATTCGTTTTTGCACAAATCAACTAAAATTAACTAAAATTAGGTTTATTTTGGTAGTAGACTGTTTAGAATTCATGGATCGGTTTTTTTTGTTTCATTTTATTTCCTTTGGGCTCAAATGTAGTAAACATTCTCCGTTCAAAATACTATTATCAAAATGCAAATCACGTGTAAGAGTCAAAGTGTTTTTACATAACTACGGCACATAACAAGGGTTATGAGTTTGGCAGTCTATGTATGTATGTATGGAAGTTCATCTGTTTCTTAATAGCTCCTAGTTAAATATAGTAAACATTTGAGTGGGGTCCGTTTAAAATATATACTAGTATCAAAGTTCAAATCACGAGTAAATGTCAAAGTGTTTTTATATAACTACGGCACATAGCAAGGGTTATGAGTTTGATAGTCTATGTATGTATGTATGGAAGTTCATCTGTTTCTTACTAGCTCCTAGTTAAATACGCACATTCCGAAAATATAAATAGTTTTTTTTTATTCACAATTGGTAAACCCTTGGCATCATCTCACCTGATGGTAAGTGACGATGATGCCGAAGATGGAAGCGGGCTTACCAAGATTCCCCAACGCAATGGAGAACTGGCTATCTTATCTTCATGCCGGAACACATCAATGTTTTTAACACACTGATGTTTGGCGGCAAGACTTAGATAAGATGGTGGTATCATGTTTTTGGCACAACGCAGCGATCTAATGCAACTTATACTTTTTAACTTACTACGGCACGGGGTGTTATAATTTTGAATCCTATGGCTATCTGTCTCTGCGTCTGTACATGTGATTGCGGGTCTATATAGATATGTATATAATGTACACACTGAGTTGATTTTAGATGTGATAATAAAATCAAAATGGCGGAAATAATTGCTGGTGAAGTTGCTCCGATTTTGCTGAAATTATGGGCGATATTTTTAACTTCACTAATTTCAATTTTTAAACTCAAGTTTAAGCTTCAGAAGGATAATTCCTTTTCCCCGATTAGACACATTAGTTAAAAAAGTTTTAATTTCCTACAAGTACCGAACTAGCGACCTCTTAAGTTTCAAAAGATAAGAAGGACCTAAGTTTAGCTAGATAGACCCTGCGCTGACCTATCTACATATAAATCCTTAAGGCGAGGTATTTATTGGAACAGTTGTTTCAATGGTTTTTAATTTCAATCAAAAACTACAATGAAAGTATAAAAAATAATAACATTTCTCACTTTGTTTTATCATAACAAATATTGTTGTATATTTTTTTTAAATTATATTTTAAAGTATTAGTCATAACTAACGTTGAAAGTAACGGTGTAGACCTATCTTTAGGATTTTTTCTATCGAGCCAAAAGTGCTCAATCGTATTTCTAATAGCGTTTGACTTTAAGGAACATCATTAACAATAAGGGTATTTTTTTTCAACCTTGGGTTTTCTATCGTTTAGTAGTAATTGACGTCAAAAATAACAAAAATCTGTGATATTACCGCCTTAACTAAGATAGCTATATTACGAATTATAAGCTGTATAAGCCGTTAAACAACATTAACAAACGCCCTTTCCTAAACGCCACTAGTGATAGATAAATTGCCCGCAGACAGAAGTTGACCTTCTGTGGCGTGGCGCCATCATATTTACCATATTTATAAAGCCAATCAAAATCGCCATTGAAATAGTACAACATAAAATATTTATGACGTGATTTAAACTGCTTATAAACTAATTTTTAGACAGTTAAGAAATTACATATTAGATACTCTTTCTCTTATCGCGTGGCACAATTAAGAGCAGGCTGGATTCTGTGAACTAGGTAATGTCCGTAAATAAGTTCTCCTTTTTTTTATGCACAATTGGTAAACCCTTGACAACATCTCACCTGGTGGTAAGTGACGATGTTGCCGAATATGGAAGCGGGCTTACCAAGATTCCCCAACGCAATGGGGAACTGGCTATCTTATCTTCATGCCGGAACACACCAATGATATCTACATTGATATTTGGCGGCAAGACTTAGATAAGATGGTGGTAGCTAGCCAGGCTGGCTTAGAAAATGCCCTACCACCAACCAAACCGAGTCTTACAATTGACCCCGCCGGGAATCGAACCCGCGACCTCCTGTGTAAAGCCAGTGAACTTTGCCTCTGAGCTACGGAGGCGGTTAAAACTACTGATCTCCTCATTCCTGAATCAGCCGATAAGGCCGGGAATCTGGGAATAGATCACTCCATTGCCATTTGAGTGATCTTGAGCCTTCTTATAGGCCCCATTAAGAAGTAACTAGTATCTCATCTGTGCCCATAGTAAGTGACCAAGTCTCAGTTCCGTATCAACTTAACACTGGCAACACACACGTTCACAATGGCCAAAATGTTTAGGTATTTACAAGTAAAAGTAAATTTCGCAACGTTGCTGTTGTTGCTACAAAATCTTTCGATGTTCAAATAACGCTAAAACACGTTAAAAAACCGACTTCCATTGCAACTTAGTACATTTTTGCATTATTATTTTTGATTCTTGTTAATTTTGTCATAAAGTACGACACCGATTTTGATAAAATTTATATGGGACCACACGGGAAGCACTAGCTTTCAAATAAAAAAAAACATAAAAATCGCTTCACCCAGTAAAAAGTTCTGAGGTAACACACATTAAAAAAAATACAGACGAATTGAGAAAATCCTCCTTTTTGGAAGTCGCTTGAAAAGTACAGAATATCTAATTTCCATGCAACATGAGTTAATACAATATCGTCTAGGTTCAGACGCCACCATTACAAAAAAAAAAACAATACGTCATCGCAAAAAAGTTTTTTTGTGATTCTCGTTGATGTCTCTCGTATGGAACAATGAATTTTATAGAAGAAGTATAAGGATAAAATTTAAGAATCGCTAAACTGAAGTGGCAGTGGGCAGGGCACATAGGTCGTAGAACAGATGGCCGTTGGGGTAGTAAAGTTCTCGAGTGGCAACCGCATACCGGGAAACGTAGCGTAGGCAGGCCTCCCACGCGATGAACCGATGTCCTGGTGAAGAGCGCCAATCGTCGTGAAATGGCTGCCTCTCGCGTTATACTCGTGACCAGGTGCTGTCCGTGTGAACTGGCCTACTCTTGTCAAAGGCATTCAATGATTTTCATGTATAACTTTTCGTGTCATATTGTTTTCATGTTCTAATGACATTATCTGGTTTATTTCAAGAATTGAATTTTGACGTATTAACTAATTGTTATTTCTTTATATTTCACAAATGACATTATGTTATTATTTTATGACTATCAGAATGAGTGTAATTTGCACCTATTTTGAATAAATACCTCGAATTGAATGGAAATCCTTGGGGGAGGCCTTTGTCCAGTAGTGGACCTTTTTTGGCTGATATAATGTTGATGATAAGGATTACAAGCCTTGTGAAAATCTTTGGGGAGGCCTGAGGCGTAGCAGTGGAAGTCTTTCGGCTTATATGATGATGTAATGGTTCTTTGTCTTACTGGGGTCAGAGCATGTAGGTATGTACGAGACAAGTCACAGGACTATGCCAAAGTTGCTTAAAGTTTACGCCGTGATTTCCCACGGCCAGCGAATTCGCTTATCTGTGATTACGGCTTTACAGAGTTTCATCAGCATTTCTTCATATCAGCTCATATACGTCCCCACCGAGGTACTCGAGCCTATCCTGAATTAGGGAGATCGGGCCTTAGTCGACCACGCGGGCCCACTGCGGGTTCGTCGACTTCACACACAACCTGCGAGTTTCTTCGCAGGCGTGTGCAGGTTTCCTCACGATTTTTTCCTTCACCGTAAGAGCGTCGGATAAACGTAATATGAAATCTAAATTCGAAAACACATTGGTACGTGGCAGGATTCGAACCACGACCTGCCGGACAGGAGGCGGCGGCCCTAGCCTACAGAGTTTAAGTAATCCAAATAACTCGACATTCTTACTTACATTAATCTTGGTGATCTGGTCATGTCTAGATTTATGTGGAACATCAACTCAAGGTCGGCAGACGGGGTGGTGTTAACGCCGGCGCGTACGCGTCGTAATTCGTAAAGTGTTGACCATGGACACCGAGGGTAAATGTAATGTAATTCTTTAAAGAAAGTAGATTTTAAAAAACCGACCAGGTGCGTATCCAAGTTCCGTGGTTGCTATTATCGCGGCCATATCTAATTTTCAATTTTAAAAATACAGGGGTTTAGTTGTTAGGGGTGTGGGGACACTCGACTCCAACAAAATTTAGCACTTTCAAGCCTATTGTTTTCGAAAACGGAACCCTAAATTATGAAATGGTCTTAGAAGACTTACAACTATTTTTTAAGCTCTAACCAACGATAACGACGAACAACCCACACGACTGGGTTTGACGAGAAAAACAAAAATTTCCCCACTTTACTTCTATAGGGGAGGTACCCGTAACCATTTTTTTTTTCAAATTTTTTTTGCTGTTCTCCGCTTTATTTTCTAATAAAGTACATAAGATATATACCTATCTTTGCCAAATTTCAGCTCTTAACTACTTTTAGAGAAAACCTAAAATTTTCACTCGCTAACAATAGTGCGTTTAATATTTATACAACAGTAAAAACTACTTACCACGTTAATATTATAGTCATCGAGGCTATAAACTTTTCCGTAGATTAAAAGTCTACCTGTCAAACAACGAAAATCACACTTTTTTTTATTTTTTTTCCGACAACAACGCTTTTGATATGGCCGCTTGCTCGCCTCTTATTTTGTGATAGATATACGTGCCCCCTGTCCCAGCTGAGCACTGCGATCTCTGAATGACTTACAGGAAATACATATCAATTGTCAATTACTAATCAAATACCAAAAACTTACGTACATACTTACCGATTGCTTTAACGGTGAAGGAAAACATCGTGAGGAAACCTGCACACGCCTGCGAAGAAACTCGAAGGTTGTTTGTGAAGTCGACCAACCCGCACTGGGCCCGCGTGGTTGACTAAGGCCTAATCGCCCTGATTCAGGGTAGGCTTGAGCCCCTCGGTGGGGACATATATGAGCTGTAATGATCTATGATGATGAATCAAATACCAATAACCTTAAGTCATCATCATCATATCAGCCACAAATCGTCCACTGCTGGACAAAGGCCTCCCCCAAGGATTTCCAAGAAGACCGGTCCTGCGCTGCCCGCATCAATCGGCTTACCACGATCTTCACCAGGTCATCGGTCCACCGCGTGGGAGGCCTTCCTACGCTACGTTTTCCGGTGCGCGGTCGCCACTCGAGAACTTTACTACCCCATCGGCCATCTGTTCTACGAGCTATGTGCCCTGCCCACTGCCACTTCAGTTTAGCGATTCTTTGAGCTATGTCGGTTACTTTAGTTCTCCTGCGGATCTCCTCGTTTCTGATTCGATAACCTTAAGTGTAAATAAATAAATAAATAAATAAACCTATGAACAACCAATACCTAGCACAAGTGCAAAAGGCTTTTAAAAGTTAAGTGTCTCTAACTTTTCCTATTAATTATTGGCACTTCTCTTGTTACGGATCATGAAAGTCTAATGCAGGTGAATGGTTAAAGTAGGGAAGGTGAAAAATTGAAGTATTTTACAATTAGGCCTTACAACCACAAGAAGGCATTAATCATGCAGCCATAACAAAGAGCTAAGGCCAGCTCCAGACTGAGAATGGACAACAAAAGATTCCTGATCCGGAAATCCTTTCTTAGTCTTGTCAGGTAATAAAATGTGAGTGTCGCACAAGCAAAAGTTAGTTCAATATTAAAGCCAGAGTTAAATTTATTGGATGTCATTAGTCAAAGCTCGTAGACGTGTATGATATTAGACAATTTTGTAAGAAAATGATGAATTGACGTGTCAGTGGGCTTAAACTTTTCAAGCGACTTCCAAAAAGGAGGAGGTTCTCAATTCGTCTGTATGTTTTTTTTTATGTGTGTTACCTCAGAACTTTGAATTGGGTTAACCGATTTTTTGAATTCTTTTTTTATTCGAAAGCTAGTACTTCCCGTGTGGTCCCATATAAATTTTATCAAAATCGGTGTAATACTTTATTAGAAAATTAACAAAAACCAAAAATAATAATGCCGGTGGTGGCGGTGACACCACGCGCGGCTTCAGTCTGCTCGCGACCACGGCTATGGAAGCATAGTCGAAACGTTGAGGTAAAAACAACATCAATATCTATGTTCACGCGAGCGAAGCTGCTGGCAAAAGCTAGTAATAATAATAATAAGTAATAACAAATATTTCGATTTCTAGTATAGTTTGTAGCTGTGCTGTATTGTGTCGAGCACTAGGCGCACGTTTCGGAGCATTTGAGGAAAAAAAACACCAACAAACACAAGTCACAAGTCATAGCTCATTTGAATTGAATATAGAGTGACCACCGAAAGCCAGCGTAGGCATGTGAAAACTTCTCTAAGGGCGTTGGGCATTTTTTGAGATGGGAAAACCATTGAACTCGAGACACCGTTACGTTACCGACACCGATACCGACACCTTACCAGGAACACCGGTAAGTAACAAACAGTCTGAGCTCATTTGAATTGAATATAGAGAGATCACCGAAAGCACGCGTAGGCGGGTTCCCCAAGGACGTGTTCTGGGATGTTTGTTTTATAAATTACCAAAAATAATTAAAATTTGAATAAAATATACATGAACTATCTATCTACACAGCAGCATGTTATTGCTATTTTTACTTTTGAACGTGGCGCCAGATTTGTTGTCCGCGTGGAACTGCCTCTGTGGCGTAATAGTTAGTCAATTCGCTTCACATCAGGAAGTCGCGGGTTCGATTTCCGGAGGGTTCTAACTGTATAAGACTTGGTTTATTAGATGCTAGAGCATTCTCTAAGCCCGCCTGGCTAGCTACCACCATATTTTTTTTTAATCCACAATTGATAAGCCTTTGGCATCACGATGAAGTTGAAGATGGAAGCAGGCTTACCAAGATTACCCAACGCATTGAGGATCTGGCTATCTTATCTTCAAGCCGGAACACATCAATGCTGTTAATACTGACGTTTGACGGCATGACTTGGATAATATGGTGGTAGCTAGCCAGGCGGGCTATGAAAATGCCCTACCACCAAACAAACCGAGTCTTACAAAGTTGACTCCGCCGGGAATCGAACCCGCGACCTCCGGTGTGAAGCAAATGGACTAGCCACTACGCCACGGAGGCGGATTAAAAATCTTGTCTAAATCTTGCCGCCAAACATCACTGTAAACCGCATTGATGTATTCCGGCAATACAGATAAGAAAGCCTGTTCTCCATTGCGTTGGGAAATGTAGGTAAGTCTGTTTCCATCTTCGGCACCATCTTCACTCACAATCAGGTGAGATGATGCCAAAACATTATCAACCCTAAATAAAAAATGGGAATTGGTGGTTATAATGATATTTAGTCTTTTTTTAAACAAAACAGATTGATATACCCACACAAAATGCATTAGACCCAAATCAGCTTGATTCCAAGGGATTATTTAAACAAAACGGATTGATATACTCACACAAAGTGAACTAGACGCAAATCAACTCGATGCCAAGGGATTATCAATCGCGAATAATAAATGAGAATTGGTGGTTATAATGATATTTAGTCTTTTTTAACCAAAACGGATTGTTATACCCACACAAAATGCATTAGACCCAAATCAGTTCGATACCACGGGATTTTCAATCGTGAATAATAAATGGAAATTTGTAGTTATAATTATACATATTTAATCTATTACACAAAACGCATTAGACCCAAATCAGCTGGATGTTTATGTATAGTTGGGAATACTTGAGTCAATCGTTACTCGTTAACCTGGCCACAAGTAACTCCAAAGAATCGAAGTATCTCTTGAGTGAGGGTAAGCGCTGTGTCATTGCTCTAGCTACAAGTGGAACAGAGGTGAACGGAGCTGAAATTGCTGTAAACAATTTTTAAGTAAAATCTATAGTAAGCGAAGAAAAACATTATTTTGTAAATAAAGTAAAAGACAAACTTTTAAACGCATCGAAAAGTATGGCATTCTACATAAAACCACACCCCGGACACTGCATACAAATTTCATTTTTAAAAACAAATGACGGCGCAAACAAAATTACGGCGAAATTACATACGTTCGAGAAACAAACTATAACCAATCTGAATCAACCTGGATAACGAGGGGGTGAGGACAGAATCTAGAGAGAGGCAGGGACAGTCTGTTAGTACTTTTATACTTTGTCAAAATTACATAAATTGTACATAAATAACAACTGTTGACATTAGTTTAAATCAAAATAGTATAATTACATTGCTTATTTTTGGCGTGCCAAAATCGATTAAAGGTTGTTAGAACCTTTGCCTTATAAAATACAAAAATAAAACAAACCATTTTTTTTTAAATTTACAATCGGTAAGCCTTTGGCATCATCTCACCTGATGGTAAGTGAAGATGATGCCGAAGATAGAAGCGGGCTTACCAAGATTCCCCAACGCAATGGAGAACTGGCTATCTTATCTTCATGCCGGAACACATCAATGTTTTTAACACTGATGTTTGGCGGCAAGACTTTGAGAAGATGGTGGTAGCTAGCCAGGTGGGCTTAGAAAATGCCCTACCACCAACTAAACCGAGTCTTACAAGTTGAACCCACCGGGAATCGAACCCGCGAACTCCTGGTGTGAAGCGAATGGACTAACCATTACGCCACGGATTAAAACAATAAAACTTCAAAAAGAGTGAAATGCTATTTAAGGCTTTAAACAAAAGGGATCAAAGCTGCTTATCAACCGGCTACGCTAGGATGAGTTGAGATGAGCGAGAATTACCTTAATAGTAGACTTATAAAGGTAGGCAAGTTCGTAACTTAGAACAAAAAGATCTGTGCGAAAGATATTAATCTTACTTAAGGGTCTATAATTTTTCACATCACGCACATCTCCATGGTTGTGCGGGTTGGGAGTGCGAAGGATTGAGTGGCCGCCGAGAGGGCGCAGTGTGGCCGCGATGTGGCGTGTGGGCCGTCGAGGACCATTCAGGCTTTTTTTTCCACGCTGTACGCGTCTAGGGTGACCATCTGACCGGATAAATCCGTTCTAGACCGGATTTTAAGAGTATAGACCGGACTCCGCCCGGATTTCATTCGAGACCGGATTTTTCTTCATACCGATAAATAACAGGTGCCGCCCGCGCGAATGTGAAGAATTTTACAGTTTCTACGAAAAAAGATTTTTTGAAAACTGTTGTTAGTGCACAGAAATATAAGTAAAAATAGTACAAATAATGTTAATGAAACGTAGTTATAATCTACTGAGTTATATTTTCGGACAAACGCCAGATTTTTTTAAAATAAATCAGGCTTTTCGATTTAAAGTCCTGGTAACCTTATACGCGTCTCGTGGCACCGGAGTCGTCGACACGCCGCCATTGTCAAACGTCCACTAAAATAACTCGCACTTTACAGCCAAAGCAAAAATATAGAAATAAAATCACATGTGAATTATGGCATTCATACCGTGCAAGAGTTAAATGATTTATAGAGATTGTATTCTCACTGTGGTGGACTACAACTGACATAGCTCAGGACATTCAGTTAATTAGTTTTTGGTTTAAAACTATAATAGCACGCAACCACTGCGTACATAACTCTGCTATGGCCTATTTTATGCTGTAATTAGGAGGGCTACAAATACGGTCTGGTTCATTACGTATGTTTGTGAAGGTTTCTAATTAGCATATCTTTAAGAGGAAACGCGGTTTAAAGAATAGGTATTTGAAAAAAACGTTCCTGTCTCCCTCCCCTAAACCTCTCCGTATACAGCAAGAAAAGGATAACTGCAGCGCAGACCGATAATGGGCACTAAAATTGACCATAACAATATTTCTTAGTCCCCTATTTCCTCCTCCAAAACTTGAGCAGTAGTAGTCTCTATGTTTTCATTTTATTGTTAATATGCGTTTTATTTTTTTGGTGGGTGTCTGAAAATGACGTTTCAATTGGGCAATATTCTCAGTTTTTGAAGGCTCCTACTTCCTATTATAATTAGAATATGGGAAAAAACAAAACACAGGGGCATGGCCATGGTGAATATAGATTTTATGAAAAAATATTTTTGCTCTATTGTCATTCTCCAGGAAGGAAACAGGGGACTACAGTTGTATGGAAAAAATGGCGCCCGCGTGTCCTCTTAAATTTAATTTGTTAGTACAACGTGTTAGGGATACAACTTTTAATAAATAAATGGCGGCCATCTAAGAGTGTTATAATTAGATTTTTTTCTTACTTCAATTTTTTTTTGTTTTTTTAAAGTTTAATAATTCTCACACGATAATATCGAAAATGAGTTCAGAGTAAAAATATTTCTTCTATAAATCGGTCTTTTGTGCGCGACCTAGGGCGCCGTATGAGGGACACGTGGACCCTTGCTCAGGCTCCTATTTGGTCCAGAGGGAATTTTCAACCGACTTCAAAAAGGAGGAGGTTCTCAATTCGTCTGTATGTTTTTTTTGTATGTTTGTTAATGAAGATCGCGGGAAGCCGATGGATGCGGGCATTGGTGGACCAGCATGACCAAGCTTATACAAAAAGCCCAACTACCCAATCCGACAACCCAAGACAGACCGTCTGGGCGCAGAATGATTAGGAGAGACGACCCCACTTAATGTGGGAAGTGCTAGGGAAGTGGCAAAGAACGAAGACAAGGGGACAATGTAATATTTTGTTCCTAGTTTGGATTCAGAGTAGAAACCTGAGCATAGCGTAGAATTCAATATAATAATGAAATCCGAGAATAAAATATTTTGGCCCTGAGTGATCATCATCATTATATCAGCTGGAAGACGTACACCGCTGAACAAAGGTCTCCGCCAAAGATATCTACAACGCCCGGTTCTGCGCTGCCCGCATCCAGCGGCTTCCCACGACCGTCGTTGGTCTACCGAGTGAGAGACCATCGTATGGTACGTCTATCAGTGCCACGAGAATTTTACTACCCCAACGGCCATTAATTCTACGAGCTATGTGCCTGGGCCACTACCAATTGAGTTTAGCAATTCTACATGCTCTATGTGGACGTATTTTCCCGAGATCGATGCGTTTGTTTAAGATTTTTAAAGGAGAATGGGCAGAAATGTATGGGCCTTGGTCCAAGAAAAAAATGTAGTGGCCACTTTCGAAAGTAGTCTTCGTTTAATAGTCCATTTTTGAGATATGTATGTTTTCGATATTACATAATAGATCATTTTAATTTGGGATTACTTGCCAGAAAAGTATCTTTATTTTTTAATATATCGTCACTTAATATCAGGTGAGATAACACACAAAATAACACATGAAGTACACTTAGATAACTTCATTTAAAATTAGTTTCAGAAGTGGCCGCATTTTTTTTTTGTTTGGTACAAAAGTGCCCATTCTCCAAGGGCTTACCAATTGTTAATAAAAAAATATTTTTTTCTTTTTAGTTTTCATAGAAAAATAACTTTGTTTCCGGCTATCTCAAAAACTAACCAGAATTAGGATTTATGCTAATAATAACACATGAAGTACACTTAGATACCTTCATTTAAAATTAGTTTCAGAAGTGACCGCAAATTATTTATTTTTTTGTTTGAACCAAAAGTGCCCATTCTCCTTTCATAATTTGGAAACCTTATTCCCAAGCTCTAAGGTTTCATTTCAGCAACACCAAATTAAAAAAGAATTCTTGCGTTGTATCCACCAAGTAATCTTCACACTAAATCCTGCGATTATCCATTGTTTGTTTGCCCATAAGTGCTTGTTAATGCGCGTCTTGGCGCCGTAAAAATCTTCTTTCGTCGATAGCAAATATCGGGACGATTTTTCACTGTGACATACTGGACGAATAAATGTCAAAGATAACATTTTGTTTGTGTGAGACCCTGTGGGCATACAACTAATTGTAGGTATGAAAGTAATAACGCGGCACGTTGTTATGCGTTCTTTTTTTATTCGACCCTCTTTTCATTCAATCTATTTCTTTTAAACACAATGTTATGCGCTTTCATCTATCTAACAACATCATTCAAAAATCAAAATAAATTAAATTTACTACCTTCAATATTTCACCTTCGTAATTCATAAAATTAAATATTATGTAAAGAAAACTGTGCAGCTGATTCTTTCTAAAACCCATCTCGGGTCTTCTTTTCATCAATAAATCTGTAAATATTCGTGAGCACGAACGGAGTTTAAAAACCACACACCACGTGCTACACTGGCGCCTAACGTGCTACTATTAACTGAAAACAGTTGTACATTTCCTATTATTTGGGGAAGTTTGAAAAAAGTTTTTTTTATAAAAATTGTTGTAGCTATGATTAGGAAAGCACTATAAAACTTGATACCCATTTAAATCTCACTTCTTTTATTGGCCATGCGGTGAGCCGAACTGGCATATTTTTTGTAACGAACTTGGCTCGCTTTCACATTTATTTTTTGGCGGGATTAGTGTCATTACTTTTTAGGGTTCCCTACCTAAGGGTAAAAACGGGACCCTATTGCTAAGACTCCGCTGTCCGTCTGTCACCAGGCTGTACTTCATGAACCGTGATAGCTAGACAGTGGAAATTTTCACAGATGATGTATTTCTGTTGCTGCTATAAAAACAAATACTAAAAATTGGAAATAAAACAAGTCTCCATACAAAAAACCTGTTTTTTTGAAACGCGAAGAAACTAGCGCCATCTAGTATTATGGTATGGAACCCTTTGTGCGCGGTTCTGACTCGCACTGAACCGGTTTTTGTAAAGTAGTATTATTTACTTCTTCTCTTTATTTAGGTAAAATATATAACTATTCTAGTACGCATTATTTATTATGTAAACATTTCAAAGGTATTGAACGAAACTTCGATGCACCAGTCCGACTATTGGACGGTTTTTTAAAATTTTACTTTTATACGCCAATAACTTTCCTCGATACAAAAAGTTTCTTTGTCACCTGGATGGATAAATTTCAAGTTTCTAAGTCACCTGGTATCGCTTTTTTCATAAACGAACTTTGGGACTTACCTCACTTTGCGATAGATTAACTAGAAATTAAATATTATGTAATTCTCGTACGTCCATACCTGTAACAAATAAAGGGGAGCAAAATTAAAAATTGAATGTAGGAGTTATTTATAGGCAGCTATTATATGTTAGTGTGTCGGTGGCGTAACGGTTACGGCCGCTATACCTCCTGTCCGGGAGGCCGTGGTTCGAATCCTGCCACGTACCAATGTGTTTTCGAATTTAGATTTCATAATGTACGTTTATCCGACGCTCTTACGGTGAAGGAAAACCTCGTGAGGAAACCCGCACACGTCTGCGAAGAAACTCGAAGGTTGTGTGTGATTTCGACCAACCCGCACTGGGCTAGCGTGGTCGACTAAGGCCCGATCGCCCTAATTCAGGGTAGGCTCGAGCCTCTCGGTATTAGGGACGTATATGAGCTCTAATAATATAATAATAATATATATTAGAATAAAATCAGCGAGAGATGGTTTGCGTTTGTGTGATTACACACACACCGATAGTGTAAAGTGGATACGGTTCTTGAGGAGTATCTCGTCATTTTATCACCGCTTAGACCGCTTTTTAGAAATAAAATTAAGGGAGATGATACTTATCATCAGGTGAGATGATGCCAAGGGCTTATTAATTGTGGATAATAAAAATAGATTGTACAAAAGCATGAATCAAGCCATTTTACCCGAGATGTTCATACAGCCACCCGAGCTTAGATAGTACTTAATACATATATCGTTGCCTTTAAGCTTGGTCATGCTGGTCCACCAAGATAGTGGAGGGCGTCTTATTTTTTATTTTATTTTTATTACGAGAACACAAACGGTAATGAACAATGATATTTAAGGGATGAAATATAAATAAATAAATAAAAATAAATATTCTGGGACAAATCACACATGGTCATCTGGCCCCAAAGTAGGATTCCCTGTGTTATGGGAACCAGAGACTGATATACATCAGTGCCGAAAATAGCCTTTTCTGCGCCCTGTGCGAGCTTCTATAACTGCGCCCTGTGCGAGCTTCTATAACTGCGCCCTTGTTTTTTTTAGATATTATAGGTACCCTAGAGCAATGATATGTATAGGCCTACTTTATTTCATTCAGCGTGATAAAATAAGGCACAAGGAACTTGGTGTTAGTGGACCTATTATCTAATGTTTTGGAAGAAAAATCTATATTTTTTTTAACTGATGTGGGCAAACAAACAGACGAGCCATCGGATGTGAAGTGGACCATCCACCCGCTGTGTCTCACTCACTAAAACGCAAGTTCTCTAGTGCAAATGCGTTGTCCACCCTGATGCTTAAGATTTAATTTTTGGGCCACTATGGTCTTCACACTTCCATAATAAAATAACACCCAGTAAAGTTTCATTAAAATGAGCGTGATATTTTTTCTTTGATGATACTAACATGTACGTACGTATGTGTTGGAATCGAGCACTAGGGGCGCAGCGGGACCTTATCAGGAGCAAACCGAAAAAATAATAGTCCTGCCTGGTCTGGCCATTCTTGCGCCCCCCAGAGTCTACGCCCTGTGCCTGGGCACCGGTGGCACCGCCCTATTTACGGCACTGATATACATACATATATACGTTTAAATACATACATATATAGATATTTAACACCCAGACACAGAGCAAACAAATCTGCTCATCACACAAATGTTTGCCCTGGGTGGGGATCGAACCCACAACTCTCGGATCAGTAGTCAAGAGCACTAACCACTGAGCCACCGAGTCAATAGAAAGGTAAGTTCCACAATTATTTAAAAATATAAGCCTACTTATCAATCTACCGCTATAAACTGTCAAAAAGCTGTCTTCTATTTCTCTTGCCGGGAGAGCTAGCGTTTTACAAAACGTTGTCCCCTTGTAAAATAGATAAATATTTCATCGCTCTTATTCGAAAAACAACGATTGATTCCTCAATAAGTGCGAACAAAATTATTCTTTGCCTCCTTTAAGGTGTTTTGTTTCTCTCTTCTGATAGATTCGCGTTTGTGCTCTGAGACGAAAGCGGACCAGTCAGAAGATAGAACGCTCAAACCAATGTCTATAGGTACATACTGTACATACTAGTTTCTTTTTCTCATAGGTTATGATGAAAAAAAAAACGAGTGCGCTTTAGATCACACGACTGAAGTAAAACTTAATCACCGTTCGCGTAACATATTCACCAGCTTACTCCCCAAGTCAAGCGTGCCGTTTGGCTCGCCCGATCACACTTTTCGTAATACATACTAGAAATCATCATCATCATATCAGCCGAAGGAAGTCCACTGCTGGACATAGGCCTCCCCCAAGGATCTCCACGACGACCGGTTCTGCGCTGCCCGCATCCAGCGGCTTCCCGCGACCTTCACCAGGTCATCGGTCCACCGAGTGGGAGGCCTGCCTACACTACGCTTTCCGGTGCGTGGTCGCCACTCAAGAACTTTACTGCCCCAAAGGCCATCTGTTCTACGAGCAATGTGCTCCGCCCACTGCCACTTAAGTTTAGCAATTCTGAGAGCTATGTCGGTTACTTTGGTTCTCTTACGGATCTCCTCGTTTCTGATTCGATCACGCAGAGAAACTCCGAGCATAGCACGCTCCATTACCCTTTGGGTGACCTTGAGCCTTCTTATGAGGCCCATAGTAAGCGACCATGTCTCAGTTCCGTACGTCATCACTGGCAACACACATTGGTCGAAGACCTTGGTCTTAAGACACTGCGGTATCTGGGATGTAAAGATATTGCGAAGCTTCCCGAACGCTGCCCAGCCGAGTTGGATTCGACGATTGATCTCTTTCTCGAAGTTGGACCTACCTAACTGGACTGTTTGTCCCAGGTATACATATTCGGTAACAACTTCGAGTGTAGAGCCTCCAACCTTCAGAGGAGTAGGTATGACACGGACGTTTGACATAATTTTCGTCTTGTCCAAGTTCATTCTAAGACCCACTTGTTGGGAGGCTCTACTAAGGCCATCGAGCATTGTGCCTAAGTCGTCCATAGTCTCAGCCATGACCACGATATCGTCAGCGAATCGAAGGTGGGTGATGTACTCGCCGTTGATATTGATGCCTAGTCCACCCCAGTCCAAAAGCTTAAAAACATCTTCCAGGGCGGCGGTGAACAGTTTCGGAGATATAACGTCTCCCTGTCTCACCCCTCGCTGCAGCTGGATAGGTTTCGAGTTTTGATCCTGGAGGCGAACCGACATGGTGGCGTTTTCATACAAACACTTCAGCACTTCGATATATCGATAGTCAATTTGGCACCTCTGGAGAGACTGTAACACAGCCCAAGTTTCGACCGAATCGAAGGCTTTCTCATAGTACACGAACGCCAAGCATAGTGGCTGATTGTACTAGAAATCACTGTTCGCGTAAATTATGTGTGTCACTCAGAGCCAATTTTTGAGTTCGTTTGACTGCAACTCACCTGGTGGTAAATATTATATTCTCGGGTGACGTATATTAAATTCCGCGCTAAGCTAAGGATTCTACTTCAGATTACTTTGTCATCTTGTAACACAAATAACTATTTCCATTGAACAGGACTTTTAATTTGCTGATACAGAATGTAACAAAATTATGTGTATCTCTCGGGGTCAAAATATTATATTCCCGGGTGACGTATATTGAATTCCGCGCAAAGATAAGAAATCTATTCCAGATAACTTTGTCACCTTGTTACACAAATAACTATTTCCACTGAACAGGACTTTTAAGTTGCTGATATACAGGCTGTAACAAAATTAAGTGTGTCACTCGGGGCCAAAACATTTTATTCCCGGGCGACGTATATTAAATTAAGCGCTAAGCTCAGGATTTTACTCTAGATTACTATATCACCTTGTTACACATATAACTATTTCCATTGAACAGGACTTTTAAGTTGCTGGTATACAGGTTGTAACAAAATTATGTGTGTCACTCGGGGCCAACATATTTTATTCTCGGGCGACGTATATTAAATTCCGCGCTAAGCTCAGGATTTTACTCTAGATTACTATGTCACCTTGTTACACAAATAACTATTTCCATTGAACAGAACTTTTAAGTTGCTGATAAACATGGCGTAACAAAATTGGTGTAGGACCCGGTAACTGGGGCATCTACTCGTCATACTGAAGAACTTTTCTCAAGGAACCCATAGTCAATTCTCAAAAAAAAACTCGACCCTCCATACAAAAATGTTTAAAATCGGTCAATAAGCTGATCGATTTGTATGAAGAGTTCAATATATTTTTTTGCGATTTCAGCCAACTCGTAGAACAAAAGTTGTATAGCTTGATGAGTAGAAGGCCCAGTTAACGGGACCTACACCAATTTTGGTATGCCCTGTATATGTCATCATTACATCAGCTCATATATACGTCCCCACCGAGGGGATCGAGCCTACAGTGAATTAGGGCGATTGGGCCTTAGTCGACCACGCGGGCCCAGTGCGGGTTAGTCAACTTCACACACAAAATTTCTTCGCAGGTGTGTGCAAGTTTCCTCACTATGTTTTTCTTCACCGTTAAAACAATCGGTGAGTATATGTACGTAAGTTTCGAAAAACTCATTGGTACATTGGCCGTCCGGATTTGAACCCGGCACCTTTGGTTAGGAGGACCGAGTCGTTACCGGTTGAGGCACCGACATTTTTCTATTTAAAAGTTGTCTATTGTTGTACAAATAAATGCAGCTGTTATTTAATTACATACTAACTTTGGGTCGGTCATTATCTCGCCAAGAGATGCAAGTTCGTCCGGTCTGTCAGGAGCCCGATAAAATCAATCTTGTACTTTACTGACCGATGTCATATTAAATACTGTTAAATATATTTCATTTTCCAATTTACTCGGAATTAACTGCCGAGCCACTGTTCATTCAAAAACTAACCTTACGAGCACGTGTCTCGTTTAAAAATCACGTTGGCAAACAGTTGTATTATGACTACCTTACCTTTCTCGTGTTTCGTGAACAGTATTTATTTTTGTGTGGGTCCAAATTCTTGTTAGAATCGTGTGGTGAGAAGAAACTGGTTTTGAATCGTATCTGGTATAAATATTATGCAGATAGCCGATGACGACGCCTCCGACCCAAAGTGATCGCTAGTTATGAGCTTTCTGAATATTATACCTTGTATTTGGTATAGAAATATATTTTGTAACTCTGTTAACTTTTGAATTAATGCTCATCTTGTTGGAAAAGTGATTAAACGAGTGGAATTATAAACATACGCCTACGTTTTCACCTGCACGAGACTATGGCGTAATCTCTTACACCGCGGCTGCTTCAAAACTGTACTTTCACATTAATTTTAATCATGTTAGTTTAACTAAGACTAGCTGGGTGATTTCTGCGACTGTACTATATGAATAATTGAAAACGCTAAACACTTTAAAAAAAACAACTTCCATCGCAACAACTCGGACAATTTTGCATTATTATTTTTGGTTTTTGTTAATTTTCTAATTAAGTTTTACATTTCACCGATTTTAATAAAATTTATATGGAGCTACATGGGAAGCACTAACTTTCGAATAAACAAAGAATCGTCAAACTCGGTTCACCCAGTCAAAAGTTCTGAGGTAACACACATAAAAAAGAACATACAGTCGAATTGAGAACCTCCTCCTTTTTGATAAACCACAGACTATACCGGGCGTAACAATATTGGTGTAGGGCCCGTGAGCTGGCAGGAGCTTTAACTCATTATTCTGAACAACTTTCCCCAAGGAACCCACAGTCAATAATAAAAAAAATCGACGCTCGATACACAAAATTGGACAATCTTCTGCGAATTGACTATGGGTCTCTGGGGAAAAGTTATTAAAAATGATAAGTGGCCGTTAGGGCAGTAAAGTTCTCGAGTGGCGACCGTGCACCGGAAGATGTAGCATAGGAAGGCCTCGTGAAGTTCGCGGGAAGCCGCTGGATGCGGGCAGTGTAGGACCGGTCGTCATGGAAATTATTGGGGGAGGCCTTTGTCCAGCAGCTGGACGTCTTTCGACTGATATGGTGATGATAAGTGGAAGCCCCAATTAACAACTTCTATACCAAGATTCATGATATTCATTCAGAATAGGTGCAAATTACACTCTTTCTAATAGTCCTAAAATATTAATAACATAATGTCATTTGTGAAAAATCAAGAAATAACCAATCATTAGTTAATAACGTCAAAAGAAAAGTTATACATAAAAATCATTAAATGTCATTAATGTCTTGGACAAGAGTAGGCCAGTTCACACGGGCAGCCAATTTTATTATACCCTTTATTTATAGGTCTGTTCCCCTAACCCTGGACACTTCATACAACGGGCCAGAAATGACATTTCAAAAAACTAATGACGGAACAAACAAAATGGCGGCGAAATCCTATACGTTCGACAACCAAACTGTAACCAATATGTATCAATCTGGGTGACGAGGGGGTGAGGTCGCAATATAGAGAGAAGCAGGGAGTGCCCATACTGTATGTTAGTATACTTTGCCCTTACAATACAGTGTTGCAAAAGAATTACTCATAATTGCATCAACCAGCACGCTTATCATTCAAATAAGTTCATGAAAGTTTCGCATAGCTCGCAACTTTGTTCTCAACAATCAGTATTCGGCTCTCATCGAGCAGTGAGAAAGAATTAAGGTGACATTTGTGAGGAGATGAGAACAATAGATGCTTATGGTGCAAAAACAGACGTGCTCGCATGCATGCAAGAGGATGCCGAAGGCCGAAACACAGGCCGAGGGGTCTGGGTGCGGTTCGTCGGGGTATTTAATTAGCGAATGCAAGACCTTGAGCGAACAAGTTTAGAATATGTCAAATGGCATGCTTGGTTACGAAAGTTGTTGATAATTGATACAAGTATAAAATAAAGTCAAAGTTCTGCTAAGTACTTTGTATTAACTAGCTACAGCTGATCGTAAACCCTAGTAATTTTATGACAATATAATAATTTTGTCCTATTTGTATTTATAAATGGAAACGGTACCTCATTCTGGACACTTCATACAACGGGCCAGAAATGGCATTTCAAAAACGGAATGATGGAGCTAACAAAATGGCGGCGAAATCCTATACGTTCGACAACCAAACTCTAACCAATCTGTATCAATCTGGGTGACGAGAATCTAGAGAGCGACAGGGAGTGTCCATACTGTATGTTAGTACTAATATTTATACTTTGACGGTACACTGAAATTGCTTCTTCGTTCATTATGCCAACGGCCAAGGAGTGGAATTCCTTGCCGGCGTGTGTATTAATTAACCGATTCGTATAATTTAAGAATCTTCAAGTTGAGAGTGAATAGGCATTATTTGAGCTTACGTGTTACATCCTCAGCTGCATCGGCACTTATCATCAGTTGAGGTGCAGCCAAACGCAAGCAAATTTTTAATAAAAAAAAGAAATATAAAATTAAATAAATAGAAAATATGAAATTCAGGTCTGTCCACAATAGATAGCATTAGTATTTCCATACCCCAACCTAAGTTGATTCAGTAAAAGAACATTAGGTGAAAGTTATTTTTAATCATTAAATTCAAAGTTAATTCCACCATTTTATAATTAATTAACAACACAGACTAAGAATTTGTCAGTCCTCGTCACTCCAGAAAAGGATGTTCAACAATACCAGTGCATTGGCCGTGAAGAAACTCAAAAAACCGTTTAAAAATCACTCGCCCCGCCCACCGTCCGCCCAGCGAATCTTGCGCACTTATGATTTATCGTGACGACGACAACCCGCCCCTCACTAACTACCCGGCTACCGTTTTGGCTAATTATTATACATCTATATATTTTACGTACTTATAGCTGCGTATGCGTCGTCGGTGCCGATTGACATCTAAAGCTGAACTCAGTTATTTTGATTTCGATGATTACTGATGTAATCATATAGTCCTTGTATGCGTTGTTTGTGCTTATGTTCAATTCCATCTTTTTATTGGGTTTATATAATACAACAACGAAATACTATTATATCTCGTTAGAAGAGTATGGAACGCCTACAAAAGGCCTACATTGCCTTCTATGAATTTGGTATCACAGTTCATACATTAGGGTGCTGCCCCTGAACAAATCTGTCAAATGTAATGACAGTTTCTAGTCCGCCATAATAGAATTTGTTGATTCCTTAGTTATGCTATAATAGCGACCCGCCCCACGGCTCTACCCGCGTTTTTTCTCTCATGATCACCCCCTGGGCTAACATAAGCTTTCCTGAAAGTTTCATCGTAATCGTTCCATCCATTTCGGAGTCTATAGGGAACATACACACACATCAACTTTTATTATACGGAGAGCTACCTATACATTAACAATACGAAACATAATTTTAAAACTTAAACATCATCTATAATGATTAAGTTGGAAGAAAAATAGTTTGTTTTTATTTCTGTAGAAAGACTTATACATTATAATTGTTTAATGTGTCTTCGATAGCCGGATGCTCAGTTAATTTTGTTTCGACGCAAACTTTATTGTTTCGCAGTAGTACAATATTGACGGTGATCGCAACGTGAATGTTTAATTATTTCAGCTATATGCCTATGTCTTTGTAGCTGATTTGGTGGCTGGTCACGAACCAAGGACGTGGATCGAACGTTTGCGGCATAATTTGGTGGTCAACTTGTCCTGTTCTCACGCTATTGGCATTTTCACATAACTAACACCTGCCAAGTCTTCACTTGGACACTTCAGACATAGTAGAATTTACTTCTACTATGCTTCAGACATAGTAGAAGTAAATCTTCAGATCAACAATGTACGTACTTAGGATGTTTCCTATCCTTGAGAATTGTTCCCGCACACACGTTCATCATTTCTAACAACCTCTTTTTTCTGAACACCAGCAATAGATTTTCTTAAGTATCGCGTAAATTACAAGCGCATTTACCTATCCTTTAATTTTTTATCATATGTGTACATTAAGCTTCGTTTCTTTATAGTTATAATGGTAAACGTAGTAAAATTAATAGACAGTTTAAACTGGACAAATTGATTGGTTACCTGGCACGTTGCTCTGAATACATTAGTCTCGTCTCGTCCACTCTTTGGAAAAAACCAGTACCTGTTCGTATGGGCTTTCTGAGCTTGCGCCTGCGCCGCCTAGCCGTGACTGGAGGGGCTCTACAGATGTTATCGTCGTGTAGGAATTAATGTCGAGCAACTATGAATCACTGACGTTTGTGCTCACTATCTTTTTTATCTCTTACTTTAAGTGGAGTGTAAGGGATACCTTTAATATTTCCTAATGCATTCCCCTTTTTTTTCTTTTACAAACGTATTTTTGTTGCATACATCTACATTTTCTCGAAAACTAAGTAACACAAATGTTTTACAACGCAATTTGTTTCTATAGGAAGCTGTGTTTATAGCCATAGCTTTCAAACATAATGTTATAATAAGTTAAAAGATAATTTAATTTTGTCATCCTTTCATAGCACACTATTGCTACTCACATCAGATAGGTACTTAATTTATGATTTTACAACGTCATTACTGTTTCAATCTCATACATAAAGTAGTCAGGTGTTATCTGTAGTAAGATAGGGAATGGATGGGAATCAATACAAATATATTGGCCAATAGAATCGCCCAGGTACACGGCCAGGGATCAGATACTATAACTCAACAAGCAACATATCAATTAAAGGGTTTATAAAACAACCTCGTCCTTATAAGTCGCGGGGTGTCATGATTTAAACACCGCTGAGTTATAAAGCCCGTTGATAGTTCGTGAGTTGCTCTGATAGTTACTTGCTGCATTTTTAGAATAGTATAGAATAAGTTTATTGAGACAACAGTATATACAGTTAATGGTACATAATTAGTTACACAAGACAAACATGTTAATTTTAAATAAATGAGAAGAAATCACACTAATATTATAAAGGCGAAAGTTTGTGAGTGTGTATGTTTGTTACGTGTTCACGCAAAAAACTACAGAACGGATCTGGCTGAAATTTGGTAGGTAGACAGATTAGGACCTGGATAAACACATAGGCTAGTTTTTATCACGCTCGCGAGCCGCTTGCAGTTAGCGCGCTGCGCACCCTCGAAAATTCATAGAAACGTTGTCCAAGCAAGTGAAGCCGCGGAAAACAGCTAGTAAATACATATAACCAATTATGACTGAATAAATGAATAAATAACAGGTAATTTAGGTATAAGCCCGGTGACATTAAAAGGTCCCAGCTCAGCATATGTAGCAGAGACAAAGGCCTCAGCCACGCTGGAGATTCTGCTGTAACCTTGCAAGAGATGAACACACTTCAATGGTTTAAGATTAATCTGACACATGTATATAAAAAAACAAATCAAATGAGCTAGTTGAGAACACTCAGAATATAATCCTTACTATCCTTACTTAATATTATAAATGTGAAAAATATTTTTTTGTTTGTTACCTTTTCACGCTTCAACGCCTTCACCAATCTTAGTGAAATTTGGCTTGAAGGTAGCCTGTGTCACGGGGAAGGACATAGGCTACTTTTTATCCCGGCAAAATAGCATAATCTGATGCAGTTCCTGAGGGAACTAAAAAAATACTCGATTGTTGTGGTTTTTTGCACAGAGATGGTTTAGTAGGTGGGAAACGACATAATTTACTAATCACCCTTAGACAGTCACAAAAACGATGTCCACGCGGGCGGAGCCGCGGGAAAAAGCTAGTAATATTATAAATGTGAAAATGTGTTTGTTTGTTTGTTACCTTTTCACGCTTCAACGTCTTGACCAATCTTAATAAAATTTGCCATGCAGGTAGCCTGTGTCACGAGGAAGGACATAGGCTACTTTTTATCCCATGAAAATAGCATAGCCTGATGCAGTTCCTGAGGGAACTGAAAATATACTATTTTTTGGTTAATTTTTTTAACATCGCAACGGAACAATGGATTGTGTGATTTTTTTGCACAGAGATGGTTGAGGGGGTGGGAAATGACATGATTTACTAACAAGCATATCCTGAAATAGTTTCCGAGGGATCTGGAGAAAATCCATGTCCACGCTCGCAAGCCGCATCCGGCTCGCGCACCGCGCACCCTCTAAGTAAGTCATAAAAACGATGTCCACGCGAGCGAAGCCGCGGTCAAAAGCTAGTAATGGAAATAAAAGAAATGTGCAGCCCACGTAATCGAGTACCATTTTTAATTTGCATCGATATAAATAACAGTAGTTGATGAAAAATGTTACCGATCCGCTACATAATATTTATTGTTATTACTTGAGAAAATGCATGCAGATTAAACTTATAGCTTATAACTGACCACAGCAAAGCTACAAATAAAGTTTGTAAATCTTATCGGCAATGTATGTATGTAAGTACATGCCCGTGAGTTTGTCCCCTATGAACAGCCTTAACTTCATAAGCGAATTTAGCAAATGAAATGTGTTGCAAAATTTTTCTTTATCCACTATTTTACTATGTCGCTAAACAAAAGCCAAAACTGCGGACATTATTTTCTGTAGTCGGATGTCAGTTTGAGCATTCTTTTTAACCGACTTCAAAAAAGGAGGAGGTTTCTCAATTCGACCGTATATTTTATGTGTGTTAGCGGATAACTTCGTGGTTTATATACCGATTTTACCGGATAACTTTTGATTTTGAAAGGATATATCCCAATAGTGGTACCATGATAAGGAAACCAGGGTCTGATGATGGCATCCCAGAGAAATCGATGGGAACCTTAGTTTCCTGTCTGAAGTCGGTTTATTTTTGTTCCAAATTATTTTGTCGAATCATAAGTGTTTTTTGTACGCTTTTTGGATTTGCAAAACAGTGTACAAGTTGCTGTACTAATTAAGTCTACTAAAAGCAATCTAAATGTTTTATAACTTAAAGTTTAACAACACAATGCTCCCGAAAACAAACGGTCCTAAGTTACGTCACTTTGCGAGTGAAAAGCAACATTATTGTGCGATTATTTAGTTGGAAATTGACGTTTCCATCAGAGGAGCAAAGGCTATCTCTTAGGCCACGTAAGTTCTCCTAGCGCCGCGAGATATCTCTGTTTTGTCATAAATCCCAAGTTTATTTACGATCAATATCTTACAGACGTTTACAACTATGATGTTATTAAATAAGCGGAGAGGCTGCTTCAGTGCCGTTGAAGTATACTCGTAAAAGAGCCATACGTTTCAATTAAACAAATCCGCCAATTAGTGCTCTACGATGAGTCCAGTATAATAGGTATGTAGTGTAGCAAAAATTGGGTTTAAATTAAGAAGAAAACATAGAAAACCCATTTGCCACACGAATACGTAGTAGTTTGTAATCATTGGCCTAAAAGTTGTATGATGGGAAAAGGAAAAAGTTGGTGAGGAAAGTAATGAGAATAAGTGAGTGAAAGAATAAGAAAAAGTTGAATTACACATTATATAAAAAAATATTGTCATCGCACAATATAAAAATTTTAAAAGGTGCCCAAATGGGAATGATCCCACTTGGGAAAAAAGTGGCCAGGCGGGAACTTTAAATTAGTCACATCAGCTCATATATACCGTTCTCACCGAATGGGCTCGAGCGTAATAACGCCAAACTAAATTTATAAATTAAGTAGCAACCCTTTACGTACGTGGCCGCTTAAAAGTTCAATATATTTGATTACCATTATTGCACTAGAACTAAATATTAAGATTTAAAAGATGTCAATTTACGCGCAGATGTATTCCGAATAAATATAAAAGATAGTATTGAGGATGGTGGTCCCGGCGTTACCGGTGGTGTCATTCGGGCTTATGCCAGGGCGGCTCGGAGACATTGCTCCGGAAAGAAAAGGGTCCCGGCCGGCTCAAGGAGTTGGGGAAATGAGTTGTAGGTTGTAGGTACTTCCACCTAGTGAATCCGACGAGTGGTTAAAACCCTAAAACGCAAAGAAAACCACTACATTCAGACTCGCTGCTAAAAAGCGAAATAATAACCGGAGAATCCAAACACTTACCTCAAAAAAACGTGAGGGTTCCGTCCAAAGTTAAAACAGTTAAATCATCCAAAAGGAGTAAGTAGATCACAATTTTAATTTGTAAAATTATTTTCTTGATTTCAATAAATAACTGATGCGACAAAACACCCATCTGTCTAACAAAATATTCAAGAGCAATTTTGGACAAAGAGAATGTGACCTTATAACAGTAACTGTGAAGAGCGAACCGCAAAAAGATCGAATAAGTAGCAAGAAATGGTACAGTATACAATGCTAAGTTTACTGCCATAAATCCATTCGCAAACATATTTTTAATACAGTTGCTCGAAAAAGGGTACTTTATGTGCCAGTTTACATTCGTTGACTTTGCCACTTTTTTTTTAATTTCTGGCTAGAAGGAACCAAGACATTTCTAGCAAATAAAAAAATATAAAACCAGGAGATACGGAATCTTCTTACAGACTTTTGAAAGGAAAATTTTAAAAGAGATAGGTTGTTCCTACGAGAAGTTACATAACTCTAGTTGGTTAGATTCTCTTTGGTTTAAATCTTTGTGAAGAAAGTAAAATTCCTACGAGAAGTTACATAACTCTAGTTGGTTAGATTCTCTTTGGTTTAAATCTTTGTGAAGAAAGTAGAATAAATACCAAGGTGGCCTGTGCCAGAAGGAGATTGATGGATGATGCGTGAAGTGCAATAGATAACACCAAGGAATACGTAATCTTTTCAAAGGAGGTTTTAATGCTCCCAAGTCTTATTGTAATCTATTTATGGTAATATTAAAAAAAACTTAAGGATGCGTATGTATGCCTAGCTAAAATTGCGCCTTATTTTAACACTCAAGTTGTTTTACTTGTGAATACGAATTTAATAAATGAATAGTTCAATTTATTATTAAAATCATTTTTATTTATAGTTCATATATAATGTGTGATAAAAATATACTTATGTGTTATATACACACGTATAGGAAAAACATAGTGAGATTCCTCCCCAAGTCGCGTAAAATTAACTTTGGTTGCCAAATCCTTGATAGGTATGTATGTACATATTTTGTTTTTCTGTTACGATCCTTTTTATTTTACCTGTTTTCTCACAACTGTATTGAAATTGAAAAACGTCGTATGATACCTGGATGTAAAAGATAAATGGTAAACTCGTGACGATGGTCAACCCTCGCCTGCGGCTCGGGCTTAAACATGTCACTCGTTTGTTATTTTATATTTACCACCCTTGTATCGTAAATAATTAAAAATAATCACTTGTGTTACCATTTCGCTATTAAGACTACAATACTGAGTTCGGTAGTTTGATATATACAGCACCTTACTTCCGCACCTGCCTATGTAATTATTACCTGTAGTTATTAACCATAAAATATCCATATATCAATAAAATAATATTAACTTTTTAGTTAACCAACGTGATCGACCAAAAGAACTTTTCACCTTTACCAATAATAGAGTCACAAATAATTTTCGAAAAACCCAAAAACTTTTAGGCACAAGCTTCTATTTGTAAATTTATTTAATTATTTCGTAATCTTCTCAGCAAACCCTTTCATTTGATACCTACTTATATCATGTGGGTGCATAAAAGATACTGGTCGGCCATCTTTGGGAGTCCGCCATATTGGATTTAGAATGACGTCACCCAGCCAACCATGCATTGTCATCCAGACTAAACATGAGATATGCTTGTTTAATCAGAACTAAAACTGATAGTGCAAATCATACTGTTTCTAAAATGGCTGTCGTACCAGCTCATATACATCCCCACCGAGGGGTTCAAGCCTACCCTGAATTAGGGCAATCGGGCCTTAGTCGACCACGCGGGCCCAGTGCGGGTTGTTCAACTTCACACACAACCTGCGAGTTTCTCCGATGTTTTCCTTCATCGTAAGAGCGTCGGATAAACGTACTTATGATATCTAAATACGAAATCACATTGGTACTTGGCAGGATTCGAACCACGACCTTCCGGACACCGATTTCCGCAACAATGTTTCTTCCTCTCTTGTAACATTGACCTTACGTCTTAATAGCAATTTACATATGGATAGGAGATTATCCAAAGACAGCGTTATCTATCAGTGTTGTAACAATTTGGTTTATAGCTGTTGCTTGGTCTCAGATTGAAGATTTTGTGCACATACCATAAACAGTAGCTAATGCGTCTTTTAAGGCTTAAGAACCACCATCTTCTAATCGACATTCCACGGAAAAGCTTCTAAAGTATATGAGATTAAATCACATCGAAACGCTTATTTCATATCCGCATCTAATAAATAACTTTGTTTAACAGTTATATTCTAATACTTAACTGAGAGAAACTTTTGTTACTGTCCAAGTGTTAAGCAAAATAATAGAGCGTTATTAATTTTTAAACGGTCTGTTGTAAATCGATAGCTGGCGATTGTAAACATTTGCTAAGATGTGCCTGTACATTGCAAAATTCTGTTTTTTTAAAGCTTTTATTTTATTTGTTATTAATTAGTTTCACCTGTCCCTATGTATGTAAGAAATTTTGCAAGTTAAACTTGACCCTTTTCCCGGTTTCCGATTGAGTTGTAATTTTGCATGCTTAAGTATACTTATACATATAATATATACTTAAGCATATGATATATCGCGTGACAATGCTATATTAAAAGCTTGTACCTTAAAGTTTTTAGGTTTTCGAAGTTTTTTAGTTTCACCCATCTCGGTGTTTGTAATGAAATCTTGCAAGTTAACTTTGACCCTCTTCCCGGTTTCCGATTGAGCTGAAATTTTGCATGCATATGTAATATATGCAGTGACAATGCAGTATAAAAGCTTGAACCTAAAAGTTTTTAGGTTTTTGAAATAATTTGTAGAAAAATATGAACTCGTTTGACTAAATAGGAAGGAAACAAGACGATTTAAAAAAATATTTAAAAGATCAAGTCGGTAATATTGCAGATTTTCGTTAGTTTTGACGTCAATTAGTCCTAAAAGATAGAAAACCCAAGTTTGAAAAAATAAACCCTTATTGTTGATGATGTTCCTCAAAGTCAAACGCTATTAGAAACACGATTCAGCAGTTTTGGCTCGATAGAAAAACCGTTACTTTCAACTCTAGTTATGATTAATATTTTGAAGTATTAATTTAAAAAATATAAAACAGTATTTGTTATGATAGTACAAAGTGATTAATGTTATTATTTTTTCTAGTTTCATTGTAGTTTTTGATTGAAACGAAGAACCATTGAAAAAGTGAAAAAGTGTGTTTATTTTCTTTATTACACGTAAAGTAAAAGACAGAGACAACTGTTCCCATCAATACATCGCCGTAAGCGTGTTTAAGGCGCTGAACTAAGTAACTTTATAAGCAATTTTACTTAAAAAATATTTAGTAAACGTGAGAAGTCATTTGGTTTTCCTTAAATTTTATTTTAATATACAGAACTGAAAAAAAAATCAAATTTTTCTAGTTGTGACACTAGTGCTGCTCCAATTTTTATCGAAACATAATGATAATTCATGAACTTCTTAACAAAATAATACAAAATAGTTATAATTTCTTACTTTTCGGAAATTCATCTTATTTCTTTTTTATAATAAACAAAAAAAAACACAATTTTCACACTATTCGTCCGCAGCGATTGACATAACAGCCACGTTGCAGTACGAGCTGTCAAGAACTTTATTTGCAAGCTATTTTGTTCAAAGTTTGAAACATCGTGAATCGAGTTGCTAATTTTGGAGACGGAGGAGCTTTAATATAAGTATCTCATGAGCAGCCCCACAGAGTGTGGTCATTTAGATCGTATAACAATAGAACAGTTGCAGCAGCCGAGAATGCAATGTGCAGTTATGCAAATCAGCGAGGTCACGACCGAAGGCATGAATATTGATACAGCATTGTCAAGATTGCAGATCGCCTTCCCGATACGAGTACTCAGCTCTACTTTCTATAACACGATTTGTACGTATTAGTTTACGTGATTCCCAACCTGTGGTCCGCGGACGCCCGGGGGTCCGCAGCCTCATCTCTGGACCATTTAACAATATATTTTTTTTATTCACAATTGGTAAGCCCTTGGCATCATCTCACATGATGGTAAGCGACGATGATGCCGAAGATAGAAGCGGGCTTACCAAGATTTCCCAACGCAATGGAGAACTGGCTATCTTATCTTCATGCCGGAACACATCAACGTTTTTTAATACTGATGTTTGGCGGCAAGACTTAGATAAGATGGTGTTACCTAGCCTGGAGAGCTTAGAAAATGCCCTACCGACAACCAAACCGAGTCTCACAAGTTGACTCCACCGGGAATCGAACCCGCGACCTCCTGGTGTGAAGCGAATGGACTAATCATTACGCCACGGAGGTGATTAAATTTAAAAATAAATGCCACCAAAAGTCTCGGAATTATTACGCTTGGAATCCGATTTGAGATTACAACTTTTTTGTAACATCAACCCGAATATCACTAATTTAGTTGTAAAATGCAACACCAATGTTCACATTAAAGTATTATTTATAAAAAGAGGTATTTTTTTGTATTTGCAGTATTCAAATAAATAGTCCTTGAAAATTGTGCTCGATTCCCTATAAGTGGTCCGTGGCTGAAAAAGGTTAGGAAACGTTGTCTCGTAGTCATAAGCTTTGGAATATTTTAGTTTGTATAAACCTAAGCTAAGAGGGTTCTATGCCCAAAGGGAGCCAACGGGACCCTATTACCACATCCTGGACACTTCATACAACGGGCCAGAAATGGCATTTCAACTAAGGAATGACGGAACAAACAACATGACGGCGAAATCCTATACTTTCGACAACCATACTATAACCAATCTGTATCAATCTGGGAGACGAGGGGGTGATTCTAGAGAGCGGCAGGGAGTGTCCATACTGTATGTTAGTAATAATATATAAGGTCTAACAAAATTAGCTGAAACTATTTTAACTGGTGCTTGTACCCATGAAACTGAACAACTTTCCCCATGGAAACCATAGTCAAATCTCAAAAATAATTGTGAACTTCCCATACTAAGTTGGCTGAGCAGCTGATCGAGTGAGTATGGGAGAGCCATTTTTTTTGCGATTTGACTATGGGTTCCATGGGGAAAGTTGTTCAGTTTCATGGGTAGAAGCACCAGTTAAAATAGCTTCAGATAATTTTGTTACACTCTATATACTTTGCTATTACTAAGCCTCCACTGTTGGTCTGTACGTGTCTGTCAGCGGGCTGTATTTTATAACCGAATTAGATAGACAGTTGAAATTTTTACATTGTGTACTACTATTGCCACTATCACAACAATTAATAATAATGAAAAATGATAAAAAAAATAAAGGGGCCTCCATACAAGAAATGTGGTTTTGATGAAACAAGAAATTTAAAAAAATAAAAAGAGTATAACCTTGTATGACGAGACGGAACCATTCGTGTGCTCGACTATCACTTGGTAGGTAATTTAAAAAGGACATTTCTAAAAAAACGCAACAGGTAATCTTAAAATAATAAAGAATGAGTAAAAAAATCAAAATGGACAGTAAAACTATTCTTACCAAAGCGAAATACCTTACGATAATGCCAATAGCACCACGAGCGAGCAACTCTCGGAGTGGTCACGCCGCCGCCCCGCGCCGCCACAATAGTCTGCGCCGAGGAATGGCTTCAAAAACGTATATAACTTCGTCAAATGGTCATAAAATGAGACCCGTTTTATGGCGCACCTTTATAGCCTCGAGCTGCGTAGGTTAAGATGAACCTCGGATTCCACGGGCCGTCCAGTTGGCCCAGCTTGCAACCAAGGTAGGGAACAAATGTTTATTCTGCAAGCTTTTTTGCAAATTTAACTTTAGTTTAGAGATTTAGTCGCCATTCCCTATGGAATATCAAAAATAGATTATTTGTTATCGAATGTACCATCACGCTTGTAGAATCATTTATTTTTTACCTACTGTAATCTTAATTTTTTCAAGGGTATGAGAAAAGAAAAATATGAAGTTAGGAAATCAGTCTCATATTCTAAATATTATACTGATTTTACATTTTTAAATGCTAGCAACCCATTTATTGTACGTTATACATATACCTACCAATTTTACGGGGAATACCTCCTTTTGTATAACGCAGCATTGAATACTTTAGGGCATTTCTTAAAGTTTATTTTAGACAACTATTCGCCGAATGTCGAATATTAGACACTATTATTCGGTATTCGACGAATAGCAAAAAAATTTCGAAATAATGCCGAATACTGAATAATAGCGACTATTCACGGCAACTCTAAATTTAACACAATGTCGTCTTTGTTGTAAGTGCGAATGAAAGTTTCCTAACAAACTTACATTGTAGGGGCCAGTGTTCTAAGGCTTTACCACACCCTGGTCACTTCATACAACGGGCCAGAAATGACATTTCAAAAAAACGAATGACGGAACAAACAAAATGGCGGCGAAATCCTATACGTTCGACAACCAAACGGTAACCAATCTGGGTGACGAGGGGGTGAGGTCGCAATATAGAGAGCGGCAGGGAGTGTCCATACTGTATGTTAGTACTAATATATTATATATATACTTTGGCTTTACAATAAGCTGAAGCAACGGCTTTATTGTAGTGAAAAACCGGCCAAGTGCGAGTCAGAACCGCACACATAGGGTTCCGTACCATCATACTAGATGGCGCTAGTTTCTTCACGTTTAAAAAGTTTAAAAGTCTAGCTATCATGGTTAATGAAATACAGCCTAGTGACAGACGGTCGGACAGCGAAGTCTTAGTAATAGGGTCCCGTTTTTATCCTTTGGGTACGGAACCCTAAAAACCGGCCAAGAGGGAGTCGGACTCGCGCATCGAGGGTTCCGTACCACCGCACCTACGGATGAGGAACCTTTAGAATATCGTCGAGAACATCTTTAATATCTATTCATTTTAATCAAAAGACATCATTGAGAGCAAAATAAAAAAAAATTGTTCGGGACCCATAGCTCGAGTTCCACTCACATCGTGACTGGAAGCTAACTATCGTAACCATATTGAGCAATTCCTCATCATCCTCATCATCATAATCAGCACATATACGTCCCCACCGAGGGGCTCGAGCCTACCCTGAATTAGGGCGATCGGGCCTAAGTCAACCACGCGGGCCCAGTGCGGGTTGATCGACTTCACATACAATCTGCGAGTTTCTCCGCAGGCGTGTGCAGGTTTCCTCACGATGTTTTCTTTCACCGTAAGAGCGTCGGATAAACGTACATATAAAATCTAAATTCGAAATCACATTGGTACGTGGCAGTATTTCAAAACACGACGACCTCCCGGACAGGAGGCGGCGGCCCCAGTGTTGCCAGATGACTTTTGTTAAATGTAGCTAAATAATTTTTAAAAAGGCGCTAGAACAATATAAAAATGGCAATTCTGTCGCTAGATGTATGGTGTTACTGTGCTTAAAAAGTCGCTAAAATGTATGAAGCGTCGGTTTTTTTGTTGCTAGACTGCTCCGAAAATACGATAGATCTAGCTACTAAGTCGCTAAATTGGCAACACTGGGCGGCCCTAGCCGTTACGCCACCGACGCTCATACTGAGCAATTACGAGAAGTAATCAAGCAGAAACGTCGTGGAAAACTAAGCAAAGGTGTGGGTCTTCTCCATGACATTGCACCCGTTCACGCCGCCCACCACCGCGAAGGCTAGTGTCTCAAAGTGTGGTTTCACGAAAATTCGCTCAATGTAAACTTAAAGGATAGAAGATTTTCCGCTGATGATGAGTTGGCTGCTGCGGTTTTCGCCCCCTTTGAGGACAAAACTTCTTTCAAGGGAATAAAAAAGCTAACTGAGCTTTTTGATTCGCATAGGGTAAAACTAGGTAATACGCCCCACTTTTTTTAAAATACTGTAAAACAACAAATATGGAAGATATAATATTTTTTTTATTTTGGATTATCATTTGGGTAATTGCCTTCAATTATAGCTAACATAATTAATTAATTTTACCCTGATTGCATTAAAATAAACAAACTATATCCTACTATCCTACTAATATTATTAACGCGAAAGTTTGTAAGAATGTATGTATGTTTGTTACTGTTTCACGCAAAAACTACTAAACGGATCTGGCTGAAATTTGGTATGTAGACAGATTAGGACCTGGATTAACACATAGGCTACTTTTTCCTTCGTTCGCCAGCCGCTTGCGGTTCGCGCACTGCGCACCCTCGAAAAGTCATGGTAACGTTGTCCACGCGGGTGAAACCGCGGGAAACAGCTAGTTTAACATAAAAAATAATTTCGTGAACTTGTGTGTCTGTTTCTTAGTCAGATCGGAAATTTTTGGACTGCAGCTCGTATCTTGCTAGGGTTACATTTGTAAATATTATAGTCAAATAGTTATTTTACTTGAAAAATATCTTCGTAGGGCTCCTTTTTGCAGTAAATAAATAATACTTAACTAAAGTAGGCAACTAATCTACCGTATATAATTTTATCCCTAGGGATGTATTATTATGTATTATTAGGGTGCTGGCAGACAGACCCGACAGTGTGATTCAGAAGCACTGGGTGTCATTCCTGATTCACCCACACGCTGGGCAGATTTATTATATTAATAGATTTCTTTATTTTTTTTGTTTTACTAACATATTCAATAAGTTTTTTTTACTTACATATCATGGGCCCATGTTGTCTGGTAAATAAATAAATTAAATTATATCACATGTTTTTCTATGTTACTGCGACATAATAATAATATGTACCGTATATTCAATCATTTATATCGCCGTCCTGAGTATTTAAGCGCGAAAGCGGCTCAGAGTGACATTGATTTTGATTGACTATGAAGTCTGTTGCCTGCAGCAATGCATGTAATGGATGTTTCGTTAACAAAGGGGAATTACAGTAAAATACCCGTACGTAGGTATCACTTGTTATAACTTCCTGCAACTTATGAGACAAGTTTCTAAAAGATGTGGGAGTTTTATAAAGAACTAGCTGTCCCAGCGAACTTCTAAACCACCTTACACTACACTACACACCCTACCCTACCCTACCCTACACTACCCTATACTACACTACCCTACCCTACATAAGAACCTTCTCTTGACAATAATAAACTCGAAAAAAAATTAGCAAAATCGGTCCAGCCGTTCACGCGTGATGCCGTGACCAAGGGAAATAAGGATGCATTTTTAATTTTTATATATATTAGATGATGATCTATCCGACCGATTTCGGTCATGGCGACCACTTCGGCTCCTAGTCGGTTTGCCGCGCGTGCGCTCGAAGATTTTTATATACAATAAAGAAGAAGAAAGATGATTATATACCTAACTATCTATTACTGCTTCTTATGATCAACCAAGGAAGATTAGATGAAGAATGATAATAGTCTTCTACCCTGAGATATGCTATATATAAGGCTTCTACCTATATACCTGTAAAAGTGACATAAAAAAGTGCTTTTTTGATGTAAAACTTCTTTACGCACGCTTGACTTGGGGAGTAAGGTGGTGGATGCGTGACGAGAGCGTTACGGAAGTGGGATCGGGCGAGGCGAACGGAAGTTGAGAGGGATATATAAATTAGTGAAGATAGAAAGAGCGATACTATTTGTTTTTGTTTACCAACAATATCGGTTGCCAAGGCAAGAATATCGGTTGTCGAAACAATAAAAAAAACATATAAGATAAAAAAATATTTGATCATTTTCAGACGATAATAAAACTCTCTTCGTAAACTGTCTATAACTCCATATGACAAAAAAGATTTGAAATGAAATGAAAAGAAAATGAAAATGTTTAATTTGATTATTTTCTGAAGACTAAGTATTTAATTTTTTTCAATCGTCCTTATACTATAAAGTTTGTATGTATGGATGTTTGTTACTCTTTCACGCAAAAACTACTAAACGTATCTGGCTGAAATTTGGTAGGTATAGATATTAGAACCTGGATTAACAAATAAGCTAATTTTTTTCACGCTCGTGAGTTGCTTGCGGCTCGCGCACTGTGGACACTCGAAGACAGTCAAAGAAACTGTGATCACGCGAGCGAAGCCGCTGACATAATCTAGTACATATTATTAAAAAATAAACTGAATTCCTCGCGGGAAACATACCATATCGCAGGAGCCTTCAATTTGTATCGGATTTTTATGGTTTTTCTAGACATACATTTATATAAATATTAGTCACTAGCATAGCGTCTAAACGCTAGTAGTAGTTCAAACACGAAGGGTCTACGATGAATAGTCAGATCACAGTATCTTTATTTATATCCGTTGAATTTCAGTTTCTGACCTATGTGATTATAAAGAGACATCGAAAAGTTATGTAGTTTGGTCGTTTGTTTTCCCTTTTTAATGTGATAACTATCGACAAAAGCAGCACTGAAGCACTGCCCAGCTCCTTGGCTCACCTCTGAAATTAAGCGCCTCAAGGCTAAGCGGGACAAGGCCCGCTTAAGATTGCGTCGTGAACCGACTAACCGAAACAGGGACATATTTATAGAGTTACGCAATCGATGCAATAAAATTTGCAGGAACGCCAGACGTCTCCACATCCATTCTTCTATCGAGAACTGCCCACCCAACAAGCTTTGGAAATTTCTAAAGTCACTTGGCTTGGGCAAGCTACAGTCAAGTTTTTCCTCTGACGTGGACTTCAATGCACTGAACGCTCACTTCAGCTCTTCACCATTCCACCTGGATCCGCTCTCTAAGCAACTTGCTTTGTCCCGTATAGCCAATATTTCCCACCCTAATTCCACTACCCTCGAGCTGGGAGAGATAACTGCTGAAGAAACTCTCAAAATCCTTAAATCAATCAAGACAAAAGCTGTCGGCAACGACGGGTTGAGTCTTGATTTGATAACTCCTATACAAGAACATATATCACCGATCCTCACCAATATACTAAACTGCTCCCTATCTACTGGTGTTTTTACATCTTCATGGAAACTCGCTCATATAATCCCACTTCCCAAAAAACCCAACCCTTCTTCCTTTTCTGACTTTCGTCCCATTTCAATTCTTCCTGTTCTCTCGAAGGTTCTTGAACACTTTGTAAACGATCGCCTTACCAACCACCTTCGCAGGCATAATCTCCTTTCCCCTTTTCAGTCCGGCTTTCGCAAAGGTCATAGTACCGTATCGGCACTGGTCAAAATCACTGATGACATTCGTTTAAACATTGAGAACAAATTTCTCACTCTACTAGTGTTACTCGACTTCAGTAGTGCTTTTAACACAGTTGATTTTGACCTCATGCTTGGTATCCTCAAATCCCTAAACCTGTCTTCAGCAGCTCTCTCTTGGTTTCACTCTACCAGCAAGTAAAGATCGACAGTAAGTGTTCTAACACGTGCCCACTTACCGCCGGCCTCCCCCAGGGTGGCGTTCTCTCCCCTGTTCTTTTCTCCATTTTCATAAATAACATAACTTCTTCCCTTTCCTCTTCCTACCATCTGTACGCAGATGATCTCCAATTTTATACCGCCGCACCCCTTGCAAATTTCGATCGGGCAATAGAAGTTGCTAATGCTGACCTGGTTGCAATTGCTGAGTGGTCAAGCCTTCACGGACTTCTAGTTAATGCTTCAAAGTCCCAGGCAATTGTAATAGGCAGCCCTCATTTCATTTCCAAGTTTCAGGATTTAGGCGTGCCCAACTTGGTATTTAATAACACAGTTATACCTTTCTCCTCTACTGTAAAAAAATTAGGTATCACCTTGGACCAAACACTTTCCTGGTCTCCACAAATTAATGAAGTGAGTCGCAAAGTCCTTGCCTCTCTACACTCATTAAAACGGCTTCAAAATTTTCTTCCTTTCGACACTAAACTTCTCTTGGTCCGTTCTCTTCTTCTTCCACTGCTGGACTACGGCAATGTTGTCTACCTCGACCCCTCTTCTGAACTGCTGGATAAATTAGAGCGACTTCAGAACCAGTGCATTCGTTATTTATTTGGCCTTCGGAAGTACGACCATATATCGGAGAGTCGCAGTAAGCTGGGTTGGCCACTCATCCGCCAGCAGAGAAATCACCATATCTTGTTCTTCCTGTACAACGTACTATTCAACTCAGCTGCTCCGCAATACCTCCGTGAAAGGTTTCACTTCTGTATGGCTATGGAGAACCGTTTGCGCTCTAGCAAGAACCTAACTCTCGCGATTCCCACCCACAGTACCGACACTTATACTAAGTCGTTCACGGTGCACGCAGCCCGCCTTTGGAACAGTCTGCCAGCTGACATTAGGATGTCTCCTACCCTTACCGCCTTCAAGGCCTGTCTAAAGGACAATATATGAGATCTTGCCATTTGTCTTGAGCTTATATATATGTATATGTATATATTAATATATATTATATATCATGTATCATATTTATTTATGTTACATTTATTAAATTGAGTTTGTATTTATTAAAATTAGGCTACGTAGGTTTAAATGTAATATTAGTTGTATTGATGTTTTTTTTTAACTAGCTTGTACGTAATTACGTGTTTCTTTGTCCTACTAAGTCCTCTGTTTAATATTACAAAGGTTGACTGGAAGAGATCCCTCTAAGGGATAAGTCCGCCTTTGTACTTAAGGTTTTTTTTTAAATACATTATTTTAAGTGTATATTTTGTACAATAAAGAGTTTACAAACAAACAAACAAACAAAAATGTATAACATTTAGATGTTTTTTTAACTGCCCCTACGATAAGCTAGTCAGTCGAAAGAAAGATCTTGGTTTTGGTTACCGCTATAGAATCTTAACTTAAGATTTTGGTTTTGGTTGCCACTATACCATCTTAACCCAAGATTTTGGTTTTGGTTGCCACTATACCATCTTAATCCAAGATCTTGGTTTTGGTTGCCACTATAGCATCTTATACCAAGATCTTAGTTTTGTTGCCACTATAGCATCATAACCCAAGATCTTGGTTTTGGTTGCCACTATAGCATCATAACCCAAGATCTTGGTTTTGGTTGCCACTATAGTTTTGGTTGCCACTATACCATCTTAACCCAAGATCTTGGTTTTAGTTGCTACTATACCATCTTAACCCAAGATCTTGGTTTTGGTTGCCACTATAGCATCTTATACCAAGATCTTGGTTTTGGTTAACACTATTGCATCTTTACCCAAGATCTTGGTTTTGGTTGCCACTATACCATCTTAACCCAAGATCTTGGCTTTGGTTGCCACTATAGCATCTTACCCCAAGATCTTTGTTTTGGTTGCCACTATAGCATCTTATACCAAGATCTTGGTTTTGGTTAACACTATTCCATCTTAACCCAAGATCTTGGTTTTGGTTGCCACCATAGCATCTTAAAACAAGATCTTGGTTTTGGTTGCCACTATAGCATCTTAACCCAGTCTGCCATCTTCTCCCTAGCCGGCAGGTATGACCATAAATATGAAAATAGGCATATAATATTTCCATGCGCGTTATACTATTTTGATTAAGTGTCTGTACTGGCACTTGTATTAGTAATTATTTATAGTCTGAATGAAACTATGTCGTAAAAGTCGCCACTGATTTATATTTACGGTTCAAGATGATGAACGTGGATCCTGCACTCCTACGAAGAAAACAATTAGAATTCACCATTATGCTTTGCACGGCCTTATGACCAATTAACAATTTTAACCATTTCCGTGGCGTAATGGTTAACCCTAGAGTACTCGCGCTATGAGCATTTTGCCACCCTCGGCAAATAATGTAGAATATTTTATAAACTATGCACTTGTCAAGGACAAGCCTCCCAGTAGCTGCTCCTTTGTCCTTTACCTACCTGTATCATAAGTTGGAAGAACATCAGTGCGCGGGTGACCGCTGGAGGAAAGTGTTGTTGCTTGCCGGGACCAAAAATAGTTGCATTATATGAGCAAATTTTGTGTGGAGCGAGCACTGTTCGAACATTTTCAGGACTTTTTTTAAATAAAATATATGCCGAAAGTAATGAATTATATTAAATCCGCCATTAAATTTAAGATTTAAACAAAAACTTATGAAGATACATAAAGAATTAAAGATGGTCAAAATTCAGCAATTTTCCAAAAGATCTAGTAGATTTTTTTTTCTTAACTTTTTAATTTTACTGCAATAAATAAATCTGTTTAAGTACATTATTGATATTTATTCTTCTAAAAACATTTAAAAGATTTTTTAAACCATTGTGTGCAAAAAAGGTATTTTAAAATAGGCAGCAAAATGCTCCACACGTGACCACTTACGTTTCACAGTCAGGCGCGACTACTCTAGGGTTAAGGCCATTAGCTTCACATCAGGAGGTCGCGGGTTCGATTCCAAGCGGAATCTAACTTTGTTATACTCGGTTTGGTTGGTGGTAGGGCATTTTATAAACCCGCCTGGGATCCATCTTATATAAGTCTTGCCGCCAAACATCAATGTTAACAACGATGATGTGTTCCGGCTTGAAGATAAGATAACCACTTCCCTCATAGCGTTGGGGAATCTTAGTAAGCCCGCTTCCAACTTCGGCATCATCGTCACTTACCATCAGATGAGATGACGCCAATGGCTCACCAAGGGCACAATATTACTATATGGCTTACAGTAGCGCAACGCCTTTAATGTCACACGATGCCGCCACCGGTGGCGTAGGTACTAGCTGCAGCAGTGCTAGCCTGTAGCCAGCCTGGCAAACTCGCGGAGATTGCCAGGCTGTGCCCCGCCGCCCGCTGCCCCGCAAGTACCCTTCCGTTGCGTTGGGTTTTCGTTGGTGTGCGCACAAGGCCCGATCGCCCTAATTCAGGGTAGGCTCGAGCCCCTCGGTGGGGACGTATATGAGCTGATTTGATTAATATAGAGTACAGTCAAAAATCACGAAGTCGAATTTTCGCCCAATATTTTCTATTTACCCCATCGTCGCTCGAAATTAAAAAGTAAGTCGTTTAAAATACGAGCATTTGAATGATTTACACGCTATGTGGAAAAAATATCAATAGCGATTCTTTATTTGAATTCGGTACTTAACAACCTGTCTTTAAAATGTCCCTTTTGTTGAATTCAATAAAAGAAACCAAACCCCCTCTTAAGTGCATTAGTATTACTGAATAGGCTTATTAGTTCAATCAAGTCTTTCTTTCCAAGCCTTTATTAAATGCTTTTGAAAGCAGCTTCTGCCATGGTTTAATAAGTTTGTCACGCAGGTACTCCTTAGGTTCCTTTGTTAAATATATTTTAACAGCCTCGGAATACTTTTCGTGTCTCAGAAATAGCTTCAAAAAATCCAATGCAACTTAAAATGTTATAAATTTCACAACTTTTTCCCGCGACTTCGGCCGCATGAACATACTTAGTTTTTATGGCTGTATTCGATGGTGATGCCTTTCGGCTAATATGCTGATGATGATTCGAGGATAAGTGTGGACTTGTTTTATCACAATTGGTATGCCCTTGGCATCATCTCACCTGATGGTAAGTGACGATGATGCCGAAGATGGAAGCGGTCTTACCAAGATTCCCCAATGCAATGGAGAACTGGCTATCTGACATTGGACATTTTACATACTGGCCTTCAAACTCATTTATAAAAAGATTTATTTTCAGATTCCTGGCAAAAAATTATTTTTTTCGGGATAAAGAGTATGTATTCTATGTTGTTTTTCATCCCTTAATTTAGCTCTGTGCCAAATTTTAACCAAATCGGACCAGTATGATAAATTAGGAGAGTAACAAACAGACAGACGGGTAGACATACTATTGTATTTATATGTTAAGTAAGGTTATTTCGATATAGAAAATTATACAGCAGCTCCTAAATTTATTGATAAAATTGCTACCTTTGTAAGTAATATAAGTTATACAGAAAAAGGATCGATCCATTTAATTAATAGTCCTAAATCAAAAAGGGATTTACTTTTTTGTACATCTTACCTTTTTAACCGACTTCCAAAAAAAGGAGGTTTCTCAATTCGACCGTACATGTTTTTTTAATTTTTTTATGTGTGTTTTATAACTTATAACTTCGTCGTATATGAACCGATTTTGATGAATCTTTTTTTGTTAGAAATGAGATATCCCAATGGTGGTACCATGATAAGGAAACCAGGATCTGACGATGGCATCAAAGAGAAATCGAGGGGAACCTTAGTTTCCTGTTAGAAGTCGGTTTTTTTTGTTGAAAATTATTATTTTAGAATACGCAAGTTTATATTTGGTATCCTGTAAAATTAGTTAAACAGATGTTAACTTAAATAAGTTATAAAGTTATCTTTAAGACGGACAAAACTAGTTTAAAACAATTGAATTAAAATGTTAATGTGGTTTTGTGGCGTAATGGTTAAATCCATAAACTTTACATCAGGAGGTCGCGGGTTCGATTCCTGGCGGAGCCTAACTTTGTAAGACTCGGTTTGAATGGTTCAAGACGAGAGTGAATAGGCAATATTTGAGCTTGCGTACTTGAGGCTGCATCGGTACTTACCATCAGGTGAGGTGCAGTCAAACGAACTCAAATTTTTATTTAAAAAAACGTGTGGCACTCGGGGACTGCCGCGGTTAAGCTATTGCATAGCATTTTTTATTAACTTATACAGTTATTTTTTATTTTTTTTATTTATGCAGTATTTACCAGTACCATATAGTCCTTGTGGCGCGGGATGTTAATGTAATAAATTAACACTAAGAAAGGTACACCAGTAAAATTTACTAAGTCCTTTTAGAACCGCAAATCGCTAATAGATGGCACTGTAAGTTTTTTTGAACTTTTCGTTATGGAATTTCTTGATTCGGTCGCCGCGCTCAAAGCCCGCGATAAAAGCTATGCAATATGCAAAAAATAGGGTTCGTGTCACGAATGAAGACTGAATATAAGTAACGAAGATAAACTCGTGTGGGCGAGAGGTTCTCAACATTTCGCTAGTACAATTTGCATTTTACAACTTCTATCTGGTAAGTAAACGAGGTGTTGCCACAGATGGTTCGGGCCAGTGACGCCGCGCCGCCGATATTGGCAACATTTTATCGAGTTGTTAAAAACACCTCATTTACTACCGCCTGGATGCCTGGGGAATGCACTCGTATATAGGGTTACCATCTAACCGGATAAATCCGGTCTGTGTCTCCGCCCGGATTTTTCTTCATGCCTATAAATAATAGGCACAGCCCGCGCCAATTTGAAGAATTTTATAGTGAAATTTCTATAAAAAATAGATTTTTTCGAAAGTTGTTACTAGTGAACAGAAATATAAGTAAGTACTATAGGGATGAGGAATGCTATAGCCCGTCAACTTCGTCCGCGGTACGCCTGCGGTACGGGCAGGTAGGCAAAGGCGAGGTAGCACGACACGACACGATCTGCGAGGGGGAGCTTGAGGCTAGCGGGTAAGGGCACGAGCCTCAAGCTCCCCCGCGGAGATCTTCTCGCACACCCCGCCTCATCTGCTCAGGCGTATCGAGCACGAGGTGGACGAACTATAGTCATCTGAGTAAATTTTTATCGTCTCTCAAAAACGACATTTTGTTCTAAAAATGTTAGAAATACCTAGGCGTGACGTCATAGTTTAGCAGCGTCATATATGTACTCATTTTGTGATTTTGGTGAATAAAAAAACGAAGACTTGATGGAAAGAAAAACGAGGTTTTCCGAAGTTTAAGTAGAAGGGAATTCAGTGATTAAGAGTTCATGATTTATTTCTAATGCTGTCGTCATCCGTATTAGTACAATTATCATTGTAATGAAGGATAATAAAACTTAGTTATAATCTACTGAGTTTTATTTTCGGTCAAAGATCGGATTTTTTTTACAGAAATCAGGATTTTTTAACACTTGCAACCGCCTTTTCGATTTAAAATCCTGGTAACCCTACTCGTATAGCATCTATAAAGAAGAAAACTTACAAGAAGGCGCATCAGCCATCACCGTCTCTTAAAGGTATTAGGAACACGAGAAGTTAGATAAGGTATTTTGCATTAAAACTGTTTCTTTTTTTATTTTTGGAGCTTACTCCTTTAGAATTCAAGAGTCAAGATGTTTATTCATCATTGAAAACGTTAAAAACCGACTTCCATCGCAACAACTTAGTATTATTTTTGGTTTTTGTTAATTTTCTAATAAAGTGCTACACCGATTTTGATAAAATTTGTATCGGACCAACTCAGGAGCATATCCTATCGAACAAAAAAAAGAATCATGAAACTCGGTTCACAATTAGCGAAGATATCGAGTAACAAACATATAAAAAAAAAACATACAGTCGATATGAGAACCTCCTCCTTTTTGGAAGTCGGTTGAAAATAGGTGCAAATTACACTCTTTCGGATAGTCATAAAATAGATAAGATAAATACCTATCTTTTTTGTTGCACACACTAGTTAAAAAAAACACATTATAAAAACTATAACTCAAAAAATAAAAATAAAAACACAATACAAAAACAGAATCTTATGTTGGTTTTCCGGCGGTCTTATCGCTCAAAGCGATTTCTTCCAGACAAATAGTAATTACATATACAAAAGTAATTCTATTTGTGGAAAATAAAGAATTATACAATCATTAGTAAATAACGTCAAAAAGCAATCATTAATACAAAACAAATTATGTCATTAGAATATGAAAACTATATGACACGAGAATTTAGGTATACATTAAAATCATTGAGTGTCATTAATGCCTTTGACAAGAGTAGGCCAGTTCACACGGACAACACCCGGCCACAAGAGTAACGCGAGAGTCAGTCATCGCTCTGCATATTTTAGGTGTTTTATTTTAGGTATTTTATTTTTTTTATTTTAGGTATTATAGGTGTTTTATTTAAGGTATTTTATCTGTTTTATTTTAGGTATTTTATTTGTTTTATTTTAGGTATTTTAGGCATTTCATTCTTCGAGTTTTAGGTATTGTAATTATCGTTGTAATTCAAATGTACTGTATTAAATGTTGTAATTAAAATAAAATAATATCAATAAGTTATCTCCTATTATTCGTAAGTACTTACTGTTTATTTTATGTTAAACTATATTTTTAATTTGAAAACAAGGCAATTACTGAATAACTTAACCTACAAATAATGTACAAACAAAACTTATCAGTCAAATAGTAGACATTTTTGCGTTCATAGGGTTCCGTAAACAAAGGGTTAAAACGGGACCCTATTACTAAGACTTCACTGTCCGTCTGTCACCAGGCTGCATTTCATGAACCGTGACAGCTAGACAGTTGAAATTTTCACAGATGATGTATTTCTGTTGCCGCTATAACCACAAATATTTAAAATTTAAAATATTAAAATTAGAAAAAGTGGAAAATAAAGGGGTCTCCATACAAAAAAACAGTCGTTTTTGCTCTATATTTATTGATAACGGCAACAGGTAGACGCTTGAAATATTCACACAATATCTACTATATAAAAATAAGTCGGGTTTTCCTTCCTGACGCTATAACTCCAGAACGGCTGGACCGATTTGGCTAATTATTTTTTTGTCGAGTTCGTTATTTTCAGGAGAAGGTTCTTATGTAGGGTAGGGTAGGGTAGGGTAGGGTAGGGTAGGGTAGGATAGGGTAGGGTAGGGTAGTGTAGTGTAGTGTAGGGTAGGGTAGGGTAGTGTAGGGAAGTGTAGGGTAGTGTAGGGTAGTGTAGGGTAGGGTAGTGTAGGGTAGGGTAGTGTAGGGTAGAGTAGTGTAGTTTAGGGTAGGAAAGTATAGGGTAGGGTAGTGTAGGGTAGGGTTGGGTAGTGTAGTGTAGGGTAGTGTAGTGTAGGGTAGTGTAGGGTAGGGTAGTGTAGTGTAGTGTAGTGTAGTGTATGTAGGGTAGGGTAGGGTAATGTAGTGTAGGGTAGGGTAGGGTAGTGTAGGGTAGGGTAGTGTAGTGTAGGGTAGGGCAGTATAATGTAATGTAAGGCGGTACGTAGTTCGCCGGGACAGCTACTTTAGTTATATATTACACTTTAAAAATATATAATTAAATTAAAATAAAACAAATATTACAGGCGGGCGTGATTTTTTTGCTCATTTTTGCTTGATAATGATAACGGCAACAGGTGACGCTTGAATCTAATCTAATGTTATTCACTTTAAAAATAAATAATTAAATTAAAATATTTATATATTTAAGGGTTAATGGTACGGAACCCTTTCTAGTGCAAGTCTGACTCGCACTTGGCCGGTTTTTTTTAATTCTACAAAATTCATCAAATCCGTAGCCAACTCCGAAGTTCAACGCCACGAAGGCAGTTAAACTGACCGAAAACTATAAAATACGTAAAGTCATAAACAGTAAAGTTACAATTATTTCTAGCAAGCAGAAATAACAATTATTAATACTATTTCCTATACAGTTAGGATAGATTGCAGTCAGATAATTAAACCCTTTAAGCATCGAACACAATTGAGGATATAATTATTAGTTCCACAAGATGTTACAACAGCCCTTACGGTTAAGATATGTTTCCTACAAAACATTGTTGGAAAATACTATTGCTAGTTAGGACACATTACAGAGCATAATTTAGGGTAGGTTCGAGCCCCTCGGTGGGGACGCATATATGAGCTGATGTGATGATTATGACAGAACATAGTTTAAGTGAAGAAATGACACCACTAGCTGTGTTCGATAACTCGAAAGGTTGTGAGTGGTGTGACTGACTGCCCGAGGACTACTTTTGTTTTTGCTTTAGTAGAAAATCTACTTCTTAGGGTTCCGTGGACCCAACGGGTGACCAACGGGACCCTAATGCTAAGCCTCCGCTGTCTGTCTGTCCGTATGTCAGCAGGCTGTATTTTATGAACTTTAATAGTTACACGGTTGAAATTTTCACAAAATGTGTATTTCTGTTGCCGCTATAAAAAAAACATAGTAAAAATTACAAAAAAGTGAAAAATTAAGAAGGGTCTCCATACAAAAAACTTGCTTTTTATAGGTCTTTAGAAGTATTATTGATTTAGATTTATTGTAAAATCGCTAATACATGCAAGCGTGAAACTTGGTGTGATTAAAGTACTAATACTGAGTAAAACAACAAATAACAAAAATCGGCCAAGTGTAAGTCGTACTTGTGCTAAGGAGTCCGAACTAAATGACAAAAAGATCATATTTTTCTCGCTCGTGTTGCTGCCTTTTGTTTGTAATGTGAATAGGTATCATTGTCCTTATGCAACTTGTGGATGTGTTGTGTGGTGGTACGGAACCCTGGGAGTGCTAGTCTGACTCGCACTTGGCCGATTTTTAAAGTAAAACTTCTATTACATCGTCTCAAATTTTTTCGTCTGTGTGTTGTATGTCGCGTGACGGTCGCTTTCGTCTGACGGTATGATCGTTACGTCCTCTGTACTGTAGCGAGAGCAGCCATGATCGTTTCGTCCTCTGTAAAGTTTTACTTTTACCGTGGTTTCATAAAACTACACACTTATTTTTTTCTACTTATAGTTACTTTTATTACGTAAATTGTTAGTAAGCGGACACGTATGTTTTAAAAAGAGAGAAATGACATGTCCTATTGTATAAATATGCGAGTGAAAATAAAAACTTCACCACCCACATGAAACGCAGACAATTTAAATTATAACACGATATGTCAAAACTGTTTCGTTAAATTGTAATTTAGTAGGTATAATATTTGAGTGCGAGATCAAGATCAGCCGCTACGCTCATTGCGCTGCGCGTCCCCAAAACATACTTGAGTTATGCACTTGGTTTTGAAGGCCTTCCAAGCCGCCGCGTGCGCAGACTCGCTGCATCCACAATAACGCACTAAATCATATCAAACCTTAATGCGACGGAGGTGTGTCCGTCGCGGAATTAAAATGCAATAATATCTCCGCCGCACCGTAATTCTGGGCTGTCTCCGATCTCGGAAGATTATCGTAAAGTATTTATTTATCCAGCGTTCCCTCAGGAGGTTTGATAGGATCAGGAAATCAATTTTGCAACGAAACCTCGCGGGGGCGTAAGGTTTGCGCCCTTCGGTTACAGGTGCCAGAGTAGCGCCCGATTTATTTGCTATTAATGCAGTTATCTTTCTTTCTTTTCAGTCATCTTTTCAGGGTGCCGTTGCTTTAAAGGAAAAAAAAACGGAACCCTTAAAGGAACACTTTGCTGTACGTCATCTACATAGTTGATACTTTTGATTGTAGGTTCTTGGTGGAACATTATATCACTCATTTTGGTATATATTTACACTAATTCTCTCGCAAACAGACTCATTAGAATAATAAAGTTTGTCAAGAAGTCAGATCTTAATTATTAAAAAAATATAATTATTATTAAATTATATTGAAAAAGTTTATTCGTTATCTCTATATTAATAGAGATAACGAATTACTCACCGATTGCTTTAACGGTGAAGGAAAACATCGTGAGGAAACCTGCACACGCCTGTGAAGAAACTCGAAGGTTGTGTGTGAAGTGTGTGAACTCGAAGGTTCCTCACGATGTTTTCCTTCATCGTCATCGTCGGATCGTCAACCAACCCGCACTGGGCCCGCGTGGTCGACTAAGGCCCGATCGCCCTAATTCAGGGTAGACTCGAGCCCCTCGGCCTCGGTGGGGACGTATATGAGCTGATATGATGATGATGATATTAATAGAATGTGCATTTCATTTGCAAGGCGCAACTCGTCTCTGTATAGTCTCTATAATTACATTTACTTTACTAGGTTCACTAAGTGTTGATGGAAAAGAAACTACTTAAGATAATAGAATAAACATAAAAAGCTGCGATACTGTATTACGATCAAATGGAAAATATTTCGGTTATTCATTTATGGCACAGAGGCCAATACATGAACTAGACACTCGTAGTGCGATTCGATCCATACGCGTACGGCATAAGAACGGTACAAACTAGCTTGATGTGCTGCCCTCTGTACATTTATTCTTATCTTGTTTATGGGAAAATTAATGTAGGTTAGGTAAAAGCTATGTCTTTAATTAACACTTATTTCTAAGCAGCCTACGAAATTAATCACTTTTTCTCAGCTGCTTATAATATAAAAAACCAAATGCCTATGCGAGGTTTTCGTACTAACCGCCCCATTTTTGGGTACAGAACCCTAAAAAATCAACAAGTACAACAATTGTAATAATAATAAATATCCTTCATCTTAGCTCGAAACTCAGAGACATGATCGTACTTCCTCAAACCGAATACGAACCTTATGCAATCGTTCCGCAAGCGTTCCAGTTTGTTCAGCAGCTCCTCGGTATTATTAAATGGTTGTATTAAAGGGCAAATTCAGCAATTTTTTAATGAAAAATTTGAGTTCGTTTGAATACATCTCACCTGATGAAAAGTGACGATGTAGTCAAACATCGCACACGCAAACTGAAATAATGCCTATTTACTCTCGCTTTAATGATCTCCAAACTTTAAAAGGCGGGAAACACAGACACAGGCAAGGAATCCCACTCCATCGCTGTCCGCATAATAAATGAGGAAGCGTAACGCTTCGTGCGGATAGGCAGAATATCAACAGCAAAGGGGTGGAACGCAGGGAGCGTCTCGTTGACCGAAGGTGGAATGGAACTGGGGGAATGAGGTCGTGTAGGTCTTACTTCTTACGCACACTCTCCGAAATGAATTCGATAAAATCTGGAAAGACACACCTTTTCGGCGATGCTTAGGCTGAATTTTTTGCGATTAAAAAACTCAGATTTGCACACTTGGAAACAGAAATTTATAGAACATTTAGTCTGCAATTAATATTAAGCTGCTGAATAAATGTTTTATACATTAATATACGTCACGGTCAATTCTTCAGGTGCAAAGGTAAGTTTCTAAATGCAAAAAAATACTGTTTTTATGTGACATACAACTGTAAATTAACGATTTTCGATTTTTTTCCTTTACTTGTGCTGTGAGACCTTACTTCTTGCCATATTTCATGATTCCGTCTAGAAGTTACTATATTATTATTATTTTTTTTTTGAAGGAGGCATTTCTAAGGTAAGGATTTATTTGCGAATATCGTAGATTTTGTATTTGATATAAATTTCAACTAGATATTACCTTCACGCGTTCCTGAGTAAAAGGGTCTCGACAGACGGACAACAGAGTCCTTCCTAATAAGGGTTCCTTTTTTTCATTTCGAGATGCGGAGCCCTAAAAATTAACATGAAGGCAGTCAAAATGATATTTTCATTAAAATGCACACACAAATGTAAGGTACAATTATGTCCATAATATTATATATAATTAATTGGAAACAAAATAACTATTCAAATCCCAAGTGGTCCATAAAGTTCTAACTTAACGAGCCATCGATATCAATTAAATTAGAATTATGGCCTTATAAAGCCATATTTACTTGTATTAAAAACGTTGGTCCACATCTTGCTATGTAGTTACAACATTGTACAGTCGTAACAGTAAAGCATCCGGCCGACGCGACGCTACACCTAGGCCACATCATATGCCAGCCATACACAAATCATAATAAACATGGTATGTACTGTACAGAGGCCAGCACATCAAGCTAGACAATTCGGACTTTGTCCCGTTCTTATGCTGTATAAATATGGATCAGAATCGCAATACGAGTGTCCGGCTTGATGTGCTGGCCTCTGTACAACCTCAAACTACTGCAACAGCCTTAGCAACGGCACTGTTAATATTATATTGTAACTATCCCAACAACATAAACACATCTACGTATGTGTGACGTAGAAAGCACCACGTAACCGGTTCGCCACCACGCCATCACGGTCACCACGTGAATGCACACACACACAAAATGCCCAATTAAAGATGGCCTGTCCCATCGAGCATTTCTTTCTTACTCTGGTCCCAGGAGTGGAGCTCTCAAGGGGCAGGGCAGATCACGCTCGAGTGGTCGTTACAGTCAACATCGATAAGAAAGCGGCCACAAGTCGAGGGGCTGTCAAGAAACAATCTATATGATTACGAGAGCTTTGAAAAATTGTCTCAGCAAAAAGCTGATAGGTGAAAAGTTGAAGACACTTTCTACTCGTATATCTTTAAATTCAATGGTCAGAAATGTCACATGTATGTAAAGAATTTAAAAACTTTCATAAAGTGAACCATCATCAGATATTAGCGTACGTATGCGAAGTCCCGCACGATATAGTTCAGTGGCAATTTTTTAGCTCATAGAGCTGATTTTGCTAAATTTTTAGTAGGGATCAAAAAATGGAATGGTCAGAAAAAATAAAGAGTAAAAAAATGTCGCGAACTAGTCTAATTATACTAGACTAGCTTTTTCCCGCGGCTTCGCCCGCGTAGACATTGTTTTAATGACTGTCTTCCAGGGTGAGTGGTGCGCGAGCGTGGACATTGTTTTTCTCCAGATCCCTATCCCAGATCGGGCTATTATGATTATCAGTCTATGTCATTTCCCCCTCACTCAACCATCTCTGTGCAAAAAATCACAACAATTCATTGCTCCGTTGCGAAGCTAAAAATATTACCAAAAAAAAAATCAGTTCCCTCAGTTCCATAATAAAAGAGGAAGCGTAACGCTTCGTGCGTATAGGCTGAATATCAACAACAAAGGGGTGGTAGTTTTTTTTATGCAGTCGGGTTTTAAAATTTTGCTTCTCCGTGAATTGCCTTGCATAGAAATGACTAAAATACATCATGGTGAACGGTGAAGACATAAAGTATAATAAATTAAACCCCTGACTGATCCTTAAAAGGGGTCTAATAGGCTTAACCGACTTAACTATTACACCCCCTGGTGTAATTTATTTATTTATTTATTCAATAAAACATCTAACAGGCTAACAGTTGACCCAAATCGCTTGCAAGTTAAAATAACACAAGAAAAACGTCATATCTAATTTTAGATGTTCATCAAACTTAAATTATTACCAAAATTAAAATCTAAGTAAATTTCGGCAATTTCATCAGGTTAAGTCCATTAGCCACACATCAGGAGGTCGCGGGTTCGATTCCCGGCGGAGTCTCACTTTGTAAGACTCGGTTTGGTTGGTGAAATGGCATCTTCTAAACCCGCCTGGCTAGATACCACCATCTTATCTGAGTCTTGTCGCCAAACAACAGTGTTAACAAAATTAATGTGTTCCGGCTTGAAGATACGATAGCCAGTCCTCCATTGCATTGGGGAATCTTGGTAAGCCCGCTTCTATCTTCGGCATCATCGTCACTTACCATCAGGTGAGATGATGCCAAGGGCTTACCAATTGTAAATAAAAAAACAATTAGTCTACCCTAGTGTCTGTGAGCCATAGCCTTCCTCGAAAACTCATTTGAGCTCTTCGTCTGCCGATTAGACTTCCAGCGCTTTCAGTATGATGAAATTATCTGTTTTATGGTGGGCAAGTAAAAGGAATTAAGAAGCAAAAAAGTGAAGGTAGTAATTAAAATTTAAGTTTTATTAAACTATTAGACGTCCCGTAATATCCCGTTGCATACCTATTAAATTAATAAGTGTTAAATAATTAATGAATACATGTCAATGACATTTTATAAAATTAACGATTAGCATAAAGTTACTTGTTTTAACGCATACGTGATGAGATGACACTTAAGTGAAGAGTAGATAGTCACGATATAGTTAGAAGGGTTCGGTACACCCAACGCGTGACCAACGGAACCCTATTATACTAAGCCTCCGCTGTCTGTCCGTCTGTCAGTGGGCTGTATTTTATGAACCGTAATAGGTAGACGGTTGAAATTTTCACAGAATATGTATTTCTGTTGCCGCGATAACAACAAATACAAAAAAAAATTTGAACTTCCCATACTAAGTTGGCTGATCAGCTGATCGAGTTAGTATGGGAGAGCCAATTTTTTTTTGCGATTTGACTATGGGTTCCATGGAGAAAGTTGTTCAGTTTGATGGGTACAAGCCCACCTTAAAGTATCACCACACCTTTATGTTACACCCTGTATATACTTTGACATTACGTTACGTCGGCACCGTACTCCACGCGCCTATTTAGTCCTTTGATTACCAAAGCGACTGCTCAATGTTTGGCCAGTTGCAGTGCGGTATTTTAAGTTTTATAAAAACAGCTGATTATCAGATTGGAAGTGTTTTTTTTAAAATCTAAATACCTATAAATTTAGTGCTCTTACAAGACAATGTAAAGCATATTTTTCACAAGGCTTTTAGAAGAAGAAAACAATTTTTGAAGTGATTGTGATAGGCAGATACCTCGGTAGGTAACCTACGTAGTAGGTATATCGCGTATTAGTGGTTCATTAAAAGTATGTGCCTACTTATTGAACCACTAAATCAAAATCTCTCAAAAACCGATACAGCTTAAAGTTGATATTGATTCGATAGGTGACATTAATTTTTGTTGTCGCTGTTGAAAAAAACATTTTCAATGTTAAAACTTAATCGCTTAGTTTCTTACTAATCATCCTATCTAATATTATAAATGTGAAAATGTGTTTGTTTGTTTGTTACCTTTTCACGCTTCAACACCTTAACCAATCTTAATGAAATGTGGCATACAGGTAGCCTGTGTCACTGGGAAGGACATAGGCTACTTTTTATCCCGTGAAAATAGCATAGTGCGGTGCAGTTCCTGAGGGAATTGAAAAAATACTCTTTTTTGGTTAATTTCTCCAACATCGCAGCGGACCAATGGCTTGCTATGGTTTTTTGCACAGATATGGTTGAGGGGGTGGGATATGACATAATTTACTAATTGGCATATCCTGACATAGTTCCCGAGGGATCTGGGGAAAACTCATTTCCACGCTTCCACACGTCAGCGTCTTTAAAACTGAGCGACGGATTGAAGTGATTTTTGTATAGAATTGGATGAGAGGGTGGGAAGTAACATAGACTGCTAATCAGAATAGCCCGATATCGTTCCTGAGGGATCTGGATAAAACTCATGTCCACGCTTGCTCGCGCACCACTCTCCGTCGAAGACAGTCATAAAAACGATGTCCACGCGGGCAAAGCCGCGGGCAAAAGCTAGTATTTTAATATTTTTTGTTTTTAACAGTTTAGTATGTCAACAGTGACGAAAAAACTGGGACGTGAGATTATTCTAAACATTTGTAGGATAAAATGTTGTTTCTAACAATTGATAAAACACTAAGCGCTTAAAAAACAAAAGACTTCAATCGCAACAACTTGTACAATTTTGCTGTTTTTGAAAATTTGCTAAAAAGCACTGAACCGAATTTGATGCAGTTAATATGGCATTACCCTGGAGCATAATTTTAAAGTATTGAAATATAGTTTTGAAATTGAATACTAAAATAAAAAAATCTTTAGTAAGCCAGTGACAAATGGCAACATTCACACGAAAAGCACTTAAAATTGTCAGGTTCCATAAAATAATAGAATGGCAATAAGTTATTGGCGAAGGTGACAAGTATGGTTTTGTGTTAGCGCGGTAACGCGGTAACGGTCTACCGCTGAGAATGTCACGTCCAATGTTAATTAACGCAATATTTTACTTATTATACTGTATTTGCATTTAGTTTTGATCGTCGTGTCTTTTCATTATAATTTTATGATAAATTAAATTTCTTTAAATAAATTAGTTACTAGGCATGTCGAGGGAATTTTTCATCATTAAACTTTCGTAAGTTGATTGGTTGTCTGACTTTATCAAAATATTGTAGAAACATTTAAAATTGAATAGTTACTTAAGAGCGTCGATGCCGGCTCCTGTCCGGGAGGTCGTGGTTCGGATCCTGCCACGTACCAATGTGATTTCGAATTTAGATTTCATATATACGTTTATTCGACGCTCTTACGGTGAAGGAAAACATCGCGAGGAAACCTGCACACGCCTGCGGAGAAACTCGCAAGTTGTGTGTGAAGTCGACCAACCCGCACTGGGCCCGCGTGGTCGACTAAGGCCCGTTCGCCCTAATTCAGAGTAGGCTCGAGCCCCGCGGTGAGGACGTATATGAGCTGATATCATCAAGCAAATATTCATACAGCGTTTTTTGTAAAGTCTTGGGTAAAATATTATTTATTTTATTATATAGTAAATATCGTAAACGAGCCGGGAAGTTTATTTAATATTTCATTACTGGAGAGTACTATTTTTTTATTGCAACAATCTTATAACATATAACACACTGAGAGGCACAGAACGCAAATCTCATACAGCCAAGTGCCAACACCATAGTCTGATAAATAAAGCTCCTTGGTCTGGAGGTTCGCTGGCTGCTTTTATTGCAAGTTTTGAACGGACCGGTGGCAGCGCGGCGACGGCGGTGCTGTGATTAATAACTGAAAACGCTAAACACGTTAAAAAACCGACTTCCATCACAATAACTCAGTACATTTTTGCATTATTAATTTTGGTTTTTGTTAATTTTCTAATAAAATACTACACCGTTTTTGATAAAATTTGTATAAGACCACTCGGGAAGCAATAGCTTTTAAATAAAAATAGAATCATAAAAATCGGTTTACCCAGTCAAAAGTTCTGAGATAACACACATAAAAAACAAACAGTCGAATTGAGAACCTCCTCCTTTTTGAAAGTCGGTTGAAAAAAGTAAATCGGCAGAAAATCAAAAGTGTGCGTCATGGCATTCCCTACTCTTTGGTCACGGTTTTAAATGTAAAGTATATTTTAGGTACTTAAAATTACATTAACTTTTGTTTTGATTTCCTTCCTTTGTTTAAGTAAAGCACTTTACAGGTCTTTGCTGGCAATTGCTGGATTTATATTGCTAAACTTATTTTTAACTCAATGTTCAACTCAAGTTTACTATTATCAAACATTACTGGCGCATTAATCACTTATTTTTCCGGTCTTTGCAGCAATGTACAATTATGTACAAAAATGACGGAGCGAACAAAATCACGGCGAAATCCCGTACATTCGATACTAAACTCCAATCTGTATCAATCTGGGTGACGAGGGGGTGAGGTCGGAATCTAGAAAGCGGCAGGGAGTGTCCACACTGTATGTTAGTACTAATATAATTATATACTTTGCCCAGACTCTCGTCCAAGTGAATGAAATTTTTCCTCATACCTAATAATAAGGTTGTACCTGTCTATCTACGTAAAAAAACAAAAAACCGGCCAAGTGCGAGTCAGAACCGCACACATAGGGTTCCGTACCATCATACTAGATGACGCTAGTTTCTTCATGTTTAAAAAAACAGGTTTTTTTTATGGAGACCCCCCTTATTATTTCATTTATTTTAATTTTATTATTTGTTGTTATAGCGGCAACAGAAATACATCATCTATCTGTGAAAAATCAAACTGTCTAGCTGTCACGGTTCATTAATTACAGCCTGGTGACAGACGGACGGACAGTACAGTCTTAGTAATAGCACACCCTGGACACTTCATACAACGGGCCAGAAATTACATTTCAAAAAATGAATGACGGAACAAACAATATGGCGGCGAAATCCTATACGTTCGACAACCAAACTGTAACCAATCTGTATCAATCTGGGTCACGTAGGGATGAGATCGCAATCTAGAGAGCGGCAGGGAGTGTCCTTACAGTATGTTAGTACTAATATATATACTTTGGTAATAGGGTACCGTTTTTACCCTTTTGGTACGGAACCCTGAAAAGGAACGGAAATTACTAATGCATTTGGATACAACAACTATATTTCTTGTTATCTATCTTCAAGGGGAGCGAGGTAAGTGATTTTTCTTCGCAGATAACGCCGTCGTCGTCGTTTAGTGGGACGTGCCATCCAAATTTGTTATCAATGCGCCTCAAAACGCTTTCGGCCAAGTAACAGTTTATACTGAACGTTAGTATAACATTTAAAGTTTCTTCCAGTCGAAGTGACCACCGATAGATTTATTGATCAGCACATCAGCTCATATACGTCGCCACCGACGCACAGCCCAAACCACTGGACGGATCGGGCTGAAATTTGGCATGCAGGTAGATGTTATGACGTAGGCATCCGCTAAGAAAGGATTTTCGGAAATTCCTACGTGAACCGCAAAAATCGGGATCTGCGCGGTCGAAGCTGCGGGCATCCACTAGCACAGATTACTAATTAGCACTAGTCTAATATATAGTTATTGCGCGTAGCTACCTACCTTTATTCCGCGAAGCACATAAGTTGAACAAAGATATACATAGACAATAGATGCAATGTGCAAACAAAAAAGGTGGCAGTCATCGCATTAGGTCGGTTTTTTTTTTAAGTGTCCCTTCCTTCTAACATAGGTAAATAAAAATTACTGATTTGTTTGAGTAAAAATCCACTTTGATTATGTTCTTATATTATTCGTGTACACAAATATGCCGTCACAGGTTAAGTAAAGTTTTTGACGAACAAATTTTGTGATTTGATTAAACATAAAAATTAAAATTAATGAAGGATCCAAATAAGTAAGATTTTCAGATATTTTACAAGATATGCTTTTTCACGAATAATATTTATTTTTAATTTTCAAAACTGGAAAATACCCTATTAGTATATAAGGTCTAACAAAATTAGCTGAAACTATTTTAACTGGTGCTTCTACCCATGAAACTGAACAACTTTCCCTATGAAACCCATAGTCAAATCTCAAAAAAAAATTAACTTCCTATACCTACTATGTTGGCTGATTCACTGATCGAGTTAGTATGGGAGAGCCAAATTTTTTTCCTAACATTATCGCATAGGTACTCAAAAACAAGTAGCAGTATTTTGCCTTGGTCTTATCTAGATAAACGAGTATAGTATGTGTTAGGCATCAGTATTGGTGTGAAATAATGAAAGCTATTTCACAGTAACGCAACATGTATGCGTTCATTAACGGGTGTCGATGCCCGCGCGCGGCGCGAGCGCAGGCTGCATAAATCAGCCAGGGAATGCAAGGGCCCTAATGCGCTTTTGGTGTCCGTTGATACGCACCCCGTCAACCCCCCCACCCCCACCCACCCCACTGGTAGCAAATCACTCCCGAGTATGATTTGAAGGGCACAAGGGAAGAATATGCTATGTCCGACCGACATTGTACTGAGATATCCTTACTATAAATATTATAAATGTGAAAATATGTTTGTTTGTTTGTTTGTTACCTTTTCACGCTTCAACGCCTTGACCAATCTTTATGAAATTTGGCATGCAGGTAGCCTGTGTCACAGGGAAGGACATAGGCTACTTTTTATCCCTTGAAAATAACATAATTTGATGCAGTTCCTGAGGGATCTAAAAAAATACTCGATTGTTGTGATTTTTTGCACAGATATGGTTGAATAGGTGGGAAACAATATAATTTACTAATCACCTATAAAGACAGTCATAAAAAGCTAGTTGTCAATAAATGTCAATGATAGATTTCAAACCTCTTTAAAATATACATTATATCTGTGATTTAATACACAAATGTCTTCGTTTTTCAGTATCCACAAATAACCTACTCGTTCCTTAAAAACGTGTGACATACGTCAAAATGAACCATGGAAAAAAAATCTTTTCATCCCCCCAATCTCGGAAATATTTTTGCTCTTTGATATCTGAGTGCAAAAGCCGTTTTTATTCGCTTGAGGAGAAAAAGTAAATTGAATTTAGAACATCTTTTGCAATAAGTTTGTGAATTCAAAACATTATTAAACCTATTGACTTCTACCTCCATGGTGCAGAATTAATCATAAAAACTTTTTTAATTTGTTATAAACTCAGACTCGGAACCTTCTTGGTGTATTTTTTTTAATATGCTTTGCTCGCGCCATTTCCTTTTCACGTTATATTGTTAAAACCTAAGGTTAAAAACAAGAAACTTGAAAACAAGTGCAAAACCTAAAATAAGTGATTATAGCGACTTCCTCGTCAACAGATTTGACTGAAACTGTTTGTAATGCGCAAATGTTTTTTTTTTCTTTTGCATTTTGTCATTTCCTCGCTGAGGTGGAATGAAAAGTAACGTGTTGCACTCGAGTGCGAAGATTTTTCACCTCGTGCTCTTTTGATTCCCTCGCTAACGCTCAGGATTCAAATTGAGCACGCGGTTAAAAAGCAACTTTGCTCTCTTGTATAAGAAATAACTATTTTTGTGTACGTCTAAAACCTTGCATGTTTTTGCATTGTAGCAGTATTTTTATATGGCGATTACTCAGTGACTATGCTTGTTATTCTCAAGGGAGTTTTTGCGTTTCGTTCTAACACTTTCACACTACAGCTACGTTTTAAGCATGCTGTGTTTATCTGTAAGAGGCTGTGCAATTAGATAATAAACGTACACTGTATATTAAGCATGTACGTTGTAACAGTTGTTGATAAACCAATAATTTTAAAAAAAATGGCATTACCAGTTTTAAATAAGTAAATATGCGACATTGCATGTTCGTCCCCTGTGCCCTTAATTTGCAAACAACTTAATAAATAGAACATTTTATTCGTGAGCTACAGACTAGTCACAGAGATTCAGACCATAAAAACAAAGATTTTTTTTTAATTCACAAATTCAGAATTGGTAAGCCCTTGACATCATCTCACCTGATGGTAAGTGACGATGATGCCGAAGATCGTAGCGGGCTTACCAAGAGTCCCCAACGCAAACTGGCTATATCTTATCTTCAAGCCGTAACACATCAATGCTGTTAAAATTGATAGGATGGTGGTAGCTAGCCAGGCGAGCTTAGGAAATGCCCTTCCACCAACCAAACTGAGTCATACAAAGTTAGACTCCGCCGGGAATCGAACCCGCAACCTTCTGATGTTAAACTAATGGACTTAACCTTTACGCCACGGAGGCGGTTAGTTTAGCGGAATATAAAGAACAAATTTAGAATTTGATAACGGGAATGACCTGTAGCCAGAAAAGGCGTCGACTCAGCATTATTGCTGCTACGGATGCGAGTCCATATCCAAAACGCTGGCATTCTGTTGATACTCAGTGTATTGCCGGTCGAGTCGTGAAGTGAACAAATTAAAACTAAAACCAGGGAATACTAAAGATTTGGGGTAAATAAATAAAGCGGTTAGCAATGTCTGAATTAAGAAATTAATATTTTAATATGAATAGAAAATAAGGGAATAAGTAAATATCGGGACGTATATTTACGTTTATGCGACGCTCTTACGGTGTAGGAAAATGTTGCGAGGAAACCTGCGCATGCTTGCGGAGAAACTCGCAGGTTGTGTGTGAAGTCGACCAACCCGCACTGGGCCCGCGTGGGCGACTAAGGCCCGATCGCCCTAATTCAGGGTAGGCTGGAGCCCCTCGGTGGGGACGTATATGAGCTGATTTGATGATGATAAAATATCGGGAAATTTTAAGTGTCATTCGAAACGCATTGCTCATTCCTTGTTTTGGACAAATCACTTCCCGCGCGATGGTTTATTTTTAAACTATCTTTTGCCAGCGGCTTCGCTCGCGTGAACATAGTTTCTATGACTGTCTCCGGCGCGAGCGTGGAAAAAGTAGCATGTATGTTAATCCAGATCCCAATCTGTCTACCTACCAAATTGCATCCAAATAAGTTCAGTAGTTTTTGCGTAAAAGAGTGACAAACATCCATACATACAAACAAATTTTTGCGTTTATAATATGAGTAAGGATTATTCAGTTACAGTTGTTTCTGTTGAAACCTTTGCCTCCAAAACTATCCTGACACACTTCACTACCATCTTAAGTAACTATTTTAATAACCTCCGTGGCGTAGTTGTTAATCTACTCGCTCCACCCGAGTAGGTCGCGGGTTCGATTGCCGGCAGGTTCTACTTGGTATGACACGGTTTGAGAAGGTGGTAAGGTATCATCTAAGGCAGAAAAATATTAACAGCATTGCTGGATTCCGGCATGAAGATGTGATAGCCAGTTTCCTATTGCGTTGGGGATCTTCGTAAGCCCGCTTTCACAATCCTCACATCATCAAGCAAGATGATGCCAAAAGCTTGGCAATCGTTAATAAAAAAAGCTCACTACTTTTCCTCATGTTCTGTCCTGCGTGTTTGATACTGCCTGCAGCAGACCTAACCACGGTTGATGGCAGTAAACCAACTTTCTGGGCATACCTGGTGGATCTTCTGACCGTTACTGAGCTTTCAATTATAGTTTATGATTTAGATACTTAATTAAAATATTGATTAAATGATTCCCTTTCATTGCGCAAAAATAAACTTAGATTTTGTAGTGATTAACTTTATAAAATTGAAAACGGGGCTTAACGTGATTTTATTGATGTTTGTTTTTACCTCAACGTTTCAACTATGCTTCGATAGCCGTGGTCGCGAGTAGACTGGAGTGATGATATTGTAATAAAACGGTTCTTCTCACGTTTCTTAATTGCTTTCTAGAAATAATTATAAAATTAATTTCTAAATTAATGAAATAAATTTATTGCAAGTGATTCATAGACATTTCACAGTTGTGAAAATGGGAATGGGAAAATATTAAGATCTTATAAATGGAAAATATTAAGATCTTTTATTAAGATCTTTTAAATGAAAAAAATTAAGATCTTTTAAATGGAAAATATTAAGATCTTTTGAATGGAAAACATCAAGATCTTATAAATGGAAAATCTTGCATGCAAAAATTTTATAAAAGTGAAAAGCTAGTAATTTAAGCACAAAAAAGCAATGAGAATGGCATACTAACATCATAAATAAAAATCACTTTTTCATACAGTACATAAGAATCTCGATACGAAATAATTTTGAATATCGCACTAAGAAAAACTACATTTTCAAGCGACTTCCAAAAAGAAGGATGTTCTCAATTCGACTGTATGTTTTTTTTAAGTGTGTTACCTCAGAACTTTTGACTGGGTGAACCGATTTTTATAATTCTTTTTTATTTGAAAGCTAGTGCTTCCCGTGTGGTCCCCTATAAATTATATCAAAATCGGCGCAGTACTTTATTAGAAAATTAACAAAAACCAAAAATAATAATGCAAAAATGTACTAAGTTGTTGCGATGGAAGTCGGTTTTTTAACGTGTTTAGCGTTTTCAATTATATAGTTTATTAATTCCATTTTACTAGATTATCTGCAATCATCACATTAATCATGATGTACGTACAATACGTATACAATGCATGTAACGCATTACTCTGTGTTTTGTAATACCTATGTAATAAGTTCTTTGGAAATTGTGACATCTTACGATTAACATTTTAACATTTTAAGTCAAAGACAAAAGTTCTTTACTTCCTTTCTAGTTCCGGAAAGAATCTTGAAAATTGTATTTTCTGTTAGAATCTTTTATTATACAGAAAATTGTAGGAGAAACAATTTCGTAATCGTAATGGTAAAAATATTTTTTACGCGCGAACAAGCACTTTCCTTTGCACGGTAAAACATCCTTAAAATCACATAGGTAAGAGATACCAAGTCAAAAATCTGGACCGTGAAGGCAGTGAAGAAAGAGTATAAGGGAAGAGGGATACCAAGTCAAAATCTAGAAAGTGACGTTAAAAAGTCATTTGTGGGGCAGTGTATAAGATTCTACAATAAAATTCCAGAAAATGTAACTAGTTTGTCAGAGAACAAATTCAAGACTCATGTCAAAAAATGCTTGTGCTCTTGAGGATATTATAAAATAATAGATTATGTAAATGACAAAGATATATATGTTGATTCTATAACAAATACCATTACCTGAGACTGTAATCTGAATCATGACATTATGTAATAGACAATAAGTATTTAATTTTTTTTGACTATTTAAAAGTGTGTAAGAACCTATTTAAAATAAATTATTTTGATTTGATTTGATTTGACGGCAGTGACGAAAGAGTCCTTATATTCTTTAAGTTTAAGTGGCAAAATAATTTGTTTCCTCCATAGTTTCCTACTTGGTGTAACAAACCGCGGCCTGCAGTCCGAGTTCCGCGTAGGGCTAAGCCCAAGAGCACTTCCTGCGAGGCCAGAGGCAAAAAAAATGTCAGAGACTTCAAAACTAGACGTTTCACATTAAACCAACGGCAGTGCCCTGGAACTTCACTACGTCATTCCCCCCTCTCTATTTAATCATCGGACGACTCGTATAATTTAGGAATCTTCAAGTCGAGAGTGAATAGGCACTTTTTGAGCTTGCGTGTTACATCCTCGTCTGCACCGGCACTTACCATCAGGTAAGGTGCAGCCAAACACACTCAAGTTTTAAATTTAAAAAAAGTGTGCCGTGACGCAACCCCACCCAATTTTTTTTCCTATACTTTTTCTTTAACCAATAAACAGTAAGTACTTATTTCGTTTCAAATTGTCGAATCGAAAGTTAACCAGTTTCTTTCTTATTATTTTCTCACATAAGCTCCACCAAAGTTTAGCTTATGGTATTGGTACTTCAAATAAGTTATCGTAAAAAAATAAACTTATGTTTTTTAACTGTAATCTTTTAGAGGTTTCAGAATGAACGTTGAGATATCGAGAGCGGACCGACTTATCGTTAATTTAGAGCCTCCGATTAGGCTACACCGGCCGACATGCGCTAACGAGCATTCGTTATATTTTTTTTCTTTTTTAACGCAACAAATGCTCGTATGTTTTGTCATACTATTGGGACGATTCTGAAAAAAAAACTTACTTTAACGGTCTCTGTTTACATAATATTTTAAGCACTCTTCTATCTTAACACCCATTGACTGACTCGGTGGCTCAGTGGTTAGTGCTCTTGATTACTGATCCAACGGTTGTGGGTTCGATCCCCACCCAGGGCAAACATTTGTATGATGATCAGATTTGTTTACTCTGTGTCTGGGTGTTAAACATCTATATATGTATGTATTTAAACGTATATAAGTATGTATATCAGTCTCTGGTTCCCATAACACAGGGAATCCTGCTTTGTGTGATTTGTCCCAGAATATTTATTATTTATTTATTTATTATTGGTCTAGTGGCAGCACTGTGCTGTCTGCTAGGCCGAGAGTCGTGGGTTCAATCCCCACCCAGGACAAACATTTGTGTGACGAACAGTTTTGTTTGCTCTGTGTATGGGTTTTAAATATCTATATGTGTATACATTTAAACGTATGTATATCAGTCTCTGGTACCCATGGTACAGAGAATCCTAGTTTGAAGCCAGATAACCGTGTGTGATTTGTAAAAAAAAACCTTAAATTAAATATCAATTGAACAGTTATTACCTTAGTAAATGCGATTTCCAAAGGTGCTCCAGACGACACTGCGCAGATTTCAACTTCATACCGATAGACTCCAGCTTCTCGATCCAAAGACACAGCTGTAGACAATATCCCAAGCGATGAATCTATATCGAACAACCTGTCCACTTGTTTTCCATTGTCTGTCACATTCACTATGTAGTAATCTAGTCCGGATTTATAATTATTAGTTAGATTTAAAATAGCAGTCCCTACAGGCTGGTTTTCAGCCACTGATACACTTCTAACATTTGTCCATGTAATATCTTTAATTTCGCTTCCCCCCATTATTATGGTTAAATAAGTCTCGGTACTTCTCTGTTCACTCAAGACGGCTTCGTCTGTTGCTTTTATAATAAGGTTCCACCTTCCTTCAGGCATCGCCGGGAGATGCCGCAGCGTTAGCACGCCGTTGCTTCTGTGCAAATCGAACAAGTCGTTTCCTCCATGAATAAGCTTGTATGTGACTAGTCCATTTGTTCCTGAATCTAAATCACGTGCCATGACATTCATAATAAATAATCCTCTCCCGACATTACTTTCCTTCTTTTCAGTGTCAATCACAGCGGCGTTCATTGATACAAATACTGGTGCGTTATCGTTTATGTCTTCGACGATTACGGTTACTAACTTTTCGGCGGATAATCTGGCCGATATCGGTTCCGCTCTGTCATATGCCACAACTGTTATTCTGAAAGTATCTATGCTTTCTCTATCAATTGGCAACAATGTGTGTATAACACCCGTAATGTTATTTATCGCAAAGTGTCGTCTACCGTCAGTAGGTTCTTGATGCGTGATCGAGTAATAAACTTTACCATTTATTCCTGAATCTGGATCCTCAGCAGTAACTGTTACTATAGGAGTAAGCTTTGGAATTCCTTCCCTAATTTGACGTACTATGGCTGTGTTAGTGAAGACAGGAGTATTATCATTAGCATCTATGACATTGACGGTAAACGTGATACTTGATGACAGGCTTGGGCTGCCGTTGTCTGTGGCAGTGATGTTAAGAACATACGCAGTGAGATCCTCATAATCTAGTTGTTTGTGTAAGAAGAGTTCTCCGGAGTAGCTATCAATATAAAAAGCTTCCTTCCTGTTGCCAGCTGTGATAGAAAACTGCAATTCTCTGTTTATGCCAAGATCGGCATCGGTTGCGTGGAATTGAATGATCTTCTTATTGATAGGTTCAGTTTCTAATACCGAAACTTTTAACTTTGTTTGTGTAAATATTGGTGCATTATCGTTCTCATCTAAAATATTAACAGTTATTGTAGATGTCGATGATAACTGCGTCGGGTTACCGAAATCATGGGCTAACACTATTAATTCATAGCGGTCTTCAACTTCTCTATCCAATGGTCTATTAATAATCAGTTGCCCAGTTGCTTCGTCCAATGCAAATTGGTCTTTTTCATCACCACCGATTATTTTATAGTATATGTCTCCATTTAAACCTTCATCTACATCCGTTGAATGTACTCTCATTATTGAAGCTCCAACGGCAGCACCCTCAGAAACTTCAACTTTATATGGTGTTTTTGTAAATATTGGTGCATTATCATTAACATCAGTTATATAAATTGTAACTCTTACTGAATCTGATAACTTCATTTTGCCATTGTCACTAACAGTAACTGTAAGTGTAATGTAGTTCTGTCCAGTGCTCTGTGCTAAGGTTTCTCTATCAAAAGATTTCAATGATTTGATGAAACCGTTTTTAGAATCTATTTTAAAGTCATTCTGACTGGTTGGTAAACTAAAAGTCAATTCGGCGTTGCGGCCTATATCTCTATCAGTAGCCGTTAATTTTCCAACAAAAGTATTAGGAGGCTCATTTTCTTTTATCTTGAATATAAAAGTTGTATTAGTGAATTGTGGGCTATTATCGTTTTCGTCTAAAACATGTATTACAACTGGTACTTGAGATGACCTAGGTGGTTTACCATGATCAGTAGCAACAATTGTTAAAGCATAATAATCTCTTTCTTCTCTATCAAGAGAGCTTTTTACGTAAAGGAAACCGTCTGGGAAAATGCCAAATTTTTCCTCCACATTTCCCTCTGAAATAGTATAGAATATTCTACCATTGGCACCTAGATCCGCGTCAGATGCGGAAATAGCAAAAAATCTTGTATTGACAAGAGTAGATTCAAGCAGTGATGTCTCATAAGAAGTATGGTCAAATACAGGAGTATGATCATTAACGTCATCAATAACTGCAGCAATAGTATGTTTTGTTGCAAGGGGAGGATTTCCTTTGTCTTTCGCAGTAACTTCAAGGGTAATTACGGTAGCGGGTTCACTCGATATTGGCTTATTTAAATAAATAACTCCAGTGGTTTCAGATATTTTGAAAGTGTTGTCATGATTTAAGCTCAAAGAGTAAAATACTGTTCTGTTGGAACCCGAGTCTCGATCTGTCGCTCTTGCAAAATAAACCTCTTGTCCAACAGCCATATTTTCTGGAATATGTATTTCATCTTTATCTTCAATAAAAATCGGATAATTGTCATTGACGTCTAGTACGGATATATTGACAGTAATAAACCCATATGTAGCCCCACTTTTTGCCAACACTTTTAAATTATAAGTCATCCTATCTTCTCGATCAATGTTGTTTTCTGTAGTTATTATTCCAGTTTTCTCATCTATTTTGAAATTTCTCTTTGAATCTCCTTCTATTATGTAATAAGAAAGAGTATCTGCAGAAATTCTAGCATTTACTTTTCCAACATATCTTCCTTTCTTAAATTTAGAAGAATCTTCATCTTCAACAATTTTAAAAGTATAACCGCTGTATCCATCGAATGCTAAGTTTCTTCGCTGAGAATTCTTCACAATTTCTACAACAGCATTTTCAAGAGCTTTCCTGTTTCCTTTGTCTTCACAAGATATCTTTAGTGTGTACATTGATTTTGAAGCTTTACGAAAATCCTTTTGGAGAATGACATTTCCAGTCCAAGGTTCCACATTGAAATATCCGTCTCCTCCACTTACAAGCTTGTACATGACTCTAGCATTATCACCTTCATCTTCATCATGTGCTTTTACTTGTAAAACAGTAGTTCCCACAACATGGTCCTCGCTTATACTTTCAATATATCTCTGTGGATAAAATATGGGATCGTTGTCGTTAACATCAAGAACTTTCAAAAATATTGTGCCAGTAGATGATTGTGGTGGATAACCTTGGTCTTTCGCAAGTACTTGAATTTCATAAAATGGATTTTTTTCTCGATCTAGTTCTATAACTGTACTTAGTTGACCAGTTAAAGGATCTAATATAAATGTATTGGGATACTTTTTCTGAACACATGATGGTAAATAGTAAGAAACTGAACCATTTGTACCTTGATCGTAGTCCGACGCTGTTAAAATAAGAATTTCTTTTATAGGTTTTATATTCTCATGAAGTGATGTATTAATTGACGATTGCGGAAAACTTGGAGCTTCATCATTTTCATCTAAAATTGTGACTTTTAATCTAGTATATGCCCATTTTGGATTAGGGCCACCATCTCTTGCAGATACATTTAGATCTACAGTTCCTTGTATTTCACGGTCAAGTAAAGATTTTGTAGTGACTAATCCCGTCAAATGATCAATAAAAAACCAGTGTTGTTGATTACCATCATAAAAATCATAGTATATTTCTGCATTTACTCCAGTGTCCTCATCAGTTGCAGTAATACTTGCCACATAAGTTCCTGGAGGAGCAAGTTCACTCAAGACAGCAGAGTATTCTGATTTCTCAAAAACAGGCTCATGATCATTCACATCATTTACATGGATAACTAGAAATGAAGTAGCAGTACGCGTTGGCGTTCCTTTATCTGTTGCAACAACTGTCAAATTGTACTTGCTTATTTCTTCTCTATCTAGTACTCCATTTACATATACAATATACACACTTGATGAGTTTTCAAGTCTGAAGTGATGAAGTTCATTTCCAGACAAAATATTGACACTAGTTCGGCCATTCAAACCAGCATCTAAGTCTGTTACCGTAATTGCAGCAACTAAAGATCCATTCTTGGCATTTTCATCTACAGTAGCAAAACTTGCTGTTGATGGTACATAAGTGAATGTTATTACAGGGTCATGATCATTGGCATCGATAAGATTGACGGTAACGTAAGTTCGAGCATCTTGGCGAGGAACTCCATGATCCTTAGCAATCACAGTAAGTACACAAGTCATATTGCAAGTCATATTACTACAATATTTTGGACAATTTAATTTTTTGGTGGTTGTTATTACTCCGGATTCCGGGTCTACTGAAAATTGTTTTTCAGTGTCAGTTACTTCATAAGTTATTTTACTGTTATCGCCTAGATCACTATCAGTTGCTGTAACTTTTAGAACAATAGTTCCTGGTGGCACGCTCTCGTTTAATGATACAGAAAAATCACTTTGGTCAAAAATAGGTGGATTGTCATTAACATCTAATATTGTTACATTAACTTGAAGATAGCCATATTTTGGAGGATTTCCACCATCACGTGCCGATATGTTTAGGACGTAAAAATCATTAGTCTCTCTGTCCAATTTTCCAGTTGTTTCCAAATGAAGATAAGATGTTTGTCCGCTAGGATTCACTGTCACGTTTAATCTAAACTTTCCTTCGCTATCACCGTCTATTATCCTGTAGTCATTTGTAATGCCATTTTCTCCTACATCATCATCTGTGGCAGCATCAAGCAACAACTTAGTTCCAGCTGCCGCACTTTCTGAGAAAGCTACGGCTATGCTAGGTTCTGGAAATTCAGGATAGTTATCGTTTATGTCAGTGATACGTAAACGAACTTCTATTGGATATGTGGGTTGACTTGACAGCACAACGAACGCATAACGATCAACGCTTTCTCGGTTCAATATTGAATTAGTTCTAATCTCACCGGATACTGGATCAAGAATAAACTCCTTCGGTGGTTCATTGAAACGGTACGTGAAGCCAGGTTTGGTGGGTATCCTTCCGACGACAGTACCAATAGGCTGGCCTTCGAGAACTCGAAGATCGACTCCAGTATCGACGGCACGGGACTGCATCTGCTCGGCCGTGCCTGCCGTGCTGATGAGCACCGTCAGCGCCACCAGCGCTACGTGCCATCGACCCATCCTTGTCATGTTATCATATCAACAATAGCATTGCAGAATGGGCTCTTTGATAGGAAAAACCGTCATAAGCCGGGAGCGGTCGCCGTGTCCCGTTCGCACAGAGTCGCGCTCGCTCGCCTCAGGTATGCAACATGGCCGCGACGAGCTGCGCGCGCACGAATATCTCACGGAGAGTGCGACCCGCGGTTGCGCCTACGCCTTCGCATTCATTCGTAAACACACGTGTCACATGCACTATTTCACTAGTTTTATAAATGGTATGTCAATCAAACTTTAACACTTCGATACGATTAGATAATCCAAAACGAGTTTTCACAGGTGCAGGCACTTTTCATTAATGTTTTTGTGTATTGGTTGACAGGTGGGTTTCGCGGCGAACGGGCACGCGGGTAGCCTCGCGGTCGACCGGCTTGGGACTGGCGGCTGGCGGGGCGGAGGCTTTCACGCCGCCCCCCGGCCCTCCCCGCGCCTCTGCCCGCCTCCTGCAGCTTAAAAGCTCCGGCTGTGTGCTGCGTGCGTGATGATGATGCCAAGATAATGGCAGCCGAAGGATTCTACTATTTATTGTTTGATACGAATCACTCACTATTCTGAGAAAAACGGGCCGGCGCGGTGCTCAGGTATACTTTTGAAGGCTATTGATTTTTATAGAACAAGTATTGATGAGCCTGTGTTTTTATCATTAAGTAATTAAAGTAGAAAATTAGACTTCTGTTTAGGATTTTATTGATTTAATATTTCTCTATTTGTACCTAAGTAATTTGTTATATAATAAATAATTTATTTATCACCACAAAGGAACTAACGGTATACAAATAAATGGAGCAATTATAAGATCAGAATAACAGTTGTTTATGGGAGAATAAAATATGATTTTTAAGGTCGGTGTACCAATATAGCGTTGTTGGCGTAACGGCAAGGGCCGCCGCCTCCTGTCCGGGAGGTCGTGGTTCGAATCCTGCCACGTACCAATGTGATTTCGAATTTAGATTTCATATGTACGTTTATCCGACGGTCTTACGGTGAAGGAAAACATCGTGAGGAAACCTGCACACGCCTGCGAAGAAACTCGCAGGTTGTGTGTGAAGTCGACCAACCCGCACTGGGCCCGCGTGGTCGACTAAAGCCCGATCGCCCTAATTCAGGGTAGGCTTGAGCCCCACGGTGGGGACGTATATAAGCTGATATGATGTACCATGCGACATCGTTGTGTCCCCTGACGAACACTTACCTCCTGGGGTTTTGGAGAAATGGCAGTGGGGAACCCTGAACAGGCTCAGAGTAAGATTAGGGCACTCTAAAGATAAAATATGGTGAGGTGGTGGTTCCTACCCAAAATACCGATACCAGCTACCCTTGTGGCCAAGTGAAAAGCACTGAACCCATAACACAATGCACCAGGGAAGATGTGGCAAACGCAACTCCCCGGGCAGTGGGACTGGCAAGCCAATTAAAATTAAAATAGTATGACACATATACATATTTATTGGATGGATGACTTCACACGATAAAAGAAGGTCGGTGTAGCTTGAAATGCACCCGTAGCCTGCGAACATTGAAGCCTGTCGTAAAGATAAATTCATCATCATCATCATCATCATATCACCCGAAGGACATCCACTGCTGGACATAGGCCTACCCCAAGGATCTCCACGACGACCGGTTCTGCGTTGCCCGCATCCAGCGGCTTCCCGCGACCTTCACCAGGTCATCGGTCCACCAAGTAGGAGGCCTGCCTAAACAAAGATAAATTATTTAAATACAAAATTTATGTTTTAATTGACAAGTTTGAAGTATTTTTTTCTTTTATTCTTGTTAACTCACTCACTACATGTGCTGCTCTGATGACCTAACTTTGGTAGAATAGGGACGATGACTGCTAGTAAATAAAACCAGCCAAGTGCGAGTCAAACTCGCGCACTAAGGGTTCCGTTATCATATCAGCTCATATATGTCCCCACCGAGGGGCTCGAGCCTACCCTGCATTAGGGCGATCGGGCCATAGTCGACCACGCGGGCCCAGTGCGGTTTGGTCGACTTCACACAGAACCTGCGGAGTTTCTTCGCAGGCGTGTGCAGGTTTCCTCACAATTTTCCTTCACCGTAAGAGCGTCGAATAATCGTACATATGAAATCTAAATTCGAAATCACATTGTTACGTGACAGGATTCGAACCACGACCTCCCGGACAGGAGGCGACGGCCCTAGCCATAACGCCACCGACGCAACACAAGGGTTCCGTACTAAAAACTAATTTTCATCTACAGCGCCATCTATAGATATAGGTAAAAGGGAACTAAATGCTGTTGTCGTATTACTACGTAAATTAACTATGTAGAAGATGCTCTTAGATCCCACTAGGTGTCGCTAGTTTCTAAACAATCGGACATTTCATTTTTCCTGTAAGAACGGAAGGACTGTAATCTATGCATTTAACGTCATATACTGCGATTTTTTTAAATTTTAGGCCCAGTGGTTTCGGAGACTAGGGGGGAATGGTCAATTTTAGGCCCAGTAGTTTCGGAGACTAGGGGGGAATGCTCAATTTTTGGCCCAGTAGTTTCGGAGACTAGGGGGGAATGGTCAATTTTCGCCTATTTTCATAAATAACTTCAAAACTATTTATCTTAAAATTATAAAAAAAATATGTTTGAGATTTTCATAACAAATCTGATATGTTATACGATATAGTTTGTGAAACTTTTTTAATATTTTCTACTTTACCGCCAAAAGTGACCCCCATGTTTAAAATTAATTTATTTACATTCTTCTTCTTCTTTTCGAATCGATGGTTTGAATATTGACTGTTGTTATTTTATATCTTATTGGCCCAATAGGTTTATTTACATTACATGTGATAGACGGACGGACGGACAGACACACGAGTTATCCAATAAATGTTTCGTTTTTAGGGTTTTGTGCCCAAAGGGTAAAAAGGGACCCTTTTACTAAGACTCCGTTGTCCGTCTCTCTGTCTGTCCGTCTGTCACCAGGCTGTATTTCATGAACCGAAATTTTCACAGATGATGTAGTTCTATTGCCCCTATAACAACATTAAAAAGAGTTAAGGTGTCCATACAAATAAAGTGTTTTTTTTTAAACGTGAAAAAACTAGCGCCATCTAATATGATAGTACGGAACCCTTTGTGCGCGGTTCTGACTCGCACTTTACCGGTTTTTTTTTTCTTTTGAGGTATGGAACCCTAAAAACAACAACATTTGACTTGGAGCTAGAGATGATGACGTAATCGAACCAGAAATAGAAGGCACATAGCTCGTAGAATAAGTGGCCGTTGGGGCAGTAAAGTTCGCGTAGCTTAGGCTGACCTCCCACTCGGTGCACCGATGACCTGGGTGTAGGTCGCGAGAAGCCGTTGGTTGCGAGCAGTGCAGGACCGGTCCATGTGAAATGCCTTTGTCCAAAAGAGAACGTTTTTCGGCTGTATGATGATGAGATTTGACTTACTCAATCGTCAGGTAGTCAGCACTCCTGCCTGATGAACCGAGAGTCGTGGGTTCAATCCCGACATGGACAAACATTCGTGTGACGATCAGGTTTTTTTGCTCTAGGTATATGTCTGGGTGTTAAATATTTATACTTTAATGCACGTAAGAGCGTGTCGGTGGCGTAATGGCAAGGGCCGCTACCTCCTGTCCGGGAGGTCGTGGTTGAATCCTGCCACGTACCGATGTGTTTTTAGGGTTCCGTACCCAAAGGGTAAAAACAAGACCCTATTATTGAGATTCACTGTCCATCCGTCCGTCCGTCTGTCTGTCTGTCACCAGGCTGTATTTCATGAACCTTAATAGGTTACCAGTTGAAATTTTCACAGATGATGTATTTCTGTAGCCGCTTTATAGACAAATACTTAAAAATAGAAAAAGTGAAAAAAGGGGGTTCTTCATACAAAAAACGTGTTTTTTTGAAACGTGAAGAAACTAGCGCCATCTAGTTTGATGGTACGGATCCTTTTGTGTGCGGATCTGACTTGACCGGTTTTGAATTTCTATTTCATATGTACGTCTATCCGACGCTCTTACGGTAAAGGAAAAATTGTGCGGAAACCTGCACACGCCTGCGAAGAAACTCGAAGGTTGTGTGTGTACCAGGAATACTCGCAGGGTCAAAACTTTGTCAAGCTAGTCGTTCGCCAGGAACACTCGGAGGGTCAAAACTTATAAAACTGTAACTGAGATTTGAAAAAAAATTGAACTCGCGACATTAAAGACCTATAAAAACGGGGTTTTTTTGTATGAAGAATCCCTCATTTTATAACTTTTTGTATTTGTTATTATAACGGCAACAGAAATACTTATTCTGTAAAAATTTTATTTTTTTACCTAATACGGTTCATGAATCACAGGCCGCTGACAGACGGTCAGACAGCGAAGGCTTAGTAATAGGGTACCGTTTGTCACCTGTTGACTGTACGGAACTTTAAAAACACACTTTAAGGGCCTACCGCAACTAACTAACGACGCCATCAGTTAAAAAAGTATATAAGCACAATTTTTTTCACTAATATTTACAAATAGTAAATAATATTAATCAAAATATTCAATTTAAATCACTACTGAATATAATTTATTCGCTCATTTATAATTCACACTCGTATCAACTTATCATTTTTTCATAACGTGCCAACTTCAACGTAATTTTTTCATAACGCGCCAACTTCAACATGTTACTTTTGTGATACAGTGATGCGCGCGCATCTTAAAATTTCACTCTCATCATTTTTCATAACGCGCCTAAAGAAGTTTTACTTCAAAAATAATTACTCGCCTCAGCGAATAGTAAGTAAGTAAAATTTTCAACGATGAATTTGAAGAATAGGTTATCATCATCATCATCAGCTTTCGTCCCCGCCGAGGGGCTCGACCTACTCTGAATTAGGCCACCAGACCACACAGTGCACAGTGCCCAGTGCGGGTTGGTCGACTTCACAAACAACCTTCGAGTTTCTTCGCAGGCGTGTTTTCCTCGCGATGTTTTACTTCACCTTAAGAGTGTCGGATTAAATTACATATGAAATTGAAATTCGGAAACACATTGGTACTATTTAGCTGTGATTCCCTCATATCTTCAGATACTGTCCTACCAAATTTAGTCGCATTTGGTCCAATGGCCAAAAAGGCCCAATTCGCGAAAGGTCCAATTTGTGGAACGCGTTCACGAAACTTTCAATCCCCGTAACGTCCTATCCGCGAAACGGCCAATTTACATTACGAAATTTAAAAACTTCTACTGTTGATACTAATCATTTTTTTAAAAAAACCTACAAGTGCATATGAGAAGTTAGAGATGGGGCTTAAAATTTAAGATCTGCATGCACATTTTGTATTTAAAAATTCTTACATTTAAACAAACACACTTTTCATGCCAACGCAAAATGATTTCTTAGGAAAAGTTAATAAGTACTTACTATAAGGGCTTTTTAACTTCTTAATGTTAATTGGACGTTTCGTAAATTGGACGCTCCGCGGATAGAACGTTTCACGAATTGGACGTTCCGCAAATTGGACCTTTCGCGAATTGTACATTTCGCGAATTGGACGTTTCGCCAATTGGACCAAAACACAGATAACTAACATTTTTGTTAGTTATCTGTGTGTTGGTATGAAATAAAAAGAAGCAAACGAAAAAAGGGTACAGTTACTAAAGAAAATATAAAATATGAATAGTTAACATGCTTGTATTATTTAAATATTTACAATGTTTTTAAATTTCACTTTTATTACTTAAATATATACAATGTATTTTAATGAATAAACCTGTAAAATAACAACCTTGAAGCATAATGCTTGACGTATAAGGAAGTCGGTCTTTTTGTATCAATCAACTTACCGGCGGATCTGTCGATATAGTGCATCAGGTTGCATCGGCTCAATAAATCACATGTGGCCTGATCCACGTATAGTTTTGAATATATTTTTCTCTGGGCACTGAATATAATCCTGATATAATCCCTACGGTTATCTCTGGGCTTGCGAGCGTGCGTACACTGTGGTGGTGGACTGGCGGCGAAACAATGAAAGAGGCTGAACTCCGCCAGGGCTTCGGTCGGTGCAACTGCAACTTCACTTCCCTTCGTCCACAATAATATGATGATAATCATCATAACTTTGTGTGCGTCGTACTATTTTATTCTGCTGTCTCTCGAAATTCCTTAACTCATCATGGCATTTATGTATGAAAGTTATAATATGAATTTCAGCGTATTTTTGTGTGCATCTAATCTAATATTGTTAGGAAGTCATAACATAATAATGTTATCAATCTTCAAGCAAAAAAGTGCTTCCGACAAAAACTAGATGGCAAAGGACAACAATATTCATGGTTTCATTAAATATTATCATAAAGTTAGTATAAAATATGGAGAGAAGCTTTATGATAAGGTGATCATAAGTTTATATTATGCAGTAATGCCGTTGCTAGGGTTAGTACCCAATGATAAGCTACGGCGCAGTAGTCTGGTGGCCACGAACGAAGCTATCTACGGTCGTGAGTAAACTGCAACGCTTTCAAAGAATGGCATGCATGGCTGTGACAGGCTGCATGCGGACAACTCCCACTGCAGCCCTTGAAACCATCCTGGACCTGCCGCCTCTGCACCTGTTTATCCAACAGGAAGCAGCTAGTGCTGCAGCCCGTCTGAAATTGCTGTCTCTTTGGAGCACAAACAGGATCCCGCACACTGAGCTTCTGCACGATATTATCGCGGAGGAGCCATTGTTCGCGGCGACGAATGATAGAATCCCTAAACGGTATGTCTTTGACATGAAATACAAGGTACAGCTACATGAGGAGCCCTGGGAGGGTCAGAACCTGAAAGAACTACGGGTATTTACCGATGGTTCCAAAACAGGCACTGGCACCGGGTATGGGGTCTTCTCCGAGGATCTGAACATCAGGATAGCCAATCCCCTGGGTGCGCATAACACGGTCTTTCAGGCTGAGTGTATGGGCATCATCAAGGCAGCTGAGGCGATTGCTGCAAGGGAGGTGCGTGAGTACCCCATCCGCATCCTCTCTGACAGCAGAGCCGTACTACAGGCCCTGCAGAGCAGCATGATCACATCGGGGCTCATACTGGAGTGCCAACAAAAATTGACAGAGGTATGTAACCGCGGCGGCGTAACTCTGCAGTGGATTAAAGGGCACAGCAACTCACGCGGCAATGATGCGGCGGATGAGCTTGCCAGGAGAGGGTCAGAGCTAATAGCCGTGGGACCGGAACCTATAATACCCCTCCCATATGGCTGGCTACGGTCCACCCTGAGGAATCGCACAAGAAATGAACACAATTTGTACTGGTCCGGTTTGGAAACCTGCAGGCAAGCAAGGGTGGCCCTTCCGGCAACTAACCCTGGTCTATCCAGAAAGCTTCTGAGACTTGGGAGAGCTCAGCTCCGCAAGGTAACAGCCGCTATTACAGGACATGGCCATTTTAATAAACACCTATTCGCTCTAGGTATCACCGACAGCCCCCTATGCAGAGCATGTATGGAGGCTGAGGAGACTGCTGCCCACATCCTACTTGATTGCGAGGGGCTGGCACAGTACAGGGTCGTGCACCTCGGTGACCCGAGGTCACTCCAGGAAGTCGTCGGCAACCTACGGGGGCTACTGGGCTTCTTGGAGGAGCTGGGCTGGCAGTGATGCCGGCCAATCACGCAAAATGGGCGCAGTGGTCGCCTGGTTGCGGAAATCAGCCCGCCCCTAACTTCTACTTCTTCAACTAGGGTTAGTACGACTATATTATGATACTTTAATGTAATTCCCAGTTGTCATCCTTTAAATATACTCAGAAGTACGTCGTACTATTAAATGGTGACGTTTGAGGAAACGTATGAGAGGTCATAGATTAATTATAACCTAAATTTAAAGTATTATAGAATTATATGAAGAAACTGGGTTTTTTAAGTTACATAATGTAATTTTGTCATGAAGAAATGAAAAATTAACAAAATCATAATTTTGTATTTGGTGACCAGTTTTTGCTATAATGATCATTGTAATATTATCGTACGAATTATCAAAACTCAAATATTTCATGATATTTACTTAAGATAACATTAATGTATAACGAAACACTGTATATTAGGGAACTGTAATGATATGTACAATGAAGCCTTCAGGGCATTTTTCTCAGTGTAGATATTTACAATATCTGATTATCTGTCCATTTATTATCAGGCATATACAAGGGAAGTACCTTAATATTTATATCTGATCTGTTTATAAATTAATAAAACTCTAAATTATTGCATGGACATCTAGTTTTCAAAGAATGTGGGAGAGGGGGGGCAGCTAACTAATTATGAACAAATAAAAGTACATTCTTTAAATGCATCGTTTAAAAATTTTAGGATAAAGTGTCTACTCAGAGAGTAATTATTTTTTAACTGATGGTTGCACTCTAGTGAAATAGGAAGATGGCCGTAAGAAAAGATTTGTATTAGACTTGATGAATTTTCAATTTTTTTGGGTTTGTATGTGATGTGAGGTTCGTTTCTACGCAAATTTATGGAATAATAAGCTATCCAGTGTAGTAAGCCTAATAGGTAATAGTAACCCACAAAGTTTTATTTAAATCGATAGAGCAATTAAAGAGCCCCCCTGTTGTATCGAAAGTACCTTATGACATTTTTTTTACGTAATAATGGACTTCACAGTGTAGTATATAAGAAGGCCCTATAAAGTTGTAGTAACGTATAAAGTTTCATAAAAATAATTACAGCCATTTTTGAGAAAAAATATACAAGTGCCTTTTTTCTATGGTCGCAACCCTAATAAACGCCGATGGGTTAATTCCGTCAGTGGGTTTAAAAATTTTGTTAAGAAATTAACAAAAAGTTGCTAGAGAGAGATATAGAAATAATAATGCTCTAACCCAAATTGTACCCAAATCCGTTTAGTAGTTTCGGCGCTAGAAAACAGGGACGCATACATGCACACACACACGCACACGCATACACATGCACACGCATACACACACACGCACACACAAACACATACACACGCTAATCTACTAGTGTAAGACACTCGATCCCCATCAAAATATCAACTTTGATTTTTTGCCATCACAAAACCTTCTTCTTACACTCCTTCGTCGCTTCGCGGCGCCAAGACATTCTGTCTAGGGTTGTCGGGTCGGGTAAGTTGTGTTTTTTAATTAATCTGGACATGCTGGTCCACCAGGTGGAAGGAGGGCGTCCTCTACCTCTTTTATTCTCAGGTAAGCTTGGGGCTTTTTAATCACGTGCTCATCATCCCTTCGCATCACATGGCCATACCACCTTGGGAGCCGCCGATGACCTTGTAGTTCCTCCGCCGCCTTCCCTACTGAACACCTGGGCGCCCGGCACAGCAACGACCTCAACTCCAAATGTCGAGAAGCTCGTTGCTGGGGTTTGGTAACGGAGTGTCCATCTCCGGACTTGAGGTCCGCGGGAGGTACTTTACCCTCTGAGCTGAGCACACCCGAGGCACAGTATATATATTAGTACTAACGTACAGTATGGACACTCCCTGCCGCTCTCTAAATTCGACCTCACCCCCCCGTCACTCAGATTGGATGTAGATTGAGTACCAAACGTAAAGGACGAGCTACGCAAGCGCGATAAACGTCACTTATATTCACTTTGCGCGCCGCTGTGATTTCGTACACCGGAATAAAAAGCAACTATTTACCGAACGTAAAGGACGAACTACGCATGCGCGATTAACGTCACTTATATTCACTTTGCGCGCCGCTCACCGCTCGACGCCAATAGGCGGCCGCGGCCTCTCAGCATGCCTCGTATCATGATTGGCTGACCACCAATATTATACGACCAAATCTAAGAACAATGTCAGTTTGTTATTGTGGCTTGTGAGATATTTTGTTCGTTTTATTTATTTAAAATAATTTGATTAGATGGTGTGAAAGTATGAGTTGTATAGAAATATCTAGTGGTGTGATATTATAAAATGTGATCTCGGAATTATAGATTGAGATTGACTATTATTGTACGTTGCTAAATGAGATTGTTTCACGGACAAAAACTCCTGTGTTTGAAGAACAAATGAACAATGTTATCCATGTAAGTTACTTAATCATGTAAGATAACTGTTGATTGTTGCTGTTGAGTGTGCATGCAGTAAATAACTAACAAACATTTCGTGACCAATACCGCCGGTGCGATTCAACCCTACCTGCATTCTTGCCTATAGATACGTCAGTTATAATTATGTATATCATTTCTCGCTCGTTTGTATGGAGTGTCCGGGGTGTGCCCGAGGAGAGTGCGAGAACTCAGCGAGCGTTCCCCTATCCGCCGCCTGGGGACGCGTTTTCTAGGGAGTCAGGCTACCCCGACAAATGTAAATAAATATCTAAATATATAATACAAAGTCGGGTTTTCTCGAACACATAACTCAAGATAGGCTGAAACGATTTTCATGATCTTTGGTTTGTTAGATTTGTCTCGACCCCGAATAGCAGAATAACTATTGTAGTGTAGTGTAATGTAGTGCAGTGTAATGTAGTGTAAGCCGGTACGAAGTTCACCGGGACAGCTACTACATTATATTGAAGTAAACTTGACTCTGTCTATGAGAAGGATAAGATTTTAGGTATAAGTACCTAATTTTTTTTAATTCATGCATGATATAACTCTAATCGTAGCATCCAACACCATCTGACGTTATTGTCACGAAACTAAAAATAGTAACATAAAACCACTGAAGCCTTCTGCTCAATCCAGCTCAGACAACCGTACGCTTTTGTTTAACCTTCCAGAGCTTTGCACTAGATGGCGCTCAAAGCTTAAAAGCTCAAACTACACCTACAGTTCGTCAAACTTCTTTGGCTAACTAACCCGTGTCGTCACATTGCTTTATTCAAGTCGATGGAGATAGTGTTTTGTACGGTTAGACTTACTATTCTTTTTCTTATCCCAATTATTATACAACATTGATATATTATTAGTGTGATCCGCACCAAGTAGATTATGGGTCTCTTATAAATCAATGATGTGACAGAAACTGACAGTTTTATGTTGAGGTTTTGCAATTGAAGTTTGCAAAGTGATTTGGATTTTTTTTTGAACGATGTCTTTCAAAACAGGATTACGCCGTTTGCCTGAACACTTTTTAGGTTTTGCTTCTACTTGGTGTAAAATTCCTCGCCTTTTATTTATAATTCCTTTTGGGCTTCGCGGCAGTACGGTAAAATTACACACACAAACACACGCTAATGTACTAGTGTAAGACACTTGATCCCCATCAAAATCACAGAGTACTTTGTATTAACTATCAAAATGTCAAATTTAATTTTCTTGCCATCACAAAACCTTCTTTTTTCACCCCTTCGTCGCTCGTTACCTCTCGCTTCTCTGCCTCTCTAATGTAAATAGTATAATACATCTGTAATACATTATATTTCTCGCGTTATACTCGTGACCGGGTTATGTCCATGTGAACTGGCCTACTCTTGTCGAAAACGTATAACTTCTCGAGTCATATTGTTTTCATGTTCTAATGATATAATTTGTTTTATATCAATGATTGTATTTTGATGTGATGTTATTAACTAATGATAATTTATATTTCATAAAATGTAGCATTATGTAATTACTTACTATTATGTGACTAGCAAAATGAGTGTAATTTGCACCTATTTTAAAGAAATACCTTGAAATCTTTTTTATGTAAACTTGACCCTGTTGACAAGGATAATATTTGCATTTTTTTTCTTCTCTGTATTAAATACCTACTTCTTAAATTTAAGATAAAAGTCTAATCGTAACATCCGACACCATCTGACTTTATTTTCACGAAACATAAAATATTAACATACAACCACTGAAGCCTTCTGCTCACTCCAACTTTGACAACCGTGATAGTGTTTAACGTTCCAGGGCTTTGCACTAGATGGCACTCAAAGCTTAAAAGCTCAAACTACAGTTAGTCAAACTTCTTTAGCTAACTAACCCGTGTTGTCATTGCTTTATTCAAGTGGACGGATAGTGTTTTGCAAGCTACACTCACTATTCTTTTTCATATCCTAATTTGTATACAACATTAATATATTATTAGCGTGGTTCGCACCAAGTAGATTGGGTCTCATAGAAATCAATGATGTCAGATGTGACAGAAACTTCCGTTACTCTGCCTAAATTCGTTCGTAGATACGTAAGCCTCTATATTGTAATATTACATTATCTTATCATGAAATTTTTTATATTATAGTTAGAGCGCTGCTATGACGTGAAAGTCGTGAACAAAGATGACAAAATTACAAAATAATAATAACGTAACCAATTGAATTAAAAATTAAAAACCCCTCTTTTCTAGGCAGTAGCGTAAAAATGTATCCGATGTCCCTTTAGGAATTAAGACGAATATAACGACACCTCGCACTGCAAAATCCATCAAGCCGTTGAGGCTACAGGTTCAGCTAGAGAAACAGACATACATACATACACCCAAAAAACATTACTTACCTTCCTTTTTTGGGAAGTCGGGTAAAAGCATTTGTTATTGCTGTAAACCCATTCTTCTAAGCAACCTTAATTATAATCACCACCAACATTACGCCAAAAGATGTTTTGTGCTGAACGAAGACCTCCTCCAAGGATTTCCACAACGACCGGTCCCACGCTGCCCGCACCCAGCAGCTTTCTAGGACCTTTACCAGGTCGTCTGTCCACCGAGTGGGAGGCCTGGCCTGCCTAACATACCTACAAGTAGTTGAAGAATACCTATGTGACGTTCAGTATGATGAGTTACATTTAAATTAATTTACCTAACAAATTTAAAAAATTTAATCCGTCCTCAAATAAAAATAAGATAAAGATAAATATCCTTTATTGCACACCAAATATACAAAAATAAAAATATACAATGATATGCAACGCGGACTTATCGCTGCTTAAAAATATGATCTAACTAGCTTTTGCCCGCAGCTTTGCCCGCGTGGATATCGATTTATGACTGTCTTAGAGGGTGCGCGGTGCGCGAGCCGCAAGCGGCTCACTAGCGTAGACATGAATTTTCTCCAGATCCCTCGGGAACTATGTCAGGATATGCTTATTAGTAAATCATGTAATTTCCCACCCCCTCAACCATCTCTGTGCAAAAAATCACACAATCCATTGTTCCGTTGCGATGTTAAAGAAATTAACCAAAAAAGAGTAAATTTTCAGTTCCCTTAGGAACTGCATCAGGCTATGCTATTTTCACGGGATAAAAAGTAGCCTATGTCCTTCCTCGTGATACAGGCTACCTGCTTGCCAAATTTCATTAAGATTGGTCAAGGCGTTGAAGCGTGAAAAGGTAACAAACAAACAAACGCATTTTCACATTTATAATATTACTAGCTTTTTCCCGCGGCTCCGCCCGCGTGGACATCGTTTTTATGACTGTCTTTAAGGGTGATTAGCAATGACTTATATATTACTGGCGTAGTGATTAGTAAATTATGTCGTTTCCCACCTACTCAACCATCTCTGTGCAAAAAATCACAACAATCGGGTATTTTTTTAGTTCCCTCAGGAACTGCATCAGATTAAGCTACGAGTATTTTCCCGGGATAAAAAGTAGCATATGTCCTTCCCCGTGACACAGACTACCTGCATGCCAAATTTCATAAAGATGTTCAAGCTTGAAAAGATAACAAACAAACACATTTTCACATTTATAATATTATAGTATAGTATATAATATAGTATATTGTATAATAGTATATAGTAAGGATAGTAAGAATTCACTTACGATATCAAGACAAATCTAACGACGCCTCATAGTTGGGTAAATACTGTCATCCATCAGGTGATAGTAGACTTTTAAAAATTTTCTTTATATTGGTTTGAAACAAAAGTACAATACAATACAATACAATATTCTTTATTGCATCACAACATAAAAAAACGAAATTGACAAAATAGAAGAAAGCCTATACAATAGGCGTCCTTACTGCTAGATAGCAATTTCTTCCGGGCAACCTTTGGGTAAGGAAACAGCGATAGAATAAGTTAAGGTGCGGTGCAATAATTAAAAACAGAAAAATTGGCAAATAAACAGTTATTTAATATACTTAAATCAATAAAAACTTAAATACTATAACATACATAAAAAAAAGATAAATAAATTAAAAGTAAACTGTACTTACACGTACATAGGCGAGATCTACGCGTATGTGCAAGAAGGATATGCTTTTCGTAGCTAAGACCCTAGGGTTAGGGCATCTGAGTAACCCGATCATATTGTCTTAAAATTGACAAAAAAAAATAGTGTCAAAAGATCTTTTTGTAAAAAAAGGTAATTATAAGACATCCGAATATTTTAGTGACAAAAATGTATGGGTAGACAGTGTTTCTTCTATCAACACTACTAACCATGTATAAATAGTAATAAAATGATAAACAACCTAAGAATTGACGTGGAAGCGACAAGACATGACAAGTCTAGTACTTCTTATAATTAATATTTTTATCTTAGCATTGACATGAGTGGTGCATGCTCGCTTAATTGTTTGTGCGGATGGTGGCGCATCCAAGCCGGGTCGTTCCTTTCCCTCTAATATGGTTGATGGGAGCGATGGCTGACTCTCGCGTTATACTCGTGACCGGGTGCTGTCCGTGTGAAATGGCCTACTCTCGTCAAAGGTTTCAATGACATTTAATAATTTTATGAATTTGATGTATAATTTTTCGTGTCATGTTGTTTTCATGTTCTAATGACATAATCTGGTTTATTTCTAGGATTTAATTTTGACATTATTAACTAATTGATTGTTTATTTCGTGATTTTTCACAAATGAAAGTACAGAAAGAGTGTAATTTGCACCTATTTTGAATAAATAACTTGAATCTTGTTATTTTTAGCAGTTAGTATTAAGGCAATAACATTAGCTGCGCAGTTGCGCAAGCCCTTTCGCAGTTAAAAATAGCCCGGGTATGGTAGGTAGGCGCCCTACGTAGGTATTATAGCAATACCATCGGAACACTTGTTGCATGGGTTTGACGTCACAGCCCCGTCCCCCAGTGGCGCCAAAGGGGGCGCGCCTCCTAAGGGGGCACCAAAGTAAGCACCTTCGTTTTATGAATGGAACTTATCCAAATCTGACGAAATATGTTGTAGATATATCGAGCCGCCACTCCACAATCCCCGTTGTAATTAGCGTGGGCGATGAGTGGTCGTGTGGATTACGACACGCGTAATTGAGTAATAACTTCTTCCTTATCTTATCAGCTCATAACGTCTCCGTCCCTCGAGTCTACCCTGAACAAAGGCCTTAGTTGACCACGCGGACCCAGTGCGGGTTGGTCGACTTCACACACAATCTTCGTGTTTCTTCGCAGGCGTGTGTGCAGGTTTCATCACGATGTTTTCCTTCACCGTAAGAGCGTCGGATAAACGTACGTATGAAATCGAAATTCAAAAACACATTGGTACGTGGCAGGATTCGAACCACGGCCTCCCGGACAGGAGGTAGCGGCCGTAACCGTTACGCCACGCTCTTTAAACTCTCGACGAATAACTGTGTTTAGTGATAAATATGTTATCACTATCAGATAACTATTTCTTTTCACCTACGGCGTATAATATTATATCTACATTTTGTAGAAATTATCTGAATGCTTGCATTGTTACAAGCTATTATTTAACTTGCAATGTTCGTAAGTTGTGCGCTTCTAAATTTGAAAGATAAGTTTGACCCACTTCCCGGTGTTCGATTGAGCTGAAATTTGGCTTAAGTATTTCCGATGACAGTATTTTAAAGTTGATCTGATGATAAACTTTGGAGGTGGAATCAAGGTCCTAGGATCGTCTATTGTTCTAATAGATTGCTACAATTTTCTACAGATTTTTTACACTGGCCTTTTTGGAATTTGGAGACATGCAATATAGGGTACCAATAAAGCGCTACGCGATAATGTACGACCTATAAATGTACAGTTCGACAATTCGTGTCATGGACTTAAACGTGCATTATGGGGTACCAATAATGCACGACCCGATAACGCACGATCTACGAATATACAACCTGATAACTCATATCATGGACTTGAACTGAAATAAAAGAGATAAAAGCTTGTAGGTACCTACAATTTTTTAGGTTTTTCGAAAATAATTTCACTGTCTCCACCGTTCAGTGCTCATCCCTTTCGCGACAGCTGCCATTTTGAAAAACATGGTCAAACTGGGAAAGTCCAGCTGCTGGTCGCGATAAATTATTCGAAATTACAACATTCACCGTAAGACAGTGGGAAAAACAACCATCAAGTTTAAATGTAATCTAGTTATTGTCTTTATTAAATACTAGCTGTTTCCCGCGGCTTCACCCACATGGACAACGTTTCTATGAATTTTCGAGGGAGCGTGGTGCGCGAGCCGCAATCCGCTTTGCGTGAAAGAGTAACAAATATACATCCATACATTCTTGCAAACTTTCGCGCTTATAATATTAGTAGGATGCTTTTCGAAGTGATCATGATTGATAATCATCAATTCATTAGGATAGTTGGGTTCACAGTGGTTTGTTTATTTATTTATTTACATTTATCTCTTATTTTTAATGAATTGTAATCTACAATATTACTTACATTCACCAAAAACGTGTCAGTCACCCGGCTAAGCATATAGCGGTTTAGAAAAACCGCTGGACCGATTCCGATAAAATTTTGAGTTTGAGACTAAAATGTATGCCGCATGTGACATTTTTCAGGTGAGATGATGGGCTTAACCAATTGTGGATAAAAAAAGCTGCCAGGTACCATATACTATACCCACCCATACCCATCTCGTGCTCAAAATAATAATGTTTTCATAGATCAAGGTCCTTCATCATCATCATATCAGCCGAAGGACGTCCACTGCTGGACATAGGCCTCCCCCAAAGTTTTCCACGACGACCGGTTCTGCGCTACTCGCATCCAGCGGCTTCCCGCGGCCTTCACCAGGTCATCGGTCCACCGAGTGGGAGGCCTGCCTACTCTACGTTTTCCGGTGCACGCTCGCCACTCGAGTACTTTACTACCCCAACGACCTTCCGTTCTACGTGCTATGTTCCCCGCCCACTGCCACTATAAGGTCCTTAACGCTGACCTACTCTAGATTTGGTCTATATTTAGAATCCAGGCCGACATCATATTGATTTCGTTTCATACATACTTAAGTGTTTTTACAGAATTTTCAAAGTAAGTACAAAATCTAAAGACACTTGGAATCTGCAAAAGGTATTTATAAATTCATATACTCACCGATTGCTTTAACGATAAAGAAAAACATCGTGGGGAAACCTGCACACACCTGCGGAGAAACTCGCAGGTTGTGTGTGAAGTCGACCAACCCGCACTGGGCCCGCGTGGTCGACTAAGGCCCGATCGCCCTAATTCAGTGTAGGCTCGAGCCCCTCTGTAGGGACGTATATGAGCTGATATGATGATGATGATTTCTAAATTCAAAGAGCTATTTCTAAAACAATTTTAGTTCGTGCTTAATGTGTCAAATGGATGTTTTTTCTGCGTTGCTCTCAACAAATAACAATTGGATCACAAATATGAAATTCCATAATGTGTTTCTTAGTTATTAAGTAAGGCCCCAAACAGTCTTTATTGTACGCCAAGAAACAGATTTCAAGATTTTCAAGATCATGAAAAGTTTATTTAAAATAGGTGCATATTACACTTTTTCTGATGGTCATCAAATAGTAATTACACAATGGCGTTTTTTTAAATAAACATAATTAGTTAGACAATAATGTCAAAATAAAAAAAATATATAAAACTGTTGGTAGTTAATTTTACTTTTATATTGTCAACAATGTGTGTGTGTTCTGTGCCTAACTCTCTCTTGCACTATGGCGATGCTAATCAAATGTATTTTGTATGTATGTATGTATGTATTTTGTATGGGGTTTTTCTATAAATAAATATGAAGTTAAATCTCTATAAAGCATATTAATTCATTAATATTAACAAAAACAAATAATGTCATTAATACATGAAAACTATATGACAAGAGAAGTTAAAATTAGACATTATTATAATGATTGATTGTCATCGTGAGGATACCTGCACACGCCTGCGAAGAAACTCGAAGGTTGTGTGTGAAGTCGACCAACCCGCACTGGGCCCGCGTCGTCGACTAAGGCCTGATCGCCCTTATTCGGGTTCGAGCCCCTCCGTGGGGACGTATATTAGTTGATATGATGTCATGACCACTGCTATCGAAGCATAGTCGGAACGTTGAGGTAAAAATAACATCAATACCTATGTTCTATAAAATCACGTCAAGTCCCCAAATAATGTGATCAATACCTTTAGTAAGCGATTTCACACGAGCAGCACCCGGTCACGAGAATAACTCGAGAGTCAGTCATCGCTCCCCTCGGCCATATTAGAGGGAAAGGAACGACCCGGCTTTTACAGGACTTACGGTTAATAGTGAACATAGTGCAAAGGTGGACTTATCGTAGTCTATAGGGTTCCTCCTTATAGTTTTACCATGTCCGTCTCAGTATGTCACAGCCGTTTTACTCAACGCAAGAAAAAAGGCAAGAAAAAACTAATCAGTGTGACATAAAATGATTAACTAAAAATGGTAGAATAGTTCTTTAATTTTTTTTGTTTATTTGAACGTGCATCACGCAAAAACCACGAAAGGAAGGACTGAGAGGAAACTTTGTTTCATCAGCATCATCATCATGTCAGCCGAAATACGCTGACTAATAAAAATAACGCTAATAATTAAAAAATATTTATTTTTTATATATTTTTTTTTATTTGTCGCTAATTTCACAGCTTATTACATATTATAATGATTAAAATTATTGGTTTAAACCGGCATGAATGAGGTAAAAATAGTTACACCAACTGCGAGGTGGGTATGACATACCCAAATATGTAGTAATTGTCGATTTTGGTAACTGAAATAGTAATTTATTACTTTAATATATTAATTAACATTAGGGACATATGGTTAAATGATAAAATTACCCAGTTCCAGTTACAAAAGTATTTATATTTCTACTAGCTGATTCCCGCGGCTTCACCCGCGTGGACCACATTTCTATGACTTTTCGAGGGTGCGCAGTGCGCGAGCCGCAAGCGGCTCGCGAGCGTGGCAAAAAGTAGCCTATGTCTTAACCCAGGTCCTAAACTGTCTACCTATCAAATTTCAGCCAAATCCGTTCAGTAGTTTTTGCGGGAAAGCGTAACAGACAGACAGAGTTACTTTCGCATTTATAATATTAGTAGGGATATAAAAAAACAAAGTACTTGGTATTTTTTTACACAAAAATCAACAATATTTAGGAACTATGACTAAATATCTAAAAAACAGAGATATTTATACAATTTCGCACACAAAATTAAAAAAATATATCTGTCATATATAATTTAGCTTCGAGATAGCATAAAATAAACATAAAACATTCTAATATCTTCTTTTATGAGGTCGGATATTACGTACCCGCTGTGTATTAAGCGCACGTGTAGTTCACAATTGATGTGTTCCGGCATGAAGATAAGATAGCCAGTTCTCCATTGCGTTGGGGAATCTTGGCTAGCCCACTTCCATCTTCGGCATCATCGTCACTTACCATCTGGTGAGATGATGCCAAGGGCTTACCAATAGAGAATTAAAAAAAAACGTACCCGCTGTGTATTAAGCGCACGTGTAGTTCACTATTTTTTTTAAACCCTTGAAAATACTCCTCGCGGCACCCCCTCCAGCTATCGAGCCAGCCGAGTTCCAGGAATCGCGCAGTTCAGAAATATTTAGTGTTTTATAAATTGATGTGTATTAGATACCCGATCTCATTCACGCTGAGTCTACATTTTAAAATGCATATTATGAAATATTTTAGACGGGCCTTCCCGGTACCGTGACAAAGTGATCCTTTTTTGTTTATTTTCGATCTATTTTGTATTTGTCTTTTTTAGGGTTCCGTAAACCCAAAGGGTGACCCACGGGGGTTACTAAGCCTCCGCTGTCTATCCGTCTGTGAGCGGGCTGTATTTCATGAACCGTAACAGGTACACAGTTGAAATTTTCACAGAATGTGTATTGCCGCTAAAACAAAAAATACAAAAATCTGAAAAAACAAGGGACAAAATAAGAGGGTCTCCATACAAAAAACGTGTTTTTTATACGTCTTTAGAAGTATTTTTGATTTAGCTCTATCGTAAAAACGGTAATACATACAAGCGTAAAACTTCGTGTGATTAAAGAATATAGAATAATACTGCAATAATACAACAAAGAATAAAAATTGCAGAACTGAATGCAAAAAAAAGCATATTTTTACCCAAGACATACGGAACGAAACGGAGGCGTTAGATGCGTTTGGGGTTAGTGATTGTTTGTGTGTACCATTTTCCTAGACCGATTTCGTTGCGTTTTTTTTTGCATTTAAAAGGTATAATTTCAGAGCAGGTTAATAGATAGGTTTTATGGCGATAGACCACCAGTTTAGGGTACCTCCCCTACATGTAAAGTGGGGGTGAATATTTTTTCCGTGATGTACCCTATCGTGTGGGGTATCGTAAAATAGGTCTTTCAAAACTACTTAAGGTTTCTATCGCTCGTGTTGATGTCTTTGGTTTGTAATGTGAATAGCAGTGACGGTTGGTGGGCCTTAGTTCTGGGGGTTTACTTTCTGTCTCTGTCAATACTTATTTTTACTATCATAAATTGAATACCAAAAGACATTATTATATTAGCACAGAGAACAGTTTACACTAAAACAGTTTTATTTTTTACTTCACCACGACTTCACCACTATTTAAACAAACAAAACAAATTTTAATTTCTTTAAAATTCAAATGGCATGGGAAGGCGGCAGTGTTTCAAGCGCCAAAGCGGATCCGGTCACTTAGGGCCACATACCTGGCATGCCCACATCCCTGAACGTCCATGTCGCTCGAACGACCATAACACTAGAAAGGCCACGTGCTTTCAGTTCGACTTCGTCATTTTCTTAAACTTGTCTTTTTTCTAAATTGTCACTTTCCTAACTCGTCACCTTTTAAAGTGACCGGATCCTTTTTAACTCGCCTTTTTCTGCTACCCATGGGGGGGGAGACTCGCTTCGCGAGGCTCTTTGACTGTATAATCAATCAAACCTGACCGAATCTAATATCGCTCGCTTCGCTCGCTCATTTATAGTTTTTTTACCAAGTTTTATCTTAAAAAAATGTACAATAAAAGAAGTGGTCGTTCAAGGATGTGGGCGAACTAGGAATTTGGATAGTGGCCATTAGAGGAAGTGGCCGTATGTGACCGAATCGGCCAAAGCTAAATGACAAATAGGCTGCACGCTCAGCATATTAAAAAATAGTGAGCTTCTAATGTTGCAGCTAATGTTCACAGCGCTGCTAAGCTTACTGCGCTGTGACTGTCTCCGGCTGTTCGGTTAGATTCGGTGCATCTCGACTGAAGTCGGCTGGAGAACCTTTCCGTTGGTATTCACTTTATTTTGTATAGGAAATACCCTGTCTCACGCGTACGAGCCTAGATAGGTACTTTTCTTTCTTTCCTACGTATAAATTTTGTATGGGACATTTTAGGAGCGATACTACATAGAAAACTATTTTGTGGATACTCCCGAGCGCTTCGCGCGTTCGCTGAAAATACCTGTCCAGTGAACGAGCTAACAGCGCTGATACGCTGTTCCTGAGAGAGGGCACGATAAAGTGCATGAATTTATCACTTCAGGCTGTGCCTGATTGGGGTGACTTCAACCTCATAAGGTTTAATGCCTCTAAGACACAGGCGTGTCTCTTTTCTGCCAAAAGGAGCAACGAAAAAAAAAACGATCATTTTTTTCATCCACAATTGATAAGCCCTTGGCATCATCTCACCTGATGGTAAGTATGATGATGCCGAAGATGGAAGCGGGCTTACCAAGATTCCCCAACGCAATGGGGATCTGGCTATCTTATCTTATATCAGGCCGAAACACATCAATTCTGTTAACATTGATATTTGTCAGGTTCGATTCCCGGCGGGGTCAATTGTAAGACTCGGTTTGGTTGGTGGTAGGGCATTTTCTAAGCCCGCCTGGCTAGCTACCACCATCTGATCTAAGTCTTGCCGCCAAATATCAATGTTGATATCATTGGTGTGTTCCGGCATGAAGATAAGATAGCCAGTTCCGCATTGCGTTGGGGGTTCTTGGTAAGCCCGCTTCCATCTTCGGCAACATCGTCACTTACTACCAGGTGAGATGTTCTCAAGGGTTTACCAATAGTGAATAAAAAAATAAATAAATAATAGTATTTTTTGTTTTCAGCTTAAATTAAGAATTATTTTTCACTTTTTAGTTTTATGTGCTTTAGAAGCGTGTTTTTTAGTTTTTTAAAACTATATTTACTTTTCAATTTTAACTCTGATGTTTGAATCCTGGCGATAATGAGATAAACTTATAAAATTATTGTATTGTCACTGATTCTTGATAAATGTACAAAGCTTGAATTAAATCTGTTCGTTTAAAGTGGGTCAAAATCGAGTGCAAAAGAGTCGGTTACAAACATACATACACACATGTGAAGCTAATAAAAGCGTGATCAAAAATTAATCAAAAAATAATCAAAACCTCTGTATTCTCAAATCAAAAAAATCATAATTAAGTACCTACCTACTCAGTTAATTACTTCCGGTTATTCCAAAAAGTTTTTGTAAACATCTTCCTTTACAGAGAAACTGTTGAAATTTCTATTGGTACCTTTTTTATTTCTTCTACCTATAAAAGCTATGTCTATTCTATTGAAGAAGTTCTCAACAGTCACTCTGTAAAGGGAAAATTATAATTATACTTACTTTTGTCCGCGGCTGCGCTCGCGTGGACATCGTTTTTATTATTACCATCTCTTTGAGTGATTGGTGCGCGAGCCGTAAGCTTAGGAACTATATCTGGCTATTCTGATCAGCAGTCTATGTCACTTCCCACTCCCTCAACTATTTCTTTACAAAAAAAAGACGTGTGTCACTCGGGGACTGCCGCGGTATAGCTATTGCATAGCATTTTTTATCAACTTAACCGATTGAGTATTAATGGGACCCATCTGTCCCGGTAAGTTGTTCTTTCCGTTGAGTATTAATGGGACCCATCGGCCCCGGTAACAACACGCGGCCTTATGCTCTAAAGTACACAAATATAGTTAAAACTGTGTTGAAACTGCCTTGGGTTGATTTATGGACTTACGTCGTTATTAAATTCCGCTCTTAGTGCCATACGCAGTTTAATATAAAATCATAGATAAACTTTTCATAATTTGACAATTTCTTGTCATTTTCCGCCATTTTGGAAAATGGCGGGTCCGCCTGAAGGAAGGGAACGTCAATATTCAAGGTCGGCCTGGACGGTTAAGCAATTATAACTATTTATTTATGTTTTATTTATGCAGTATTTACCAGTACCATAAAGTCCTTGGGGCGCGGGATGTTTATGTAATAAATTAACACTAAGAAAGTTCATCATCATCATCCGCCATCATCATCCGCCATCATCAATCGCCATCATCAATCGCCATGATCAATCGCCATCATCAATCGCATCCCCATCATCAATCGCCACCATCAATCGCTATTATCAATCGCCATCATCAACCGCCATTGCCATCATCATCATCATCATCATCATCATGATGGATAGATAGATGGCACTGTAAGTTTTTTAGAACTCAATATATATATTTTTTGGGGTGTCAGGTTTTATTTTCGTTACGAAATTTCTTGATTCGGTCCCATCTAAGCCGCGATAAAAGCTATACAATAGCTTAAAAATAAGTCAATCCGTTGCTCCGTTGCGACGCCGACGTGCGCGAGCCTGAAAATGAGTTTTCCCTAGATCCCTCGGGAGCTGTCTCAGGCTATGCTAAATAGTAGTCTATGTCATTTCCCACCCCCTCAACCATCTCTGAGCAAAAAATAACAACGAACCGTTGCTCCATTGCGATGTCAAAAAAATCAATCTAAAAAAGTGTATTTTCTAGTTCCCGCAGGAACTGCATCCGACTACGCTATTTATAAGTGATAAAAACTAGCCTACGTTCTTCCCCGTGACAGATCCTACCTCTATGCCAAATTTCGTCAAGATTGGTTGAGTTATTGAAGCGTGAAAAGGTAACAAGCAAACAGACACATTTTCACATTTATAGTATTAGCAAAGTATATATATTAGTAGTAACATACAGTATGGACACTCCCTGCAGCTCTCTAGATTGCGACCTCACCCCCTCGTCATCCAGTTTGAAACAGATTGGTCACAGTTTGGTTTTCGAACGTATAGGATTTCGCCGCCATTTTGTTTGTTCCGTCTTTCCTTTTTTAAATCTTATTTTTAGCCCGTTGTATGAAGTGTCCAGGGTGTGGTATTAGTAAGGATTGTTGTAGGTATCAAGATGTTTATGCTGAACAGAGACAACACCTACCAGCCCCTGACTAAAATTAGAAGCACCCATGGTCTACCCCCACGACTCCCGCAACACGACCACGAGAGAGACAGATAACCTAGATGTCAAGGGGCGAAACAGGATAGCAGGTATCCTTGCGCAGACCATTTCGTAGTCAACACCTTTTCAGACCATGAATAATTAATTACATTATCTTAGTCTCTTGTCTGCTAGGAAACGTGACGTGCCGACAATAACAAATTGAAAGTAAAATAAACTGTACTGCCCACCTATACATAGCTTATTTAATGTGTATGGGAGGTACCTTTTTTAGGGTTTTCCTAGACATACCACTTATGGCTTATTATGGACGTTTTGTGCCATCATCATATCAGCCGAAAGACGTCTTCTGCTGGAAAAAGGCCTCCACCAATGATTTCCACGACGACCGATCCTGCGCTGCCCGCATGCAACGGCTTCCCGCGAACTTAGCGCCATATTTCCATAGTTTCATAGTTCCAAAAGGAAAAAAACGGAACCCTTATAGGATCACTTTGTTGTCCGTCCGTCCGCCTGTCTGTCAAGACCCTTTATCTCGGGAACGCGTAGAGATATCGATTTGAAATTAAAACTTTATATTTCAGTCTGCAGTACCTTGAAATTGTGTAAAAATCAAACTTCTATAGGTCAAAGTCGAAAAAAGATACGGCTGGTTACGCCACAAAATACGTATATTTCGACACTCTCAAGAGAATCAAAATTGATAGGGTATTATCCGTTGATCTAGAACTGTGAAATTTGGCAAGTAATACCGCCTTATACTTCAAGTATAGGGAAAAATCTGAAAACTATACATTTGTAATTAAATCATAAAAATATACTCTTTATTTACAGTACGTTATCAATTTTGCAAAGATCGGCGCGGCGGTGGTCCAAATTTGGAATTGAGTTGACCGTGTCATGTAGGGTATCCATATGGAAGGGCTTCATTGGCACAAGCTTAAACAGATTTTTAATTATTTTTATGATGTATAGTTTTCGATTTATTATTTTTAGGGTTACTTATCCAGAGATGTGGTGAAACGAAACCCTCGGTGAGCAAGTACCCTCGCACTTTTAAAATTATTTTCGTGTTCACTTTCGAGCGATAAAGGAGGAAAGAAGGCATTGCGTATTTGTGAGGGCAAAAAAACGGAGATGAGATTCTAATGGACATCGATTGTCTTCTTACACTAATAGGGTCTAAAGAACTGTATGTGTGTGTGTATCTCTAGCCGTACAATTAAAAATGTATTTTAAATTTTTCTTCTCATATATGCTTCGTCTTCCAGTGCCTATATCTAAGAGATCGCCTCTCAGTTTTAAAGAAGCATCTTAAGAAACAGTCGGTGATGTGGTCCTGGAATGCATTGACCTGACCGAATACCAGAAAGAAATCGTTTACATGGGGTCGATACTAGAAGATTTTTTTTATTAAAAAATTTGAGTGCGTTTGACTGCAACTTACCTGATAGTAAGTGATAATGCCGTCGAGGATGGTACACGCAAACTCAAATAAAGCCTATTCACTCTTGCCTTGAAGATCCCCAAACTATAGGAATCGGGAAACACTGACGCAGGCAAGGAGTTCCACTCCTGCGCTGTACGCATAATAAATGAAGAAGCGTAACGATTCGTGCGAAAAGGTGGAACATCAACAACAAAGGGGTGCAACCCCTCCCTGCGTCTCGTTGACCGACGGTGGAATGGAGCCGGGGGAATGAGACTTCTGTGTTGTGGAAAGAGCTGAGTGTGCTGGACTAGGCAACCAAACCCGCACCTATTAAAGGACTGAAAAAGACCTTAAAAACGAAAGCACGATCCCACTACCCATATATCCCGATGGTTCAGTGGTCAGTGTTACTGCCTACTGGGCCGAAGGTAGAGGGTTCGATCCCCACCCAGGGCAAACATTCGTGTTACAAATAGGTTTGTTTGCTCTGTGTCTGAGATTTCAATATCTACGATAATATTAAGAGATAAATTCCACTAAAGTGGTTTCTCGGAAACGGCTCTAACGTTTTGGATGAAATTTTGTATTCAAGTAAAGTTTTACATCGCAAGTCTATCTAGATAAATGACATCCCTAAGAAAATCATTTTTTACACAAAAAATATTGTTTTTAGTTTAGGAACCGGAAGACGCAGCGTAGGAAATGCTCCCACATGGTGGACCGATGACCTGGTGAAGGTCTCGGGAAGCCACTGGATGCGGGCAACGCAGGACTGGTCATCGTGGAAATGGGGGAGGCTTTTGTCCAGCAGTGGATGTGTTTCGGTTGATATGATGATAAAGATGAAGAAGAAACACACCTAGTAACCCTCGGTCGCCAAGGTTCTCAATATTTAAACGTATGTAAGTATGTATTTCAGTCTCAGGTTTCCATAGTACAGGGAACCCTAGTTTGGGGCCAAATGACTTGTGCGATTTGTCCCTGAATATATTTATCGTCTGTTAAGGTCACACACAAGTGTAGACAAATGAGTTCTACAAATTCACTTGCTGGTTGTAAGGTACGCGTAGCATGGGAAGCAGGCGGAGGAAGGGAGGGGAGGGGTAAGTTATGGGGCCGGCGGCTGCATTTCGGTGCAGCGAGCAGTCGATATGAACAGTCAGGTTTGGCTGCGGAAGTCTTCACAAACATGGGGTCGACGCCCCCTTGGCGCCAACCCGGCTGACGTAAGTCAGGAGTTCAGTTATCTAGGTACGAGGGTAAAGTTTCTACGTTTGTTTGTAGAAGGTAATCTTCGAAAGTATACTCATCCGATTTAAAAATTATTTTACCAATAGGAATTTCAGGATGGACATGGGCTAAAAAAAACCGCTCACTCTCGATATCGAGAGTACATATGTCGATATCCATGGGGGCGAAGAGTTAGTCATATAACGTAAATGTGATTTTCATAAAACAGTGAAGGGTTCGCTCATATAGCATATAGGCAACTTTTATATATAAATATGAGAAAGTCGTGTTAGTTACCCCATTTATAACTCAAGAACGGCTGGACCAATTTTTATGACTTTTGTGTTTTTGCATTTGTCTTCGTCCGGAATAGGATAATAAGTATCCGGAATAGGGTAGGGTAGGGTAGTGTTATGTAGTGTAGTGTACGGTGAAACGAAGTTCGTGGGGGCAGCTAGTACTTAGTTTATAATACCGGATGATACAAAAAGCTCTGCACATGTCTACTCATAAAATACTTTCACCAAGGAACGCATAATTAATTTGCAAATTTTAATCACCTCCGTGGCGCAATAGTTATTCCATTCGCTTCACACTTTGAGATCGCGGGTTCGATTCCCAGCAGTGCCTAACTTTGTAAGACTCAGTTTGTTTGGTGGTACGGTATTTTCCAAAACATCAATGTTAACACCACTGGTGTATTCCGGCGTGAAGATTAGATAGCCAGTTCCCCATTGCGTTGGGGAATCTTGGTAAGTCTGCTTCCATCTTTGGTATCATCGTCACTTACCATGAGGAGATGATCGCAAAGCTTCAATTGTAAATAATAATAATAAAAAAATTGGACAAAATTGACTAATCAGCTGATAGTTTTTACCGAGAATTTCCATGTTTTTTGTGAATTTTCAAGAATTTTCAACTGTGAGTTTTAATGAGTAGAAGCTATAGTTAAATTTTGCCCAACATTTTTTTATCGCTCTGTAATAGTTATGTTTCATTATGAACATCATCATATCAGCCGAAGGACGTCCACTGCTGGACATAGGCCTCCCCCAAGGATTTTCACGACGACCGGTTCTGCGCTACCCGCATCCAGCGGCTTCCCGCGACCTTCACCAAGTCCTCATTCCAAAGCGTGGGAGTCCTGCCTACGCTACATTTTGGGTGCGCGATCGCCACTCGAGAACTTTACTACCCCAACGGCCATCCGATCTACGAGCTACGTGCTACGAGATACCTATGTTATGTTTATGTTTTGTTTACTAAACCTACCTACCTACCTGCCTGCCTTACTCTCTTTCGATTGAGAGGGTAGTCTGAACTATAAATAATTTCTAAAACCTAAACACTTTTAGGTATAAGCTTTAAATATTGCATTGTCACGCGATATACATCCAAATTTGAGCTCAATCCGAAACCGGGAAGTGGGTCAAATTTAACTTGCAAGATTTCACAGACACCGGGACAGGTTGTAAAAGCAGGTAAATAAAAGATAATATAATTTAAAACATAATATTTCGTAGATAGATAGCCGTTGTGGCAGTAAAGTTCTCAAGTGGCGACCGTGCACCGGAAAACGTAGCGTAGACAGGCCTCCCACTCGGTGGACCGATGACCTGGTGAAGGTCGCGGGAAGCCACTTGATGCGGGCAGCGCAGAACCGGTCGTCGGGGGAGGCCTATGTCCAGCAGTGGACGTCCATCGGCTGATATGATGATAATTTATTTTCATTCTTTTACGAAACGATTAGTAGGTACCTGCTTAACAGATACAATTGTTTTTTTGTCCGTTTGTTTTAAGTAGGTAGGTATTTATACGAGTAATTTATATTAGCGTAGTAAATTTATGGTAGCGTATCGGGAGCCAGGTCGATCCTTTCCCTCTAATATGGTTGTTGGGAGCGATGGCTGACTCTCGCGTTATACTCGTGACCGGGTGCTGCCCGTGTGAACTGGCCTACTCTTGTCAAACAATGATTTTTATGTATAACTTTTCGTGTGATATTGTTTTCATGTTCTAATGACATAATCTGGTTTATTTTAAACATTGCATTTTAACATTTATTAACTAATGATTGTTTATTTCTTGATTTTTCACAAATGAAAGTATGTTATTATTATTTTATGATTATCAGAAAGAGCGTGTAATTTGCACCTATTTTGAATAATCTTGAATCTTGAAACACATATTTGTACCGATTCGCATAATTTTCTCCAATAAAATGCAAAACTATGTTTCTATATCGTATCTAAACATTTATGTTACATGTATTACATACAAAACGAATTGTACAGCAGCCCGCTTTAAAATTTATCGACAATTTTTTAAAATTATGTTTTTTACGTACAAGAATTAAATGTTTATTTTTTTAATAGTTTTATGAATTTATAATGCATGACTTATTCATAATACAATCGCAAGTTTTAATTTAATTTATAGGAGAACGATACGAACACAATTGTAAAAAATAAACATAAGAAACTCCAACATCTAAAGCCGTTCTTGGGAAAAAATTTGTTTTTGTTGTATGACAACTAATCTTCAGTTTGATGGTATGAATAAAATTTTTGATAATCCCTCGATGAAATTATTTAAAACTCTTAAGTTCCTATTCTGATCCCAAAAGTAATCAGAATTAGCTATAGCCTCCAGAGCCAAGCGTGACGGACGGACACACGGACGCACGGACGGAATTGAGATAGGTAAGTATTCGGTTTTTCGGTATGTGTTTATATATATATATATATATATATATATATATATATATATATAAAATGACGTAGAACACATTTTCACGAAAATTGGAAAACTTTTTTTTTCTCGACAACAATACTTCCTCGTACGTACGTACATACATACGTACCGTACTTACTACGGGCTCGAGAAAGTAATCATTTCAAACAAAAAAAAGGGTTCGAACAGGAAACTAAGGTTCCCCTTGATTTCTTTGGAATGCCATCATCAAATCCTGGTTTCCTTATCGTGGTATCATTCTAAGGATATCTCCTATCCAACAAAAAAAAGAATCATCAAAATCGGTTCATAAACGACGAAGTTATCCGCGAACACCCATAAAAAATATATCGAAATGAGAAACCTCCTCCTTTTTTCGAAGTCAATTAAAAAAGGATACAACAAATCAATTAATTAGAAAAGGTATCGGTCGGTATCATTATTTTATTATTTGGTAACAAACTTTCCTACGCTACGACCTTAGCAAAGACACACAATGTATTTTTCCAAGCCGCTCACACTCTGACGTACGGTTGCTGGGTACTCTGCTGGTACATAGGTACCTAAGTAAGGAATAATACCCAGCGTCACAGAGCACACACACAGAACAGTTTTATACACAGTGGAAACTTGGTGGAATGGAAGTGATATCATGATGTTATTTATCTGCACAGCTGACTCTAGCAGTACATATTGAACTACCTAGGTATACATTTTTACTAAAATACTTAAATTGCGAATACTATAATGATTTACCTAATTATTTGAAATACAAATGGACTAATTTACACTTTTAACATGAGATTTTTATTATTATTATTGTATAATTATTGTTTTGAATTTTAAGATAGTTTTTTTTTTTTTTTATAAAACTAATCTCTAAACATTTAATGATGATAGATTACGTAATATACTGGTGTGATTTTATATTTGCATGCTAAATAGGCATAATTTACCATTCGTCTATAACATCATGTACTTACCCTATTTATGCACATAAAGAAGTATGAATATGATTGGCTTTCTGTCCGTGGTGAGGCCCCATCTCGTCCCTAAGTTGTCGAAAGACGCGACTAAGAGAACAAACCGGAGGATGAGCTGTGTCGTTCTTTCCGTGTCCACACTGCTACCTACTTTGTGACACTGCACACTTTTTTTTTATTCACATTTGGTAAGCCCTTGTCATCATCTCACCTGATGGTAAGTGATGATGATGCCAGATGAAAGCGGGCTTATCAAGATTCCCCAACACAATCTGGAGCTGGCTATGTTATTTTTCAAGCCGGAACATATGAATGATGTGAACCTGCCTGCCATGCGTGGCGATCACGGCAAAACCCCCCCAACTTGAGGGAGGCCTATGTCCAGCAGTGTACCTCTTGTGGATGACCTCATGGTCATTATCACATAAGCTACATTAGGCTGATTTGCACGGAAAGACCAAAAGAATAAGAGAAAGTTGTAGAAATTATTAAGGGCTTACTGAATTTGATGTCAGTGTTAGAATAAGTAGGTATTGTATGTGTGCAAGTGTAACGACGCAGGAACCACTTTGTTGTAGTTCTTTCGCTAATTTTACCGCATCTTTGACGGCTCCCGACAAACACTCTCAAAAATGGGCGAACGAACTTTAAGAGCCTTCTCCAAATGTCTCCACTTTTCTTTTCGTGGTCTGGCTGTATATTTTATAATAGGTAAGGGGAACCAAAACTGGGCCCTTTTGGGTTTTTTATGTGGTTCGTAAATTCGTGGGCCCATTAGGGAACAAATCAGGACGACATTGGTTATCCAGATCCAGTACATTCCATTCAGTGAAATAGTTTGCAGGATAATATACTTAGTTAAAAGTTTTTTTGATATTAATGAACTTTATTTTTAGTTGAGTGTTAGATTCATCATCATATCAGCCGATAACGTCCACTGCTGGACAAAAGCCTTTTCCAAGGATTTCCACAAGGACCGGTCCAGCGCTTCCCGCGACCTCCACCAGGTCGTCGGTCCACCGAGTGGCTAGCCTACGCTACGTCTTCCGTTGCGCGGTCGCCACTCGATAACTTAACTGATCAAACATGAGCATTAGATTGCAAACTTAAAAATATTGATTGGCTAGTATATTGTGCAAAGTCGTCAGTAGTAGTTAGTCAGCTTTACTAACATACAGTATGGACACTGCCTGTAGCTCCCTAGATTGCGACCTCACCCCCTCGCCACCCAGATTGGTTACAGTTTAGTTCTCGAACGTGAAGGATTTCGCCGTGATTTTGTTTGCTCCGTCATTTGTTTTTAGAAATGCCATTTCACGACCGTTGTATGCAGTGTCCGGGGTGTGGTAGTAGATTACTAGCGAGGTTGCGTGGATAGGTAGCGATAATGTGTGGTCTTTGAGCCGTACAGGTAGCTAATAAAAATAATTGGCAACGCTAAAAACGTTAGGAACAACCGACTTCATTTGCAAAATTGCGGCGTTAAACCGGTGACGTGTTTTTCTTATCGTGATTGGTACACACTTAACAGTCCATATTATCTTGAAACTACCGAACCGATTTTGATGAATCATCATCGAATTTGATGAATGATTTTGATGAATTTTGAGAAATCATCACATCACATCAGCTCGTATACGTCCCCACCGAGGGGCTCGAGCATTAGGGTGATCGGGCCTTAGTCGACCACGCGGGCCCAGTGCGGGTTGGTCGACTTCACACACAACCTTCGAGTTTCTTCACAGGCGTGTACAGAAATACGTGGACACTTCTGCTCTGTGGACACAATACATAAAAACATAACCTTATGAAATTTGGTATTTTTTATTCACGATTGCGCAATATATAAGGTGTAACAAAATTAGCTGAAACTATTTTAACTGGTGCTTCTACCCATGAAACTGAACAACTTTCCCCATGGAACCCATAGTCAAATCGCGAAAAGAAATGGCTCTCCCATACTAACTCGATCAGCTGATCAGCCAACTTAGTATGGGAAGTTCAAATTTTTTTTTGAGATTTGACTATGGGTTCCATGGGGAAAGTTGTTCAGTTTCATGGGTAGAAGCACAAGTTAAAATAGTTTCAGCTAATTTTGTTAGACCTTATATTGTGCAATTCCAACAATATTACATACATATGGTTCGAATTGATTACCTCCTTTTTTGAAGTCGGTAAAAAGCGTTGATTTCTACCTCGAGAAATAATATAATTAAATAAATAAATGTAATAATATAATACAATTATTTATAACTAGCAGTCTGCCCGCGGCTACGCCCGCGTTTTTTTTCGATTTTCCCGTGGGAATAAGATGTTTTCCCGGGATAAAAAGTAGCCTATGTCCTATTCCAGGATCTAACCTATATGTGTGCCAAGTTTCATCTCGATCCGTCCAGTAGTTGAAGCGTGAAAGAGTAACAAACATCCATACATACATACAATCTTTCACATTTATAATATTATAGTAGGAAGTAGTACAATATAGATAGTACTTGCAATATTTCATCAAAATCGTACGTGTAGTGTTCGACATTCCCCACCCCCACCAGATAGACTGATGATCTGGTAGAGATCGCTGGATGCCGCCGCGCTGGATGTATGTGGCTCAAAATTGTGCTGAGAAAAGAAATGGCCTCTCGGCGACAGTGAAAATCATTCGGCTGAGGTGATGATGAAGTTGATGAAGATCTTGTCATTGTAAAATATTGGCTACACGATCCGGACCGACATCACACACAATATTCCAAACTGAAATCCTATCGGCAAAATTAGTCGCAAAAACGTAGGTGGTGAACTCTGACCTTTATATTCCCAAGTACACTCCTAAGCTGAATGTACACCGTACAAACCAATTATTATTATTTTTTCTTTTCACATTTGGTAAATCCTTGGCATCATCTCACCCTCACTTATCATAACAATTATAATAACCGCCTCCGTGGCGTAATGGTTAGACCATTCGCTTCACACCAGGAGGTCGCGGGTTCGATTTCCTGTGGGGTCAATTTGTAAGACTCGGTTGGGTTTGTGGTAGGGCATTTTCTAAGCCCGCCTGGCTAGCTACCTTATGTAAGACTCCAAAGACACCATATTTGATAAGATCAGTTAATTCGTTTAGAAAATACGAGGAAACAGATGAACATCCATCCATCCATACCTACATACATACATAAATAATTGGCACAAGCAATATATATATAACAGCTCATATACGTCCCCATCGAGGGGCTCGAAGCTAATATTTAAGGTGCTAAGATCACTCAATCCGAGCAGGTTCCTACGTGTTTCAGTAATATCGAACGTAAGTCTATTCATTTTAAGTTCAAATCAATGCGGGGTTCAACGCGGCTGGTACGTTGAAACCGAACGCCCAATTCTCGATTTTTACATGTTTTTATTACTTATCATCACTTTCAAATAAGTTTAAAAAATGTGTTCAATTAAAATGAAAGGTCTTAAAGTCATCGATTTTTGTGTGTTTGTTTTATTCAATATTAACTATTTGTTTTCTAGAAATTTTGAAATAAATGCCAAAAAGAGGGTGTACAGTATATTTTTTACATCAAAAGTGGTAATATTTTTAAAATTGTATTCATTTATATAGATTTTTTATTACTTTAAGTATATTACATTATTAGGGAGAAGGAGGCAGCTTTGAATAGGGGCAGGTTTGAAAAAACTTGTCATAAAACTTATTTCTACGAATATTTTGGCAGAAAGCGTTTTAAAAAAATGACAACACCGTTTTATAACGTCATCCCACCATTTTCTTGAAGTTCGACAGATGACACCAGAGATACACGGCACGTTTGTTTTCGACAGCAAAAACGAATCATTTCGCAAAAAAGTTGTAAGGATTTCGTGAAAAATTTAGTGTGCTATGGTAAGTGGAATTATTGTCAACAAACGGCGAATATATCTGTGCATTTACTCGTGTATTAATCCGGACTAACACCCATAATATTTGTTTTGGCTTTCGACTGATATTTTTGTAGGTTAGGGTTGGGGCAGTTTTGAAGAAAATAAGTGGGGCAGATTTGAAAAAAATTCAAAGGTGCCCCAAGATTAAACTGGGCTGGGGGGGGTGGAAATTAGAAAATTTTAAGAGGCACATTTGAAAAAAAAACTATTGTTTTTTTTATGCAAAAAATGTATGAAATCTTATTTGTAATACATTTTCCTTTATTTCGCCAATAATTTACTATAAACTATTTTTACTTCTTAAAGTTTTCGGTTTAAATCTGCTGGGGCACTTTTGAATTTTTTTTCAACTACCTTTTTTTGAATGCAAATAATTTATAAAATTATATTCTGTAATCATTTCCCTTCATTTTGTTAACTATTTTCAGTTCTTAAAATTTTTGATTTAAATCTGCTGGGGCACTTTTGAATTTTTTAGTATTTTTTAATTTCTGATATATTACACCACAGGTAACAACATGGTTCGGAATTATAAAAGAAAACGGCTTCAGGAAGTAAACGAAGATGATATGAAAAATGCCGTTTTCAAAGTTATTAATGGAGACATGAAGCTTTCTGACGCCGCGGCCGTATACAATGTTAAAGTTAATACCTTGTTCTACAGAGTTAAACAACACAAAGAAAACAATAAACCAAAAGATGAAGAATTCACATCCAAATATACAACTGCCCAAGTTTTTACAAGGGCTGAAGAGAAAATGCTCTCTGGATACCTATTAAAATCATCTGACATGCACTATGGGCTAACTTACAAACAGACAAAACGTTTGGCATATGAATATGCTACAGCATTAAAAAAATGTCCCCCTAAATGGACTGAAAATGGGGAAGCTGGAACAGAGTGGCTAAAAGGATTCATGAAAAGACATACAGAATTATCCCTGAGAAAACCCGAGAATACCAGTTTATCTCGATCAACCAGTTTTAACAAACATAATGTGGGCCAGTTTAATGAGAAATATGAAAAACTACTTTCAAAATATAAATTTACACCGGATCGCATCTATAATCAAGATGAAACTAATATAATGACAGTTGTCCAAGCCCCTAAAGTAATAGCGAAAACTGGTGCAAAACAAGTTGGGCAGGCTGTGTCTGCAGAGCGTGGTCAATTAATAACGATGTGCGGAATTGTAAATGCTATCGGCAATACATTACCACCAGTTTTTATATTTCCTCGAGCTCGATTTCATAGCTCAATGCTTAGCGGAGCACCTGTCGGTAGCGTAGGGTATGCCAATTCTCCAACAAGTGGCTGGATGACTGGTCCTTTGTTCATTAAAATCTTGGAACACATTCATCGTTTAGTACGATGCACTAAGGAAGACCCAGTTCTTATACTGATGGATAACCATGAGAGCCACTGCACTTTAGATGCAATAAACTACTACCGAGAAAACGGTATGAAAGTACTTACATTTCCACCTCATTGCACGCACAGAATGCAGCCATTAGACGTCGCGGTTAATGGGCCCTTCAAACAAAAATTGTCTGTGGCGCAAAATGACTGGCTGTTAAATAATCCGGGCAAAACAATAACTATACACGATTTGTGCGGCATTGTGACACCTGCATTCAACATGACATACGTAGCACGGAACATAATATCCGGATTTTCGAAACCAGGAATATATCCGTTCTCAAGAAATGCATTTAGCGATGAAGATTTTGGGTGCGCAGAAGTTACGAATCGCCCTTACTCAGAATTAAACAGCGAAACGGTAGCGTTGAATAATACCGTAGCCTGCAACGCACTTACACCTCAATCTACGCTTGCTGGTTCCGACTGTTTTGCTGTGACGCCTTTTCCAATCGTCTCTCAACCTGACATAGACAGTGCGTCTTTGCTAACTGCCAACCTCGAACCCCAACCTGTACTTGCGTCTCCCATTTCATCTGCAGCTCCTGTGCTTCCGTCAACCTGCAGTTCTGCGGACAGTTCGTCTTTGCTAACTGCCAAACTCGCACCCCAGCCTGTACCTGCTACTCCCAATTAATATGCAGCTCCTGTGCTTTCATCATCCTGCAGTTCTGCAGAAAGTTCGTGTTTGCTAACTGCCAACCTCGCACCCCAACCTGTACCTGCTACTCCCAATTCATATTCAGCTCCTGTGCTTCCATCGTCCTGCAGTTCTGCGGACAGTTCGTCTTTGCTAACAGCCAACCTCGCACCCCAACCTGTATCTGCTACTCCCAATTCATCTGCAGCTCCTGTGCTTCCGTCAACCTGCAGTTCTTCGATATTTCTGCCTATTCTCAACGCCAGCAATCATCCTTACGCCGCAGTGTCTTCGCCAGCTTGTGTGGATTTCCAAAAGCAAATTGCAAATGCCAAACAGTCCGTGCCTCTTCTCTTCACTCTCGCAATTGAGGCTGTAAGGAATTGCGCATTTTCAACACTTCAAATATCGTCATCAGTATTGAATGCTTTTGAAACACAAACTGCATTTACAAATAAAGATTCCCCTAAACCTGTTAAGTCATTGTCATTAACTCTTGGCGTTACTGGAATTTCAGCTGCTAAAATGATAACACCCGAAATAGTAAAACCCTTTCCAATAGCAGCACCAAGAACTGATGCAAGGAAAGGAAGGAAAAAGGGTAAACCACGTATATTAAGCGACACACCGGAAAAACAAGAAGTCGAAGCAGCATATTTAGAACGTATGTCGCGACTTAAAAAGATACAAGACAGAAAAAAAACAAGAAACATAATAGTAAAGAAGACAAGAAACAAAACAAGGAGAAGGAAAAGGATAAGAAACAAATAAAGAAACAGATTCGTTCGAAAACGACAAAGCGAAAGGCAAAAAGGGATTTGTTTTCAGAAGACTCTGACGAAACTGACACCGAGCTAAATTTAAATTCGGAAGAGGATGATATTCATGATTTTCACAGTATATTCACAGATGAAGAATCAAGTGAAAATGAAGCAGTCGAGGTAGTAAATCACGAAAATATAAACCTTGGAGATTTTTTGCTCATAGAAATTATTTCCAATGAAAAGAAACCAGTGAGATTGGCTTTCGTGGGAAGAGTGGACGTAAAAGATGGCAACGGCTTCGTTGTGAACTTTTTGAAAAGGAAGTCTTATTCCCCTCCAAAGTTTTTCTTCCCTGAAAAGCAAGATACATCTTTTGTTAACATGAATGACATAATAACAAAATTACCCAAACCTACAAATTGCCCAGGAACTTCGAGAACTATGTCTTTGTTCACTTTTAAGTTCAAATTTGAAAACTTCAAAATGGGGTAGTTTTATCTGATCAAAGTTTTGGTCTCTTTTATTAAAAAATAAACAGAAGTAAAGGGTATTTTTTAGAAGTTATTGTTTTGTTTCAGTGTATTTCAAGCATTTGTTAATTATTTACTGATCTCTTTTAGTTTTAGTTACCTATTTAAAATAACTATAAAGTGTTTTTGCCAATTCATGACATAGTTATTACTTTAATAGTTTTGATTTAACCAGCTATTAGTTAAAAGTTGATTACTTTCTAAATGAGTAATTCGCATTGAAATTGATCTTTATATGACAGAAACACTTAAATGGTGTCTTGTTTTTGTAAATTTATCACCTGGTTTTTGAAAAACATCAGTTGAATTACCTTCTGATGTCTTTTAGTTGTTATTTGTTACGAATCTAAGCTGTTTTTGTCAATTCATAATGTTCTTATTGATTTATAATTGCTCTACTATAGATTTGATCAAAACTAGTTATATGTTACGAAAGCTGATTTCATGCAAATATCTGTTGCTAGATTATCTTTATCGATCTTTTAATTAACCGTCCAGGCCGACCTTGAATATTGACGTTCCCTTCCTTCAGGCGGACCCGCCATTTTCCAAAATGGCGGAAAATGACAAGAAATTGTCAAATTATGAAAAGTTTATCTATGATTTTATATTAAACTGCGTATGGCACTAAGAGCGGAATTTAATAACGACGTAAGTCCATAAATCAACCCAAGGCAGTTTCAACACAGTTTTAACTATATTTGTGTACTTTAGAGCATAAGGTCGCGTGTTGTTACCGGGGCCGATGGGTCCCATTAATACTCAACGGAAAGAACAACTTACCGGGACAGATGGGTCCCATTAATACTCAATCGGTTAAAGAAAACTTATTAAAATACGGTTTTTTATTTTATTTCTAAAGTTATTTCAAATGTGCCCCAGGTCACATGAATGAAAAATAACAAATGAAAAATAAAGTTTATTTTCTTTTTCTAGATTAGTAACATGCAGTTAAATTTTGTTGAATTACATATTGAAGTAAGAATCGAATATATATAATGACCTATTAGCATTAAAAATAGTTATTTCAAATGTGCCCCGGGTTGTTTCAAAACTACCCCAGCAATGGGGCAGATTTGAATATTTGACATTTCTTACATCAACGTGAATTTCTAGAAAATAGATGGAAGTAATGCACTGAAACTTTAATTAATATGGAGTATGATATATTATCAAGGTTCTTAAGCAAAATTATCAAATTCGTATAATAAAATAAAAAGTTACAACTGATTAACGAATAAACTTTCAAAGGTGCCTCCCTCTCCCTATATTTTTCCATGGCGATAGCTTTACATAGTATTTCAATAATTTGAATTGAATATTGTCATTTGACCCATCTTAAGGCCTTAAACTCATATCTGTCGTGTAATTTTAAAATGGACCGATCTTTTTTTTTTTTTTACTCCGAAACCTGATAACCAAAAAGGTAAATTACTCGTACCAATCTCGTTATTTAAATTTCGAACTGGCTTGCAAACAGAAAGCTGTTTATTGAAAAAAAATACAAATGGATACTTTGGCGCGTGAAAAATTATTGTTTTTCGTATTTTTTGCCTGGATAGTATTTATTTTTAATTTCCGCGCATTATTTTAGAAAAGTACTATACAAGCCTTGGCAACGACTGGGCATTGAAGGACTTACGTACACGTTCGTTAAACAATGCCTCTTTTGCTGGCCGCTGCATTAATACTACTATACCTACCTAGTAGCAAAGAAAATAAATGTATCAGACTTGATTACAAATATACCTACTGGGTTTAAAATTATCTTCCCGGGTTTGGGAAAGCCCCATGCCCCAGCAGTGGGAAAGTTTAGGGGTTGTCAATGAACTACTGGGTTACTTATGGAGGTAACTTATTACTATTTTTTCGGGAATAATCTATCTCTCTTATCGTGTGCCACAATTAACTGTGCTATCCAAGGGATAGACGGCGGATGCCTGATGGTGTTGCACTAAGCATCAGCTGCGGTCACGTGTAGGGCATTTTGATTTACACCTACGGACGTGTACGTGACCTTCCCACAGTGGAATCAAATGTGTAGGATTCCTCACGATGTTTTCCTGTGTTAAAGCAATCGGTAAGTAAATGCACGAAAGTTTCGAAAAACACATTGGTACATTGGCCGTCCAGATTCGAACCCGGGACCTCTGGTTAAGAGGAGACCAGTTGTTACCGTTGAGTGAGCCACCGACGCTTTAGGGAATAATAAACTAACAGTACCTATAACTCACAAAGCTCCCGCTCGGTGGAAGGTTGCGGGAAGCCGCTGGATACGGGCAGCGCAGGACCGGTCGTTGTGAAAATCCTTTCAAAAAATAGTTACCAACCTACAAACATAAAATCTTCTTACATGAACTTTGCTCCTAAAAAATGTACGCGGATTTATTTCACTACGCGCTAAGGAGTTAGAACCTTACGTTACAGAAACTGATTTTAACTTTCGAGCGACTGAGGACGACTTTTTGATGTTTCTTATAATATTAAAGCATTTGTTTTGATTATATTTGTAATGGTTTTGGTAGGAAACTTATAATGTGTATTAATGTAAACCATATTTTCGTTTAATTTTCGTTTAATTTCGTACTCGTAACACCCGAAACAAACCATCAGTAACACCCGAAAAATGTAATTTTGTAAATTAAAATTAATGGAAAAGTGATACTATACTAAGTTTTAGTTCAAAGCATAGATCGACTACTAGAACTAATTTAATAATGTTATAAATTAAACTGGCGGTCACCAAGGAAAATTTGCTGAGTTATGCATTTGAGACTGATGGTCGAAAGGTGTTACACCCGAAACAGCTACTTATTCGTATTTTTTTCTTTATCGGTTTCATATTTTTATAATGTTAATTTAGGAAAAGAAAATATTGATGAAAAAGTAGACGATTCAATATTCTAGTTAATATCATAAATGTAAAAGTTTGTGTGTATGGATAAGCCCTTCTGCGCACCCTCGAAGACATTCATAGAAACGAAGTTCCCGCGAGCGAAGCCGCAGGCAAAATCTAGTCTGTAATGAAGAAGTTTCTTCTTACAACATTATAATAACACCTTATTTTACGAGTTCAAATGTAACACCCGAAACGCTGGAATGACCCTACTCTTAATACAAAAATATTTATTTTGAGAAATTAATTGTTGATAAAAGCTTCGGTGGCTCAACCGGTAACGACTCGGTCCTTCTAACCAGAGGTACTGGCTTCAAATCTGGACGGCCAATGTACCAATGAGTTTTTCCAAAACTTACGTACATATACTTACCGATTGCTTTAACGGTGAAGGAAAACATCGTGAGGAAACCTGCACACGCCTGCGAAGAAACTCGAAGGTTGTGTGTGAAGTCGACCAACCCGCACTGGGCCCGCGTGGTCGACTAAGGCCTGATCGCCCTAATTCAGGGTAGGCTCGAGCCCCTTGGTGGGGACGTATATGAGCTGATGTGACTATTTTGCGCCCCCGACGCAAACAGAGGGGTCTTATAAGTTTAAGACACAGACTACTAGGGAGATACTAGTTTAAAGTGTTCCTGTGTATGTGTCTGTGGTATCGTAGCCCCTAAACGGTTAAACCGATTTAGATATATTTTTTTGTATACGAGTGACTTCATTGAGAGTGTTCTTAACTATGATTCAAGTAAATATGTTTAGATGTTTATGGAGCTTATCAAATGGCCACCGAAACAGTCAGATACAGAGGGGTGGTGCATTAACTAAAAAAAGTACACCCTTTTTTACGCCCGAGGCAGATTTTAGGTGCAATAAATGGTCTAAATGGCGGAAAACAAAATGGCTACCGAGAGTAAAGTAGCTCCGTATTGGCTGAAATTAAGATATTTTTTGTTAAAAATATATAATAATTGATATTTAAATAAATATATAATAAATCAGCTTTCATAAAACTCTTGTGATATAATAAAAGTATAATGTACTTACATGTTAAAAACCTAATTAAAGCGATGACATAAGTCATTTTACGAGCAAGTGTGTTGATAAATATAAAAGAAACGCACTCAATTCTTAATCAAAGGCTATCTTATTTTTTTATATCAACATGTTTAAGCGTTTGGTACGAAACAAAATCACAATAATTAATTTTAAATATGTGTTTACACACACTTTAAAATAGTCAAAAAAAATAATTGTATATTACAAATAGTGTCATGATTCAGATTACAGTCTTTGTTATAGATAAGCATATATATCTTTGTCATTTACATAATCTATTATTTTATAATATTCTCTAGAGCACAAGCATTTTTTAACATGAGTCTTGAATTTATTCTCTGACAAACTATAGTTACATTTTCTGGAATTTGTTGTAGAATCTTATACATTGCCACTCCTTCATTAATCTGAACATTCTTGATTAATCTGAAAAGTACATCGCTTTAGTCTATCTATAACATTCGCAAAACAAAGAAAAATAATAGTACAGCATCTCTTGAATAGTCTGCTTCAAACAATAAAAGTCGACAATTGGATGGCTCAACAGAAAAACGCAAAAAGCGCATTGAATCGAGACGTTTTGATTAAAAATAAAGGTTTTTCAATCTGTGTTTTAGAAGTATAGAATAGGAACATAATATATACTGTGGCACTGGTCACATAAAAAATGAAAGCTTTGTTTACGAATAAAACGCTCCCGTTAGTTCCGATAGCTTTCCTTATATCACTGTTTTAAAATGACAAATTATTTTTGTAACAGAATTTTTGAAAAACATAAAATCTTTCAGGCATAAACTTTTATTTGAAAAGAGTTTTTATGCTCAAAAGCCGAATGTTCAAATGAATATATAAAAACACGGTTCCAAATTTTAAAAAAGACTGTATTTCGTAAGATTTTATTGATAATTGATAACGCTAAACACGTTAAAAAACCGACTTCCATCGCAAAAACTTAGTACAATTTTGCATTTTTATTATGGTTTTTGTTAATTTTCTAATAAAGTACTACACTAATTTTATTAAAATTTATAAGGGACTGCACGGAAAGCACTAGCTTTCAAATAAAAAAAAATCATTTAAATCGGTTCACTCAGTCAAAAGTTCTGAGGTAACAAACATTAAAAAAAAAAGAACTGGTTGCACTCCGGGAGTGCCAGCAGAAGTGAAAACTTGAATATTAACGTTGTGCGTTTTTGATATTTTGGAATGGTTAGGGAATAATTTTACACGAATTGCTTTGATTATCAGCATAAAAGTACTATCATTTATGTGGTAGAACATATTTATTTATTGCGCTATCGTACACAAACATTTCAATTTATATTACATTAAAAATCAACTTTCATCCATAACTTCCGGCTGTCTCATCTCCATCCGTCTTACGAATTTTCGATCAGGTCACGTGTCCTGACGCGAGTTTAACATTTTTTACCCATTACAAAAAAAGAGCACAACGCCGCTAAAGAAGTTTTCACTTCAAAAATGCAGTTGAATTGAGAACCTCCTCCTTTTTGGAAGTCTGTTGAAAGACGATTCTGGGACCATGATTCCACCTCCAAATTTCATAATCAGATCAACTTCAATATACCAAAAGGATCTATTGTCACATTGACATATAAGAAGAAAGAACGAAAGAAAGAAAATGAATTTATTTTGACAGGCAAGTAAGGATGTACAATTATTATTCTTATATATACTTATATTATAGATTTAAATACTCTGCCAAAAAGGGCACCGTCTCAGCATAATACTTTGGCTTTAACAAAGCCAAACGGCTTCATTCCAAATTTCAGATCAATCGGACCCCTGGAAGGCGCTCTAAAATCTATCGCAAGATTAGAACTAAACAAACATACATATATATTAAAGTTTTTTTCTATATGGGTATTGGTGGAATAGAATAGGAACATAATATATACTGTGGCACAGGTCACATAAATGAAAGCTTTGTTTACGAATACAATGAAAGTTTTAAATTGACACATTATTTTGGTCACAGAGTTAAAAGATTTCGCTCCCCTGGGAAATCGAATTTCTGATTTTGTTGTCATTCTAACGGAAGATTAAATGTGTTCCGGCTTGAAGATAAGATAGCCAGAACCTCATTGCGTTAGGGAATCTTGGTAAGCCCGCTTCTATCTTCGGCGTCATCGTTACTAGCATCACGTGAGATGATGCCAAGGGCTTACCAATTGTGAATAAAAAAAAAGTTGGACACCACGCAGATAAGTTATCACAGTAAAGTTTTATGATGAAACTAGTGGATGCCCGCAGCTTCGCCCGCGCAGATCCCGATTTTTGCGGTTCCCGTGGGAATTTCCCAAAATCCTTACGTCACAACATCTACCTGCATGCCAAATTTCAGCCCGATCCGTCCCGTGGTTTGGGCTGTGATTTGATAGATAACTATGTCAGTCAGTCAGTCAGTCACCTTTGAGTTATATATATTAGATAAGTTTACCTACCAGCGTTTGCATAAATGTTATGCTGACATTTAAGCTTAGATTTATGATATTGAAACTTAAGGCGACGCATTGAAAACTTAGGTCGTCGTCAATTACCATCAGGTTAGATGATGCCAAGGGCTTACCAATTGTGAATTTTAAAAAATCTAAGAGATTACCTATAGGTTTTAAAATTTTCACCAAGGATTACATTTATTTTAGAAGACATGATGTGCTATAAGCTCCCTAAAGCTTTCATTTACACTTCGTTTCCCGCCCACACAGATCGAGCAGAATCGCCGGGATAAGCCTCTGTAAGAAATTTGACGAAGCTAGTCAAGAAAGAAACATTACGTAAGTAAGTAATAAAATTACGTGACTTTGGACAACCTTTTGATTTCTTTTTTTTTTCGTATATTCTTGGGTGCCAGTGAAAAGTATATTTATAAATTTAAGTAGGTATACTCGAAGGTTCTGTGTGAAGTCGACCAACCCGCACTGAGCCCGCGTAGTCGACTAAGGCCCGATCGTCCTAATTCAGGATAGGCTAGAGCCCCTCGGTGGGGACGTATATATGCTGATATGATGAAGTAGGTATAAAACGAGTTAATATATTTAGTACTAAAAAGGAAATGAGAAAAAAAGGGATAACTGTTCCTTAACCAAAGACAGGCATAATAATTTTTTGACTGAAATGCAAGGAGTATAATTGGAACGACTTTCAACTATGGATATGAATAATCTGAGGTTGCGATCGATAGCGAACGCACGGCGGGGGCGGCGGCGAGGTCGGGTCGGAAAGGGTGGTTGCGTGGGGGCGCTGGGTGAAGCTGGTGGCACCGGGGGCTGCGGGGTGCCGCGGGGTACGTACAGGGAGACTTTCATTCAGAACGTGTGGGCGGCGCGTGGGCGACCTGCTTATAAGGCTGCGCGCCCTCCCTTCCCACGTAGTTTTGCTTCGGACGCGCTGTAATCAACACGAAATTCTGTGAAAAGTGCAACATGCAGCTACCAAGCTCAAGGTAGGTGGATTTTATTTATACAGAATAATAATAAACAATAGTATAATTATAAAAAAATATTACCTGCCCGTCTGAAGAGCCTTTACTGTTTCAATTTTTTTATTAAAAAAAAGTAGGCATGTAAGATTTTCTATTAGAGTGTTTCTCAATTAAATAGCATAAATCTCATTGTTTCAGGTTTCTGGCAATCTTTCTTGGCTACTTCGTGGCACAGTCTAAAACCTACCCCTTGCAAACATGGCCAGTATATCCGCAAACAGTAAGAGAATACACCGATGACGATTACTACTACGCCCCAAAAGTGCAGTACTACTACGATTCTCCCGCCTTGACCGTACCTGAAGGATACGGCCAGATTCCATACCCATACATCTACGACCCGTACGGCCATTTCTCTAATGAAGCACCAAAGGGGCAAGAAGAGCGACTAGCTGCGCTTCCAGTCGGGCAAGAGACTTGGTTCGAGAGTGAAGCCAGCCCTCATTGGAGAACAAATGACGATGACGTTAGTGCCGCCTTCCTCGACAACCTGATCCTTACTCAGATGGCACAGGATGCGCAGAGACGTCGCGAGAACGCGCGCGCGGCCTTCCCGCCTGTTGAATACGACGATCAGGACCACCAACGCGACGCTGAGGACGAGGACGTGCGGGAACTTAAGGCTCTTTCTGGAAAACCCCTCTACCACGTCCCCAAGACGGCACCAAGAATAGACGATGACGAGTACTCCGCAGACGACGCCTTCATTAACTGGAACGGAAACAAAAGAAGTGTCACAACCGCTGCTCCCGTTATAAGCACGACGAGACCGAACTACGGACAAAAGGAAATGGTGATGACGGGACCCGCACAAACTACTAAACTGCGAAGTCATCAGGATAAACAAAACAAAAGAAGTTCCACATTTTACAAAAACCTCGTGCACTTGCTTGCTGACAAATCGAAGAGTACGCAAATAGAGGTAAGCAATTATTTACTTGAAAGTTTTTGGAGTGACACGTCAATCTTATTGTTATTTGCGATTGTTTTTCAAAGATCTGTACTATCTGTGGTAGGCCAAGTCTAAAAATAGCCGCCAGGGCAGGGGGCGGCGGGCGACATGAGGCCGGGTCAATCGAACGGGAGAGGGGCGCTAGGAAGAATCGTCACCTTTCTATTTACCGCACAGAACTTCACTGCGCATATTTTTAAAACTCTTATAAGTTTCTTTCCCTATATTTAGCATACTAAGATTTGCCTGTTTCAATTTTTGTTACACCAAACTAAGTAATGCCACCACTGATGTTGTCTGATAAAAAGAACCACGCCACATAGATTTATACTGTAAAAACAATTTAAAAAACTCTGCTACGAACTCAAAATATTTTTTTTGTAAAATGGTACATACGAATAAGATTAAGCACACACCTATATCTTAGTTTAACTGCCCTAGGAGATTATCAAGTCAGATAAATTATTTTATCTAAATATATATAACTCAAAGGTGACTGACTGACTGACATAGTGATCTATCAAAACACAGCCCAAACCACTGGACAGATCGGGCTGAAATGTGGCATGCAGGTAGATGTTATGACGTAGGCATCCGCTAAGAAAGGATTTTGGGAAATTCCCACAGGAACCGCAAAAATCGGGATCTGCGCGGGCGAAACTGCGGGCATCCACTAGTTAACGGATAAGATGCGTGATTGACGTAGTTACTGCTCTGTTACACTTGAGGTCGATGTTTAAAGTGTAACTGTTGTTAACAGGAGGCGACGAAAGGGCGGAAAATTGACAAGCGTTTCGTGGCAGGTGACAGCGACCTCGTGCTGGAGCTGCGAAGCCTCAAACACCGCATCGCGACCTAAACGGACACTGTGCAACCGCCAACTACCATGAGACTGAATATTATGTAGACTATATAGACGATACCATGCCAATGGCGACTTTTGATGACGTACCACGCATGTCCGTAATCCAAATTTTAAAAAAAATAAGTTTTTTTTTTCAAACAAGTGGTCACCCATGATGCAGAAGTTCATAATTTCTAAGTCATTTATCAAGCGACTTCCAAAAAGGAGGAGGTTCTCCATTTTGTCTGTATATTTTTTTTATGTTTGCTACCTAAGAACTTTTGACTGGGTGAACCAATTTTTATGATTCTTTTTTTTATTTGAAAGCTAGTTCTTCCCGTGTGGTTCCATACAAATTTTATCAAAATCTGTGTAGTACTTTAGTGGAAAATTAACAAAAACCAAAAGATAATAATGCAAAAATGTACTAATTTGTTGCGATGGAAGTCGGTTTTTTAACGTGTTTAGCGTTTTCATTTATTAATTCATCAATCCCTAGGACGCGTGTATCTATCAACTCTTTTTGAATCTTTATTCTAAACAATAAGTATCTAGTATCTACTCCAATCTATTTTATTACGTATGGATTTTATTTGAGTGAGTAAATGGCGTAAATGATCGTACAAAATGTGACTATAATCTCCGTTACAAGAGTGAAAACTGATAATTGTTGATCGCTGTATTAAGTAGTCTAAAGAAATGTTGCTCTCGCATTCGGCAGCTATTATATCGCACAATAAGATGTGCATGTGTAAATATTTGTAGTTACTAGTATTTAATTTAGGTAGACAAAATAAAAAAAAACGTTATGAGAAAATTCGACAGAATCACGCTACTGTCAAGTTTCAATTGGCAAAAAATGCATTTATCTTGATGACTATTCAGGTGATTAAAAAAAATGCCTAATTAGATATTTTGTATGTTTTTAAAATGATTGAAATTCAATTAAACATTTCGATGATTGCAATTTTATGTAACTGTAGTAATCAGGTGCTATTTTTTTTTCTTTTACTCACAAGAGCAAAGTGGCGGTGTAATAAAACAGACAATACTAAAAATATTATTGCAAAGCAAAAACAAAATTTTCAGAAATGCATAACTAATATTTTGTAGCGTTACTGTAAGAAAAATGATTCTCTCGCGGTATGCAGAGGATTAGGTGATATTCTTAGCTTTACGGCTTCTTAAAACTATAACTTTTGTAATACGCATTCGGCCTATAAGGCCTACGACTAAAATAATTAATATTGCGTCCTTACATTTTTGAAGTTATTATACTTACAAACAAAGCTATTACTTACTTTGAAGCTGTTTCATCCAATACGTAGAAGTTAATAATCCTTCGAAAACATATCTGTTTTGTAATTATTGTCAAATGTCAAATTACTATCCTTTTCAATGATTATAAATCTTAAAATAAAATCTACCCGAATTCTTCTAGTTTGTAATTTACATAATTAAGCGATAGTGTCCTGAAAAGTATTAATAATTAATTAAATATAGGCGTTGTTGACGTTTTAGTAATATAAAAAAAATATTGTGAAATTATTGAGTGTGTTTTAGATACATTATGAACTACTAATTTTATCGAGGGGCAGCTGTGAAGAATTAAATTAATTTTTAGTTAAAGATTACTGATTGATAGTATTGTCTATTTAACTAGTTTCTCTCCAATCACTTAATAAATTTTACAATTTTATTGTAAGATAAAGTTATTAGCTTTTTAATGACAAGGAGTGGTTATAAAAAAGTACAAGATTTTTTTTTAAATTGCATATTGCTCGTTGATGTGGATAAATTATGTTTTAAAAAAATATTAATAAAAGTACACCAGTACGGGTGTAGGTTTAAAAAAAACACATGGGCAACTATGAGATGATATGAACTAAAAGCTCATCACACAAATGTTTGCCCTGGGTGGGGATCGAACCCAGGGCAAACATTTGTGTGATAAGCAGATTTGTTTGCTCTGTATCTGGGTGTTAAATATCTATATATTTAAACGTATATAAGTATTTATATCAGTCTCTGGTTCCCATAACACAGGGAATCCTACTTTGGGGCCAGATGACTATGTGTGATTTGTCCCAGAATAAAAACCGCGTTGGTGTTTGCAATTGTGCATTATATTGGTCGCATTTTTTATTTACTTTTATCTCCTACAATTTTTTTTATAAATGTTACCATTTATTTTATAAATTGTCCAGTTAAAACCACAGTTTGTTAAATTAATAAAAAATCAAGATGACATTATTTAAAAAAATAACAATACAGTAATAATTCAATTGTTCTAAACTGCTCCAGATGGACAGCTTTGAATATTCGTCTTCAGTTAAAAAATGGGAATCACAATTTTTTTTCTTTTTAAATTAGTTTCGGATACACACTTTATGATACAGTTTATGATACACATTAGTTATGTTCTTCAAATATCAAGTAAACGTTCACAGCTGCCCCCCCCCCTCTCCCACATTCTTTGAAAATTGGATGTCCATGCAGTAATTTAGAGTTTTATCAATTTATAACAGGTCAGATTTAAAGATTAAGGTACTTCCCTTGTATAAGCCTAATAAATAATAGACAGATATTCAGATATTGAAAATATCTACATGTTTTATTTTCATCACTTACATATTACAATTTGTAAGCCCTTGGCATCATTTCACCTGATGGTAAGTGACGATGATGCCGAAGATGGAAGCGGGCTTCCGAAGATTCCCCAACGCAATGGAGAAAACTGGCTATCTAATCTTCAAGCCGGAACACATCATTGTTGTCAACACTGATGTTTGGTGGCAAGACTTAGATAAGATGGTGGTAGCTAGGCCAGGCGGGCTTAGAAAATGCCCTACCACAAACCCAACCGAGTCTTACAAATTGACCCCACCGAAAATCGAACCCGCAACTTCCTGGTGTGAAGCGAATGGACTAACCATTACGCAACTAACTAAAAACGGCCTAAAAATGAATCATATAGATATCTGTCATCATATTGTACCTACTTATTAAAACATGAAGAACATATATATGTGCTTTTCTTCATTATTTACCTCAGTCGACCACGCGGGCCCAGTGCGGGTTGATCGACTTCACACACAACCTTCGAGTTTATTCGCAGATGTGTGCAGGTTTCCTCACGCCGTTTTCCGTCACCGTAAGAGCGTCAGATAAACGTACATCATCATCATCATCATATCAGCTCGTATACGTCCCCACCGAGGGGCTCGAGCCTACCCTGAATTAGGGCGATCGGGCCTTAGTCGACCACGCGGGCCCAGTGCGGGTTGGTCGACTTCACACACAACCTTCAAGTTTCTTCGCAGGTGTGTGCAGGTTTCCTCACGCCGTTTTCCGTCACCGTTAAAGCAATCGGTGAGTATATGTACGGGGTTTCGAAAAACTCATTGGTACATTGGCCGTCTGGATTTGAACCGGGCACCTCTGGTTAGGAGGACCGAGTCGTGACCGGTTGAGGTACCGATGCTTTCAAACGTACATATGAGATCGAAAATCGAAAACACATTGGTACGTGCGTGGCAGGACTCGAACCACGACTTCCCGGATAGGAGGCAGCGGCCCTTGCCGTTGTGCCACGGAAGCTCTAAATTTTTGTGTGCTCTTTTAAAAGGCCATGACAATTGGGGGAGGGGGAGGGGCAGGCAGACTATGCAGCTTGCACACAGAATAAACTCACTAAAGAGCATTTCTCCTACTAAAGCACAAAAACTAAGTCATTTGATATTTAAGCCCATCTAAAATTTATATTTATTAAAATCACTAAATTAGGTCTTCAAAGACAATGGAGTCACATGCCTGTGACACAAGTAATTTTAGAACAAAATCTAGTTGATAAAGTTACTCAAATATTTTATAATCAAAAACTGGATTATAATATGTACTTGATTTTAGCCGCGGCTTTGCCTGCGTGGACATAGTTTTTCAAGATTAAAGGTATTTATTCAAAATAGGTGCAAATTACACTCTTCTGATAGTCATTAAACAATAATAACATAATTTTATTTGTGAAAAATCAAGAAATAAACAATAGTTAGTTAATAACGTGGAAATTCAATCCTTGAAATAAACCAGCATATGTCATTAGAACATGAAAACAATATGACACGAAAAGTTATACATAAAAATCATTGAATGTCATTAATGCCTTTGACAAGAGTAGGCCAGTTCACACGGGCAGCACCCGGTCACGAGTATAACGCGAGAGTCAGCCATCGCTCCCATCAACCATATTAGAGGGAAAGGAACGACCCGGCTCCCGATACGCCACCATCCGTACAAACATTCAAGCGAGCATGCACCACTCATGTCAATGCTAAGATAAAAATATTAATTATAGGAAGTACTATAGACTTGTCATGTCATGTTTTTAAGATTGTCTTTGAGGGTGAGTGGTGCGCAAGGCTTCTTACCCCCTCCATAAAATTTTATACAAAAAATCACTTCAATCCGTTGCTCCGTGGCGACGCCGACGTGCGCGAGCGTGGAAATGAGTTTTCTCCAGATCCCTCGGGAACTATGTCAGGATATCCTAATTAGTAAATTATATCATTTTCCAACCCCTCAGCCATCTCTTTGCAAAAAATCACAACAATCCATTGTTCCGTTGTGCTGTTTAAGAAATGTACCGAAAAAAATAGTATTTTTTCAGTTCCCTCAGGAACTGCATGGGACTATGCTATTTTCATGCTATAAAAAGTACCCTTTGTCCTTTCCCGTGACACGGGCTACCTGCATGGCAAATTTCATCATGATTGGTTAAGGTGTAAAAGATTAAAAATGTAACAAACATACATACACATTTTCAAATTTATAATAATAATAAGAGAAGAGAAGAGAGAAGAGGCGATTCAGAAATTCCGCATTTTGCCTCCCGAGGAGAGGCCGCGGCTTCCACGATTGCCCCTTAGCGTCCGAAATCGGAATATCATTGAGACCGTAAATCGCATGCTGCCAGAATATGTGGCAAACAGCAGCGATCTCAGTGATGAGGTGCTGCAATGGCAGTCTGCCGTTTCATCGGCGCCAAATTTCCGGAGCTCGCACATCCCTTTCGTGGCAAAAGCCGGCATAGCAGAAAAGGATTGAGCGCCGTATTGCTGAGGCTAGAGTCCTCATTGGGAAACTGATTGTTTTCAGGTCGGGCAACAGTAGGCCCCGAGTGATGCGCTTTGTCAGGCTCGCATTTGCGGGATCGGACTTTGATCCCGCAGGACGTAATGCCATGCGATTAGTGGCGGAGCGCAGGAAGCAACTGAATCTTGCAGGACGCCGCTGAATGCAGTGACTCAGAATCAGCGTTTCCAGCTACCCAATTTAATTGAAACGCTCTGCTTCTTAGGGTCCATTATCAACAAGGAACCCTTTTAGTCTCCCCATGTTCGTCTGTTCACGGAAATCAGAGCCTTTTAGTACTAGAAAGCTATATTTATATATTAATCACGCCGACAAAGTGTCAAGCCTCTTTTTAGGTCAACATTTGATGTCCCGAGCGATACAGACAGAATCATTGTTTTTCTCGGAGCTTAACTCTCGGCTTTTTAATTTGTTTTTTGGACGGTGCTTAGCTTATTTTTTCCAAAACCACTTGGATTCGAATGTTTTTACGGATATTTAAGATTTTTGGCAAAGATTTAGACGTAGACATGGGATTTTAGGTCTATTATTACTTTAGTAGACCGAGCGCACAGAAAACTTACATGATCAAATAATGTAAAAAAAACACTGGAAAAAAACTCGTACAGATAAACAGAAGTGGTATTGTTCAAAAGCACAAAAGTATTTTATTTTATTTTCTGTGACTTGCGTTGATGTCCTTTGTTTAAAATGAATCATTCACTTACCATCAGGTGAGTTGCAGTCAAACGCACTCAAATTTTTAATAAAAAAAAAAAAAAGAATATTTATCATTGTTATACTTGTGTGAAGATGTGTTGTACTCCTAGTACGGAACCCTCGGCACGCGTATTCGACTCGCACTTGGCCGGTTTTTATGATTTTTTTAAAGTTCGTAAACTGATGACGTCACAGGCTTAAACACAATAAAAAAACCGGACGGGAAAAAAACAGGCTCTGGCGAATTATCGATGCGTCCAAAATTTTTGTTCTTAAAAAACAGAATCATAGATTTAATTACAACTGAAGAATCATAGATTTAATAACTACTGAATACATTATTGATTTAATAATTACAATTGACAAAAATATAACTGTCCCAGAAAAAACAATAACTTTACGTTGCAGGTACCTATTGTATGACTTTTCTATTGTATCCTTTTGTATGACTTCATTGAATAAATTAAATACATGCAACACGAGGCGTGTTCAATAAATAGTGATAACGTTATGCATTCTCCTTGGAAAGAAAAAAAAATAAATACTGGCAGGCGTAGCCCAGACATTTGATATGATATAATAAAAAAGCAATCAATTCTCTTTTGTTTTTTTAAAAATAGAAGTCATTTGTTTACGTTGTGTCGGAACGTGTACTTAAAAATGGATAAAATTGAAGTTTGAAGTAATAAAATATCTCGCTTGAAAAAATTTACTACGGAGCAGGTAAATCTAGACTTGAGAGCTCCATATTCTACGGTTGCGCGATGGTGTGCTGAGTTCAAGCTAGGTAGAGCTTCCACTAACGACGACCCACGCACGGGACGCCCTACATCGGCAGTGACTGAACAAATGATAAAAAAAGTTAAAACATTGTCTTGGCGTATTGTGTTGTTACTGTTCATTTTATAGTAGAAGAAGTGAAGATTTCGAAAGGAAGTGTTCATAATATTATACACGACCATTTGGTCACTTCCTAAAAAGTGTCAGTGCGCTGGGTGCTCAGAATGCTTTCTATTTGTAGATATTTAATCTCTGTTGTGCAGACTCTTCTTATAAGTTATTTTTCTTTTTATATTAGGCATATTCTATTTGAAATACTCCTTTATTCAATATTCTAATGTTTACTGTTTACTTAGTTACTTCAATATAAACACTAGTGTCACCAACATCTATTTTTACTTACCCTTACAAATTTATAATGACGAACCCCTAATCAAGTTTTACAACATTTCTGACGCGCAGAAACAAACGAGACTGAGAATTTGAAAGGCTGTTTGGATTTTTTACAAAAAAATCGTGACAGATTTTTAGCTCGATTCATAACTATGGACGGAACATGGCTCCACCAAAATTTTTTTTTCGGAAACGAAAAAACAGTCCATGACTTGGAAGAGACCGATTTCCAACTCCGAAGAAATTTAAGGCGATTCCATCCCTCGCCCGGAAAGATCATAGGCTCGTTTTTATGATATAGCCAAGGGGTGGTAATGATCGAATAGCTTAATCATGGAGTCACTATTACGTGGAATTTGTAAGCAGGACAAGTAACAAAGTTGCGTGAGGAAATACGAAAGAAACGGCGTGGCAAACTCGCTAAAGTTGTTTTGCTTCACCAAGATAACGCCCCCGCGCACAAGTCCAGAGTTGAGATGGCTGCCATTCAAGAAGCTGGCTTCGAATTGATGGAACATCCTTTATATTCACCGGACCTTGTTCCTAGTGATTTCTACCTATTTACGAGGTTAAAAAAACATCTCAAGGGTCAGAAATTTGAAGATGATGACGCAGTAGTCGCCGCCGTAGGTACAAGATTTTTTAAGGGATCAAATAGATTTTTTTAAGAAAGGGAATTTTAAGTTTAGAAAAAATATATAACATGTGTCCTGAAAAAAAAACAATTAAAGAAAATTGCGTCATACTCGTTATCACTTTTTATTGAACACCCCTTTAAATTTTGATATATGACTCTTTTACTTTTTTTATTGTCTAATTAATGTATTAATTAGATTCATTATTATTTTAATTTCCTTGCTTTGTTTAAGTAAAGTACCATACAGGCCTCAGCCGGAACAACAATTGCTGGATTCATAATTTAAAGTCATACTCCACTCTCTCAGTAATCACTTTCTTCCCGGCCTTTGTAGTAATGTATACTATTATATAGCTATATATCATCTTTTCCGACGTTTGCAGCGGTATACTGCATAATTGTAAGTTGTTTTAAGTCTTTTAACCGACTTCAAAAAAGGAGGAGGTTTCTCAATTCGACCGTATATTTTTTATGTGTATTCGCGGATAACTTCTCGTTTAAGAACCGATTTAATTATTATTTTTTGTTGAAAACGACATATCCCAAGGGTGGTACCATGATAAGGAAACCAGGATCTGATGATGGCATCCCAGAGAAATCGAGGGGAACCTTAGTTTCCTGTTTGATGTCGTTTTTTTTTTGTTAAAAATTATGAATTATTTAAGTTCTTATAAAAAACTTTCACGGCAGCACCAAATCTTCAGAGGTCAATTGCGCGGTCTATGATGTCCTCGGCGGGCGATGAGGCGGGTTCAAATATCATCATCATCATCATATCAGCCACTAATCGTCCACTGCTGGACAAAGGCCTCCCCCAAGGACCTCCACGACGACCGGTCCTGCGCCGCCCGCATCCATCGGCTTCCCTCGATCTTCACCAGGTCATCGGTCCACCGCGTGGGAGGCCTGCCTACGCTACGTTTTCCGGTGCGCGTTCAAATATATGTTTTTTATATTGCCGTCAGATGGATCTGATAAATAGGCGTTATAATTATTATTTTTCTATTTGGTATAGTTTATCGGTACGAAGCCCTTAAAAGTACACCTTTTATATAATGCTATTTTACTGGAAAGACGTTGATCGAATTCACGTCAAAAAAAAAGTTTCCTTACAAATGCAAAAAGTTTATCAACCTTGGAGTTTATTGCGCTTCGGCGAAGTCTATTGAAGAACTTGGAGTATGACCTTTGGGCATGTCCTTCTGGAAAACTTGCGATACAAATAAAAAGTACAAGAAAATAATCCTTTACAAAACTTTCTACGCTTTTTTTCTTCAGGAACAAATAACCTTGAATTCGAAAGTAAACAAATATTAACAAAATTAAAATTAATAATAATTTATTTTAATTGATGCCAAGTCTAAGAAAAATATAAAACGTCATAAAATAGTTAAATAATAATAATGAATTTCGCAATATCACACAATGTCTCAATAATTTAACTAACAAGTTAGTAAAATATTACAATGTCATTAAATGTCTCAAAAGAAATATTAATGTGCAATGTCATCATATTCATGATTTAAAATAGTGATCCATCAAAATATTTTTAAAATCAAAATCAAAAACAATTTATTTCAAATAGGTGTTTACACACACTTTTAAATAGTCAAAACAAAAAAAAATACAATAAAAATAAAAATAAAATTACAAATAATGTCATGATTCAGATTACAGTCTCAGGTAATGGTATTTGTTTTAGAATCAACAGATATATCTTTGTCATTTATATAATCTATTATTTTATAATATCCTCTAGAGCACAAAACTTTTTTGACATGAGTCTTGAATTTATTCTCTGACAAACTAGTTACATTTTCTGGAATTTTATTGTAGAATCTTATACACTGCCCCACAAATGACTTTTTAACCTTACTCAGTCTCGAAAAGGCTATGTCTATTTTATTTACATTTCTTAAATTCAAATTATGCCTGTCACTGTTTTTAGGAAATAAATGCAAATTCTTACGAACGTACATGATGTTTTCATATATAAATTGACTAGCAACAGTTAAAATATTGATTTCTTTGAACTTATTCTGTAACGAGTCACGTGATCGCATCTGATAGATTGCGCGGATAGCTCTTTTCTGCAGGATGAAAATAGTTTCTATATCAGCCGCATGCCCCCACAGTAATATGCCATAAGACATTATACTATGGAAGTAACTAAAATACACTAGTCTAGCAGTATCTACATCCGTTAACTGTCTTATTTTCTTAACGGCATAAGCAGCTGAACTAAGCCTTCCCGCTAAAGTTTCAATGTGTGGTCCCCATTGAAGTGAAACATCCAAAGTTATACCAAGGAACACCGTGGTATTTACAAATTCTAATTTATTACTGTCTAATATTACACTATTATTGACCTTTTTTACATTTGGCAAACAAAATTTTATACATTTTGTTTTCTTAGCATTTAATAATAAGTTGTTCACAGTGAACCAGTTCAGTATCTTTGAAAGAGTGTTGTTTACTTCGTCAATTTCGTTTTCTTTCCTATTCACTTTAAAAATAAGAGAAGTATCATCCGCAAACAACACAATATTTGACAGATGTTGCACCATAAAAGGCAAATCATTAACGTAAACAAGGAAAAGAAAAGGCCCTAATATGGAACCCTGGGGCACACCCATTTTCACTTTAGATCCAGATGAGTTCGTGCCATTCACTTGTACTTTTTGTATTCTGTTGTCTAAATACGAATTTAAAAGACTGAGAGCCCCTTCCTCTACACCATAATGCTTTAATTTCATAAGTAATGTTTGGTGTTCAACACAATCAAAAGCCTTAGATAAATCACAAAACACTCCAATTGCATTCTGCGATTCCTCGAAGGCATCATATATGTTTCGAATGAGTGCTACTCCTGCATCGGTTGTTGATCGTCCTTTAGTGAAACCGAATTGTTGGTTATGCAGTAGTTTGTTTTCTGTAAAATATTGTAGCATTTGGTTAAGCATAATCTTTTCAAACACTTTACTAAGAACTGGCAGCACAGAAACTGGTCTGTAGTTGCCTGCATCAGTTTTTGAACCAGATTTATATAAAGGTATCACTTTACTAAGCTTCATGAGATCTGGAAAGACGCCACTATCAATGCTAATATTAAAAAGACAAGCTAAATATGGCGCTAAAGTATCAATTACATTACTGATCAAGCTTACCGATAATCCCCAGAGGTCTTCGGTTCTTTTCACTTTAAGAGATTTAAAAGTTTTTACAATAGATTGTGGTTCAATTACTCTGAAGGAGAATTTTTGATCACAATTACTAACATTATCCTTTAGCAGTCTTTGAGCATACATGGGTGATGAGTTTAGGGCTTCAGTAGTCTTAAGTGGAATATTTGTGAAAAAAGTTTCGAATTCTTTAGCTACATCGGCATTCGAACTAATTTTACCTTGATCTGTTTGCAAAACATATTCTTTGTCGCGAGGTTTGACTTTACCTGTTTGTTTGCTAATGATATTCCAAACAGTTTTTATTTTATTATCTGAAAATTTTATTTTTCTAGCCAGATATTTAGATTATGCTACGTGGCAAACCTGCTTAAAAATTTTTGAATATTGTTTCACATAATTTGTAAAGTTCTCATCAAAAGTGTAAGTTTTTTTGTCATAAAGGTCAAACAAAGTTTGGCGACTTTTGTATATACCTATAGTAGCCCATTCACTGAATTTAAATTTGATGTTACTGATTGTGGATTTAGACTTAAATATACTTTGGAATTCCCTATCTAGTACTGTAAAAAAATCATTGTAAAAACTGTTGGCTTGCACTTCATTATCAAAATCTGGTATGGGCAGTTTTTCATCTAGCACTGTTTTAAACTTTTCTATTCGATTAGCAGTGACCGGTCTCGTTTGAATTTTTATGTGTTCTGCAGAAATACTTACGGGAAAGCTAGCCATTACTCCGCTATGATCTGACCTCAAACAATTAAAAACCTTTTGATTTAAATAACAGCAATTACAAAATATGTTATCTTATCTATCTTTATCTAACAGAAGCGACCTATGCTTGGACGGAAACTGACTGTTATGTAAAATATTTTGATGGATGACTATTTTAAATCATGAATATGATATTCATGATTTAAAATAGTCATACATCAAAATATTTTTTTTTTAACAGAAGTGACCTAAGCTTGGACGGAAACTGATTGGTATGTACTAAGATTTTCACATCCACTGGTAACTTATTATACAACAGACATAACAGACCGATATTGTTAGCCGTGCATAAAATCTCGAGCTTTGGTCGTATCTTATTAACCTTGTCCTGCCTTCTCGTAGATTCCCCTATTTGTCTTTCTTGTCTACTTTCAAATTTTTTAACGGTTTTTGCAAAATTACACAAAACTAACATCATATCCGCTCCGCTGGCAAGAAGTGACGTCGTGCCTGCTATCAAAAGCCCGCTCCGCTGGCAAGCACTTGAAAATCGTATAACCGTCAGCTGCCACAGCCCGTCGGGGGGGCGCACCTGTTCGCGGACTCCGGTTACAATATGCTTGATTTCTCAAGTACTATGAATGTTACAAGTGTGTAACTTATAACGCCGAGTTCGTTATGAAACAAGCTAACTCGTTGTAGAATAATCTATACAAGATAGATTTTGTAATTGTGACAATCCTTAGCTATAATATTGGTTGACTTTTTTTTTCCGGTTTTTTGTATAAATACCCAAAGATCTAATAAATAAAAACGTTTCAATGAAATAATTATGTATTTGAAAAGAGAAAAGATTGTTTTACTTTAATTTAACCTAAAAGACCACAAAAGATACATTTAACATAACAAAAATAAACCACGAACTCACAAGCACTGCCGTCGCTCGGGAACGGTACTAGGAAATCACGTTCGTTTTGATAGCAGGAACGTCGTTACTTCTTGCCAGTGGAGCGGCTCTGTCTTTGTCTATCATAGGAGCGTTTTGTATTCTATTTTCACGACACGTTCCGTTTCTTTTTAGCAAAACAATGAAATATGTGACGACAGCTAGCAAGGTACAGCGTCACCGCTTGGCAGCTGACGGATGTTTTGATAGCAGGAACGTCGTCACTTCTTGCCAGTTGAGCGGGTAACGATTTTCAAGTGCTTGCCAGCGGAGCGGATATATAAACTAGCTACTGTCAATATCAAACTTTTAAAAAAAAATTTTTACTCAAACACGCTATGTATTAATTCGCTGAACATTCTTAAAAAGAAGACAGAAAATACATTTTTTCAAGACCGTACAAAAAATTAAAATAAAACTAGTTACCGGCTCGTTATCAAGCCGTTAACTACTTGTGGAATGTGGGTATGTAATTTCATTAATGTCGACCAGCATTTTTTAAATTGCAATAATCTTATAACACACTGAGAGGCACAGAACACAAATCTCATACAGCCTTGTCACAAAACCATAGTACAATTAATAAAAACTCCTTGGTCTGAGTTTCGCTCGCTGCTTTTTTCAAATTTTGAACGAACCGGTGGCAGGCGGCGACGACGGCGCTGTGATTATTAAAGTAAATCGGCGGTTATATCAAAAGTGTGCGTCACGGCATTCCCTACTCGTTGGTCACGGTTTTTAATATCTAGTGTATTTTACTTGAAATTATAACAATTATTGTTTTGATTTCCTTGCTTTGTTTGAATAAAGCACAATTAAAAGACTCGACCGGAACAGCATTGTTGGATTCGTTAAATTAAAAAACTCTAACTTTCAAACTCTATTCATCCAGCAACTTACTTTCCCGGCCTCTTCAGTAATGTATTATTATTATTACACGATTAGAAAAATACTATAATTATACCTACTAATCCTTACTAATATTAGAAATGTGAAAATGTGTTTGTTTGTTTGTAACCTTTTCACGTTTCAACACCGTAACCAATCTTGATAAAATTTGGCATGCAGGTAGTCTCTGTCACTGGGAAGGACATAGGTTACTTTTTATCCCGTGAAAATAGCATAGCCCGATGCAGTTCATGAGGGAACTGAAAATATACTCTTTTTTTGGTTAGTTTCCTTATCATTGCAACGGAACAATGGATTGCTATGATTTTTTGCACAGAGATGGCTAAGGGGGTGGGAAATGGCATAATTTACTAATTAGCATATTCTGACATAGTTCCCGAGGGATCTGGGGAAAACTCATTTCCGCGCTCGCGCACGTCAGCGTCGCAACGGAGCTACGGACTGAAGTGGTTTTTTGTATAGAATTGGTTGAGGGGGTTGGAAGTGACTTACGCTTCTAATCAGAATAGCCCGATATCGTTCCGGAGGGATCTGAGTAAAACTTGCGGCTCGCGCACCACTCACCCTAAAAGACAGTCATAAAAACGATGTCAACGCGGACGAAACCGCGGGCAAAACCTAGTTTTGAAATAAGTGGAAGCCAAACCTATTTAATAGGCATTCAATACATAACATCCCCTTCGCCACCCCCAACCCACGGGAATATTAACAAAATATACTGAGAAACTTACTATGAAGCACGATACTTATTTCTGTGAACTGTATTTTCATTAACGACGTTAATAATAAACGACATCGAAAACGCCTACGCGTGACACGTGTTTGCGTGTTCGTAGCGCGTAGGCCGTAGTACATCGGCAAATCGCTACCACACCCTGGACACTACATACAACGAGCCAGAAATGACATTTCAAAAAAGGAATGACGGAACAAACAAAATGGCGGCGAAATCCTATACGTTCGACAACCAAACCACACCCTAGACACTTCATACAACGGGTCAGAAATGACATTTCAAAAAATGAATGACAGAACAAACAAAATAGCGGCGAAACCTATACGTTCGACAACCAAACCACACCCTGGACACTTCATACAACAGGCCAAAAATGACATTTAAAAAAATGAATGACGGAACAAACGAAATGGCGCCGAAATCCTATACGTTCGACAAACAAACTGTAACCAATCTGAATCAATCTGGATGGCAAGGAGGTGAGGTCGCAATCTAGAGAGCGGCAGGGAGTGTCCATACTGTATGTTCGTACTAATATATTATATACTTTGTCGCTACTGTGTACCACGAACCTATAATAAAATTTAATCACGCACTGTCAACAATCCCACCAAAACAATATATATGTAAAAGCATATGCTTCGGTTTGAAGATACGATTTTTGGATAAAATTGCTTGCGTTGGGGGGAATCTTGTTAAGCCTTCTGCTCTTGCTTCTATCTTTGGCATCATCGTCATTTATACCATCAGGTGAGATGAAGCCGAAGGTTTATTAATTGTGGATATAAAAAAGCCGTTGGGTACAAAAAAATGTGCAAGATAGTCGGCTAGCAGCTTTGCCAATAAAAGAAGTGAGATCTGTAAAAGGGTACCAAGTTCTATAAAGTTTTCTTAAATCATATCTACCGAAATCCACATATTATTTACTTTAGACTTCTCCAAATAATAGAGACTGTACAACGGTTTTCAGTTGCTGTAAAGAAATTTTGTTATGTTTTGCGCTAATAATGGTCTTCTCCAAATAATAGAGATTGTACACCGGTTCTAGGGTACTAAAAAGAGAGTTTTGTGCTAATAATGGTGTGAAGTTTTTACTTTTAACCGCCTCCGTGGCATAGTGGTTAGTCCATTCGCCTCACACCATGAGGTCGCGGGTTCAATTCCCGGAGAAGTGAACTTGTAAGACTCGGTTTGGTTGGTGGTAGGGCATTTACTAAGCCCGCCTGGCTAGCTACCACCATCTTATCTAAGTCTTGCCGCCAAACATCAACGTTAACAACATTGATGTGTTCCGGCTTGAAGATAAGATAGCCAGTTCTCCATTGCGTTGGGGAATCTTGGTAAGTCCGCTTCCATCTACGGCATCATCGTCACTTACCATCAGGTGAGGTGATGCCAAGGGCTTACCAATTGTGAAAAAAAACTAATCAATTAGGTACCTATATTCTATAATTTAAAAAAAAATGCATTGCAAACTACTCTTGTCGTCAAAAATATCGCACCGCCTAATTTTAGATAATGCCAAGGGTTTACCAATTGTGAATAAAAGATAAAGAAAGAAGAAGCACAATTACTTATTAAAATAAAGAAAACTAAAAACTGGATGTCTGTAAAGTCGGTTTACGGACGATAATTTTATGTGATAACGTCATAAGAAAACATTGATCACAAGCCGAACGCTAAGGCCGATCGTGCCTCTCTACCGCTTGTCCCGCGTTCTCGCTTGCACGCGGAACGTGACACTTTTTCGTGCATGCAGCCGGCGTTCATTGATTTATAAGACATTATCACGTCAAAAAGTGTAATCGGAAGGTTAGATTCCTGGCTACTGGCTAGACTCATCAAAACAAATAACGGTGATTTTTTCTGCAAAATAAATGGAAAATTTACTCTTCTGAGCAGTCTAGAGTTCCCGTGGTTCTGCAAAATGTTGTGCTCTTCGACAAATTTGTAGTCATCAGGAATCTAACCTACTTTTTCTTTGCGTGTCGATGACAAATTAAATCATTCCGGCCCAGAACTTAGCCACTTCGACTGCACTATTTGTGGCGTTCATTAAGTCCTGCTGCGAACAGGTGACAGGGCAGGCAGGACAGGAAACTAAATGAGCCATGGACTGCACCGCTCCACACACACAATCCAAATTTGGGTTTTCCGAGAGTCCCCACCTGAACATGTTCTCCTTGCTCCGGCCGACCTGAGTCCGAAGTCGATTTAAAGACTTCCAGATCGGCCATGGTAATACATGTCCAGCCGGTAGACTCTCAGAAAACGGGACAAAGGGGTCAGAAAGCGGTGTTCGAGCACGCCACATGTTGCATCTCGCTTGAGAGGGCTGAGTTGTGAGGGGGTCGACATGTTTTAAAAAGCTTTTCCGACTTTTTAGCCTTTGCGGCGGTAGCTCGCGCCCATGTAGGGGATGCCGCACGTCCTCATCCAGCGTAGCCCTCTCTCGCGAGCTTGCAATGGTTCTGCGAACAACTGGCGATATTAGCTAACTAACCTACTGATACCACTCTTGAGTTTTTTTTAGTTTTCTTTATTTAAATAAGTAATCGTGGTCATTAGGACCCGCTCTTTGTATGAAAATGTATAAAGAAAAATTTGGTGGTGCGATTTTTAAGCTATTGTATATATTGTATCGCGGGCTTTCAGGGGACCGAATCAAGAAATTTCGTAACGAAAATAAAACCTGACACCCCAAAAATATATATATTGAGTTCTAAAAAACTTACAGTGCCATCTATCTATCCATGATGATGATGATGGCGATGGCAATGGCGATTGATGATGGCGATTGACGATGGCAATTGATGATGGCGGATGATGATGGCTAATGATGATGATGATGAAATTTTTTATTGTTAATTTATTACATAAACATCCCGTGCCCCAAGGACTATATGGTACTGGTAAATACTGCATAAATAAAAAAATAATTATAATTGCATAAGTTGATAAAAATGCTATGCAATAGCTTTACCGCGGCAGTCCCCGAGTGCCACACGTCTTTTTTTTACAGCGAGTGTACATCGTGTAACACATCAAATGGAAGGACTTATTGTGAGAATTTCAAACACTTATAATTTTTTATTATTTTAACTTAAATAACTTTGAAGTTATTTAAGTTATTTGGAGAAAATTTACCATTCCCCTCCCCTTATGACCGAAACTAGTGGGGGCTAAAATGTAGAAAGATAAACTGTTAATATAGATTACAGATGCGGGCAGCGTAGGACCGGTCGTCGTTGAAAATCTTAGGAAGGCCTTTGTCCAGTAGTGGGCGATTTTCAGCTGATATGATGATGATGATGATGATGATAGATAACAGAAAACTCTATAAGAAGTTTATGGTATTTAAAGTAACACAGGAAATTTCTCAATCAATGTACGGAGCCCTCTCCGCGCGAGTGTACCTCGAACTTGTCCGGTTTTACAAGCTTTTAATTAACTTGCAATGTACGAGTATGTATGTTTGTTCGGGTGAAATATTGCAATTTAAATTTGACCCACTTCCTGATTTCCGATTTAGCTGAAATTTTGCATACATGTGTATATCACGTGACAATGCAATATTAAAAGCTTGTAGGTATACCTAAAAGTTTTTACGTTTTTTGAAAATTATTCTCATCTAACATGTACACGGTGGCTGTCTTTACGGCACTGCACCGCACCCTATTCCGAGGTTGGGTAATCCACCCACAAGCAGAGCTACAGTTATCTTTTCATTCAAAGCTCCAAAGGGTTGGCTGGAAGAGATCCCTTTTTGGGATAAGTCCGCCTTTGTGTATGCTACTGTTATAATGTATCAATAATTGTATATTTTGTTGTACAATAAAGAGCTTACAAACAAACAAACAAGCTCCATAAGGTCATATTTCAACCGCCTCCGTGGCGTAATGGTAGTCAATGGTAGTTCACACTAGGAGGACGCGGGTTCGATTCCCGGTGGGGTCAACTTGTAAGACTCGGTTTGGTTGGTGGTAGGGCATTTTCTAAGCCCGCCTGGCTAGCTACCACCATCTTATCTAAGTCTTGCCGCCAAACATCAGTGTTAATAACGTTGATGTGTTCCGGCTTGTAGATAAGATAGCCAGTTCTCCATTGCGTTGGGGAATCATGGTAAGCCCGCTTCCGTCTTCGGCATCATCATCACTTACCATCAGGTGAGATGATGCCAAGGGCTTACCAATTGTGAATAAAAAAAATACAGTTCAGTCAAGGTATATATATATTAGTACTAACATACAGTATGGACACTCCCTGCCGCTCTCTAGATTGCGACCTCACCCCCTTGTCACCCAGATTGATACAGATTGGTAACAGTTTGGTTCTCGAACTTATGGGATTTCGCCGTGATTTTGTTTGCTCCGTCATTTGTTTTCAAGCAACTTCCAAAAAGATTACCGATTGCTTTAACGGTGAAGGAAAACATCGTGAGGAAACCTGCACAAGCCTGCGAAGAAACTCGAAGGTTGTGTGTGAAGTCGACCCTTTCGGCCGCCATCGCAACTGTGTTTCACAATAAGTCGACCAACCCGCACTGGGCCCGCGTGGTCGACTAAGGCCTAATCGCCCTGATTCAAGGTGGGCTCGAGCCTCTCGGTGGGGACGTATATGAGCTGATATAATAATAATAATAACTTCCAAAAAGGAGGAGGTTCTCAATTCGACTGTATGTTTTTTTTATGTGTGTTACCTCAGAACTTTTGACTGGGTGAACCGATTTTTATGATTCTTTTTTTATTTAAAAGCTAGTGCTTCCCGTTTGGTCCCATATAATTTTTTTCAAAATCGGTGTAGTACTTTATTAGAAAATTAACAATAACCAAAAATAATAATGAAAAAATGTACTTAATTGTTGCGATGGAAGTCGGTTTTTTAACGTGTTTAGCGTTTTCAATTATAAACAATCAATAACTAACATTTTTGTGTAAGTAAAGTTTTTACTGTCAGATTTTGTTTTTTAGAATGTCATTTCACGACTATTTATATGCAGTATCCGGGGTGTGGTTCAGTTCAGTCGATAGAAGTCCACTGCCTGACTGTTGAACAACCTCATTACATCTCATCCCCAGCTATGTACACGATGAAATTACAAAGGTCTCGTTAACTACGTCCCACAAGCGCAGGTAACCTCTGACCTTTCTTAAGAAAAATAGGTACCTAAGCTACGTCCCAACTACGCCCACGGCCCGTTGCTCTGACAGCTCGTTTATTCGAAAAACCAATATGTATAGGAGCTAGTTATGGGTAGGTATGAAGGAACTGTGTGTTCCTACTCTTCGAGAGCCAAGGGAGATATCTCCGCCAGGCTAGGTGGTATGGGATCCGGCCATGGTACAACCGTTGGTGGTTGACACTTGTATATAGGGTGTAACATAAAGGTGTGGCGATACTTTAAGGTGGGCTTGTACTCATCAAACTGAACAACTTGTGTTTTGCAACATTACTTAAATCGCAAAATTTTTATTGAATTTTTCATACAAAACCGTTTATTCAGCTGACCGATCTGTACGAAAAATCCTAAAAATAAATTCGATTTCAGCAAAGTTGCATAACAAAAGTGATTCAGTTTAATGAGTACAAGCCCACCTTAATATCACCACACCTTTATGTTACACCTTATAGGTTGAAGCCAACTGGTTAAATTAGCCATTCAATTCGCTGCCTAGCCCGTTCATTGAATGACTAGGCCGAACGTTGATTGAACAAGCGTCACTCAACGTTCAACTATTTGGCTAATTGTAAGCAAGCCCTTTTAACAAGGCGGACTTGAGAAAAGGAACGAGAAGGGAGTAAATGTAAATGTAAATGAGCGAGCGAAGCGAGCGATATTAGGTTCGGTCAGGTTTGATTGATTATACAGTCGAAGAGCCTCGCGAAGCGAGTTCCCCCCATGGGTAGTATAATGCAGCTCAGAAGAAGAAATCATCGATTTTTTATTCGGAGTATATTCGGAATATCCCATTCAACGAGTTGGCTAAATGACGTTCAGCAAAGTCGTTGAAAGTTACATTCAACATTACATGGCCAGTTGTCATATATTTATTCATAATATGAATGTCGCCATTCAATCAATAGGCTAGCCTTTCAATCAAATGGCTGATTTATCAAGATGGCTGCGACACATATACTCATCATCATCATATCAGCCGAAAAACGTCCACTGCTGGACAAAGGCCTCCCCCAAGGATTTCCACGACGACCGGTCCTGCGCTGCCCGCATACATCGGCTTCCCGCGATCTTACCAGGTCGTTGGTCCACCGCGTGGGAGCCTGCCTACGCTACGTTTTCTGGTGCGCGGTCGCCATTCTAAAACTTTAATATCCCAAAGGATATCTGTTCTACGAGCTATGTGCCCTGCCCACTGCCACTTCAGTTTAGCGATTCTGTGAGCTATGTCGGTTACTTTGGTTCTCCTGCGGATCTCCTCGTTTCTGATTCGATCACGCAGTCGCATATACATATATGTATATGCGATATTATATACTAAGTGCTGAAAAAATTTTAATAGCGCGTTCTAGATGTCGTATTTCTTTTGTCTTCTTGTCGCTTGTATTATGGGCCCCCAGGAGGCTCGAGTTTCCACACAAACGTCATTCTGCTTCGATTCGGTCACTTACGGCCACTTCCTCTAATGGCCACTATCCAAATTCCTAGTTCGCCCACATCCTTGAACGCCCACTTCTTTTTTTGTACATTTCCTTGTTCGTCCACTTCTTTTTTCATACATTTCCTTGAACGACCACTTCTTTTATTGTAATTTTTTTTAAGATAAAACTTAGTAAAAAAACTGTAAATGAGCGAGCGAAGCGAGCGATATTAGGTTCGGTCAGGTTTGATTGATTATACAGTCAAAGAGCCTTGCGAAGCGAGGCCCCCCCCCCCCCCCCATGGGTAGCAGAAAAAGGCGAGTTAAAAAGGATCCGGTCACTTTAAAAGGTGACGAGTTAGGAAAGTGACAATTTAGAAAAAAGACAAGTTTAAGAAAATGACGAAGTCGAACTGAAAGCACGTGGCCTTTCTATTGTTATGGTCGTTCGAGCGACATGGACGTTCAGGGATGTGGGCATGCCAGGTATGTGGCCGTACGAGGAAAGTGGCCTAAGTGACCGGATCCTTCTGCTTTGATACAAAAACTACATGCCGGATTGTATCCAAACTTTGCTAATACATTGAGTAGACACATTTCGATGTTTGTAATTAGTTTTCGGTGTACTAAATAAAACGGAAAAAAATAAGAGCAGTTTCAAACTTTCAGTATAAAACTAATTTAAGCCTTCGTTTAGTTACGTTTAAATTTACTACGATGAAAACTAATTACAAACATCTTTATGTGTCTACTCAATATATTTATAAAGTTTGGATTCAATCTGCCATGCAGTTTTTGTATTAAAGTAGAACTACGTTTGTATGGAAACTCGAGCCTCCTGGAGACTCTTAAGGTTCAGTGGCAGGTTACTACAGGTGCCGCCACAGGTACTTAGAGTATTTGACTACTTACTTGTTCAGGTTCAGTGGCAGGTTACTACAGGTGCCGCCACAGGTACTTAGAGGATTTGACTACTTACTTGTTCATGTGGCATAATTAACCGTTCTATCCAAGGGATAGACTTGTTGCTACTCAATTACAGGAACATTTTAATTATAGGATCTGACGCACGGTCTGATGTCAAGGTTACTAGAGTATTTGTCGATTTTCGTAAAAATATTCATAGTACACTAGCTGTTGCCCGCAGCTTCGCTCGTGGATATCGACAGTGAACGGGGATATTGTTTAGCCTATACCCATCCTGAAATTACATTCTCACTGGTGGTGAAAGAATTTTTAAACGGATGAGCAGTTTCAAACTCCTGTAACAGTATTACAATATAGCGGCTTACAGTAGCGCAACGAATGTACTTACTTACGCAGCGGGCGGCGGGCGGGGCACAGCCTGGCAAACTCCGCGAGCTGGCTAGTACCTACACCGGTGGCGCATCGTGCGACATCAAAGGCGTTGCGCTACTGTAAGCCATATCGTAACACTGTGCTTCTTCATACAAACTTTGCATCTTTATAGAGTATTAGTATAAATATGCGTGCCCCTACGCTAGTCGTAAAAGTGCTAAAACGAAAAATTTGCAGTTGAGTTTTTGACTGTCGGCTTTCTAGCCTGTGGTCTTCCTGGCTGTGTTATCTTTATATATAAAAATGAATCTCTATTTCCCTTGATCATCGCATCACGCGTACTTAAACGGCTGGACCGATTTCGCTAATTCTTTTTTTTGTTGAGTTCGTTATTGTCAGGAGAAGGTTCTTATATAGGGTAGGCTAGGGTAGTGTAGGGTAGTATAGTGTAGCGTAGTGTAGTGTAGGGTAGGGTAGGGTAGGGTGTGTAGTGTAGTGTAAGGTAGTACGAAGTTCGCCGGGACAGCTAGTAAAATATAATATTTTGTAGCGCGGTGCGCAGTTATTCATTCTCCTTTCATCCGATCTTCTTTTCATTCCATCTATTTCTTCTTTTCCACGCATTCGCTTTTATCTATCTGTCAAAATAATAAAAAAAAATTATATCATCCAACATTTCATCACGATATATCCATTATTCAAATTTGCTTATAAATAAATTATTTACTAATCTGCTGCTCTGGTAAAGACCATTCTCGGGTTTTTGTTTCACAAATTAAATTAATTTCATCTGGAAGTACGCAACTTTATTTAAACCCACGCCCTATCTACCTTCCGTCGTGCTACAATTTATTTGTATATAATTTTATTTATTAATACAATCTTTATCTTTACATAGTATAAAATGAAGTCGCTTCCGCTGTCTGTTCCCTTAGATCTTTTAAAGTACTCAACTGATTTTAATGCAGTTTTCAGCAATAGATAGAGTGATTTAAGAGGAAGGTTTATATGTATAATACATACACACTGTAGTACAGAAAAGCCGAAAAATTTAAATATTTATGATGAGACATCTTTATCTTTCATACATATTACAAAAAATGATGCCCGTTCCGCTGTCTGTTCGCTTAGATCTTTTAAACTACTGAACCGATTTTAATGCAGTTTTCAGCAAAAGATAGAGTGATCCAAGAGGAAGGTTTATATGTATAATACTTACATATTATTGTACAGAAAAGCCGAAACATTCAACGATTTGTAATGTGATGTCTTGACAAACATATTTTTGTGCGCTTAAATCGAAAACGCTGGCTACACCTTACGAGATGGATCAAATTAATGTATAACGGAATAGTATATCTTAAAAACATCGATAAAAAGTCCGCAATGGCATATATTTATCTCCTAAGAATAACCCACAGTAACCATTTTTATCTATAAAATTAAAAATATGTTATTTACCGAGTTATTTTATGCAATACAGTATTCTTAATCCAATTAAATACATTACACACGTTTTACATTTCATGTAGATCGAAACTGTCCTTAACAGCATTTCATTAAAAATTAAATGGATAATTATCTTAGAAGCAGAGATTTAAAAATGCGGAGGCACAGCGGCTGGCGAGACGTACGTTTCGCTCCGGTTGGCGGTAACATTGTATACAAAGATATTAATCACTCCACACTGTCCCATATAGTAAGTATCTACATTGCATCCGTGCGAAGCCGGGGCGGGTCACTAGTTACGGATAAAATACTTAGTTATGTCAACTTTACAATAGACCTAACCACACTTACTCAATTTCAATTGCGCGTGGATGTCTCTTGGTGGTCGATGTCCCATTCATACACAAACAAACACACCAACGGCCATATCAGCTCATATACGTCCCCACCGAGGGGCTCGAGCCTACACTGAATTAGGGGGATAGGGCCTTAGTCGACCACACGGAACCAGTGCGGGTTGGTCGACTTCACAACACAATGTTTTCACGATGTTTTCCTTCGCAGTAAGAGCGTCGGATAAACGTACATATGAAATCTAAATTCGAAATCATATTGGTATTGGCAGATTCGAACCACGACCTCCCGGACAGGGGGCGGCGGCCCTAGCCATTACGCCAGCGACGACGGTCTTACACAAACAAACACACCAACGGACTAAATTGAATTTGATGCTGAAAGTGAACAAGTACCTAGGTATAAAATAAGATATGTTTTATATGCAAGCGAGAGAGACAATGCTATAGTTTTCTTAAACTGTATTTAAAAACGTCGTATGAGCACAGATTACTAAATAGTTAATGAGCTTAAAAGGTAATTGGCAAACTCGTGACGATGGTAAACCCCCTCACCTGAGAATCGGGCTTATAAATGTCACTCGTTTGCAAATCACCTATTAACCACCCTTGTAGGTATCATAAAATTTATTTATTTAATAACTAGATGTTTCCCGCGGCTTCACCCGCGTGGACGTTTCTATGACCTTCGAGGGGGCGCAGTGCGTGAGCCGCAAGCGGCTCGCGAGCGTGGAAAAAAGTAACCTATGTGTTAATCTAGGTCCTAATCTGTATACCTACCAATTTCAGTCAGATCCGTTCAGAAGTTTTTGCGTGAAAGAGTAACAAACATACATCCATACATTCTTAAAAACTTTTAGCGTCTACAATATTAGTAGGATTATTATCGATGAAACGTTTTTCTCGTCCGGTACGGAACCTTTAATACGTTGGGCTAACACGCACTTGCCCACGCTCAGTTTATTTGAGCTCATCTTCAGTAAGACCTTACACAACACAATTTAAATTTTAAATTAATAACCAACCACTGCCTCATTAGTAGGTACTATTTAACATCACTTGACTGAGATTTATGATATAATATCTATGCCAACAACACATAAATGTAAATGGGAGCCAAGTTCGGTACATAAATTTACTGAGATCTAAATAAGTTGGTACCATGTTCTATAGTGGTTTCCTAAATCATAGCTACGGCTCTTTAAATTGAAATATTTATCTTAGACTTCTCCAAATATTACAGAATGTACACGGTTTTCAGTTGTTTAACATAAATTTTCTTATGTTCTGTACTAATAATGGTACAACTTGGCAAGTTTTCACTATCCAATTATATTCTATATTTCCATTTATTTTAAAAAGTAAGCTTTGCTAGCTTGGCGGCTTGATTATTTAAAGTTGCCAAATTACACCATTATGTAGCACAAAACATAAGAAATTTTCTTTTAAACATCGAAAATCGTTGTACATTCTTTATTATTTGGAGAAGTCTAAGATAAATATTTAAACTTGAAGTGCCATCTTTATGATTTGGGAACCACTATAGAACTTGGTAAACTCATTTAGATCTCTAGAAATTTTTGTATCGAACCTGGCTCTCTTTTCCATTTATGTTTTGTTGGGATATCATTATTTCTTGAATATTTATTTTCTCTATTCAAGTAATAGACATATATGATATATTTAAGATAGTATGTAACCTTCCGTGCGCGAGCCCTACTCGTACTTCGCCGATATTTTTCTTTTCCTTAATACGCCCAATAACCTATTTCCATCTTAAATCTCATTGAAAGTCATCTGGAAGTGGTATTTATTTTGATGAGTAGTGGTGATAGGTGCAGAACCCTAATTTTCCAATTCAATCGCACTTGGCCAGTTTTTTCCTTTGTATACTCCCGATAACTAACCTTAATGCCAAGCAAGTTTGTAAGTCACCTGGAAGTGGACTACAATTTTGATGAAAAGTAAAGGTAAGGAACCCTAATTTCGCAAACCTGACTCGCACTTAGCCAGTGTTTAAATTTTTTTCTTAGTATTCGCCTAATAACTTATCTCGATTCCAAATTTTACGTTTATAAGCTACCTGGAAGTGGTCTATATACTTTAAGTAGTGGTGTTACGGAACCCTTGGTGAACGAGTACGACTCACGCTTGGCAATTTTTTTAAATATTCCTTTTTATACGTCCAATAACCTACTTCGATGCCAAATTTCAAGTTTCTAAGTCACCTGGAAGTGGTCTATATATTTTGATGAGTAGCGGTAATACGAAACCCTTAGTGCGCAAGTACGACTCACACTCAATTTGGCATATAGGTACGTTCAATAACCTACCTTTATGCCAAATTTCAGGATTCTTAGTCACCTGGAAGTGGTCTATAATTTTGATGAGTTAGTCATATAAATAGTGATTTCTGACGTCTATATCTCAGAAATGGTAAAACAAAATATTTATGAAAATTGGAATTCCAGGTGATCGAGGTGGCCTTAATAGACACACAAAATCGCAAGTCTGTAGTACAACACAAACCGGTCTCCCCCATTTCTTTTCGAACTTGGCTGAAACACTGCCGTGTGTCTAGATATCACACGACACCTATAAATTACCAGCTGATCGATTTGTATGAAATGTTCAAGTTTTTTTTATGATTTCAGCTAAGTTGTTGAATGCTAGTCATCTAAGTTACTTTTTATCTTCTGTCAAAAACGACATTTTGTTCTAAAAATGCTAGAAATACCTGGGCGTGACTTCATAGTTTAGAAGCATCATTATATGTACTCATTTTGTGATTTTGGTGAATTAAAAATCGAAGACTTGATTTATTTATTTATTTATTTATTCATCATATAAACATAACATTACAGAATAAATCCATTTCGTCACATTTATCACATTTCGTCACATTTATCATTATTAAATTAAACTTAAATAAGTAAGACCTAAAACATCATATTAAAATAGAAAGTTAAGTCATCAAACATTAATTCCTCACACATCTGCACACTCACTATGCTTCATACATGCCCTCTCAATCTTATTCCATTCATCCGCAAACAAATCACAGTCGGGTTGCGTATCGATGAGTGCATTGAGAGCCCGCAGCGCACGGCATACGGGCGCGTTCTGTCGCGCGGCAGTGCGGGCCACCGCGGGCGCGAAAAGGCGCACTGTCCTGTCGCGGTACCGGGTACGATTATACGGCACATAAAGTCTGATCTCATTGAGCAGGTCTGGACAATGCAATCTACCGTGCACAATTCTGCAAACAGTAGTCATCTGGTTGCACAGCCTGCGCGTTTGCAGCGAATTGTACCCAAGCATGCCTTGCAAATATTTGGTAGGGTACATAAATGGGTAGTAATGATAAGTTTTTGAAAAGAGGAACCGCAAGAAACGCTTTTGGACTTTTTCAAGCATCAGGCAGTACGTTTTTTCGTAGGGATTCCACACAGATGAGCCAAATTCTATTTTGGTTCTTATAAGAGAAGAGAACAGAAGATTTATAACATTTAAATGCGAGAAATCCCCACAAGTTCGTGTCACGAACCCGAGTCTGCGGAAACAGTCAACCGCTAGTGTTCTCATATGTTCGTGAAAATTTAACCTTGTGTCAAAGGTAACACCTAGATCCTTGACAGTTTCCACTCTTGAAATCTGCTCACCGTTGAGGAAATATTGACCTTTTATTCCTTTTACGGACCGAGTAAAACTCATGATTTGGCATTTTTTGACGTTGAAACTTAGACGATTGGCATCACTCCATTCCTGCATGGCATTCAAGTTCTGTTGCATAACTTGACAGTCCTCCACTGACTTTATATCAACAACTATTTTCAGATCATCAGCATATAATAGGCAGTGACCTGTCGGAAGATGGTTGGACAGGTCATTAATCATGATTGTGAACAGTAAGGGGCCCAATGACGATCCCTGACTGATGCCCGATTTAGTGTAAAACGATCTTGAGTCATAACAGCCAAGGCGCACAGATTGTTTGCGATCGCGTAAATAGTCGGCGAATAACCGCAGCAGGCCTGGTGCAAAACCAACGGCACATAATTTCTCCAAGAGTACGTCATTATCAACCTGGTCGAAGGCTTTTTTAAAATCTAAATAAGCTACATCAACCTGAATTTTGTCGTCCAGTCTCCGTGATATGTATTCTACTAAGGAAAGCAGGTTTGTTTCTACAGATCTTCCTTTCATAAATGCATGTTGGGAGTCACTAAGGCGTGACTCTATTTGTTCATATATTTTTGAGTGAAGCACGCACTCGAAGACTTTCGCAAACGATGAAAGAACAGCTATAGGGCGATAGTTTTCTGCTTGTGTTTTGTCGCCGGTTTTGTGAATGGGAGACACACGTGTTGTCTTCCAGTATTTCGGATATGTGTGAGTCTTAAGAGCCAAATTAAATATATGCGTAAGAGGAATCGCAAGTTCAGACTTAAATGCCTTAATGATATACGACGGCATATTGTCTGGACCCATAGAACTTTTTGGCTTTAACTTATCTATAGCTTGTTCCACTTCGGATTCCAGGATACGAATTATATTAACGTAATAATTATTCGGTGCCGAAGTGCATTGGTCGGGATTTAGATCTGGTATGCGTGACAGAAATACGCTGCTAAAGTAATCCGCAAACGCATTTGCAGCAGCTATTCCACTGTATTTTTGCTGTCCTCTCGCAATATTTGGCTCAAACCCTCCTTTAGTCCGAAGGCTATTTACGTGAGTCCAGAATGCGCGAGGGTTCACAGCCAGGTCTCTTTGGATTCGCTCAATATGATCCTTATAGGCTAGGGATGTCTTAGATTTAATGTGAGCCCGAATTGCTGCATAAAATCTGTACATATGTGGGTCTTTAGTAGATTTCCAGGTTTTATGAAGACACGTTTTTAGCTTTAGGTCCCTAATTAGATCCCCCGTGTACCAAGTGGGATATCTTCTAGTATTCTTGCCATGCCTACACTTTTTCGGAACAGCTAGATTTATACACTCATAAAGTAATTCATATAGATACCTTACAGCTTCGTTCACTGATTTGCCTTCAGATAAAACTGGACTCCAATCTATTTTGCAAATGAGTTCATAAAGTAAGGTGAAATTTCCCTTACCATAGTTCCAGTCCGTATCTGTGTTTATGTTGCTTGCTTCTAGGGGAGAGTCTCTGGCCTGCACTCCTACGCTAACTGCAATGTCCAGAGGAGGGTGGTATCTATCTATGTTGTATACCAAGCTTTCATCCGCTGCACACACGCTCGCAGAGAGGGCATTCCCATTCACCAGAACCACGTCCAGTTTACTTCCCAAATCATTAAAAACAGAATTGCATTCAACCAGATTACAATAAGTTAAGAAGTAAACCATGTAATTATTGATGTTAACACTTGCAGTATTTAAATTCAGATCTCCCAAAACAACCACTACACTGTTCCTTTTTAGTTTTTGAGATATGTTATCTTCCACTGCACAGAACCAGTTCATGTAGTCCTCATCGGTACTGGTTGGTTTTAAATAAACAACGCAAACGTGAATTTCACGGCCTTGGTACATAGGATTTATTTGATGACAAAACTTGTCTGAAATCTGACCATTTTTTTAAATAAATAATTTCCATTCAAAATAGATGATCCCTAACCTAGTCAAATCATATGCTAATTTTATGTCTATCAAACACCCACTAGCTTCTTAGCTTCTAGCTTCTTGGTACCCAAAATACGTGAACTGGTTGAGATAGATCAGTTGAGATAGATCAGTTGGTTGATGGTGACTGTACTTACAATCCGTGGATGACAGAACTTTGGGATTTTCCCTACTCTCAAAACAATATGTTTTTCTGTCAGATAACGACTGTAACAAACACATTATATTAGTCATGTGAATTCCCGAACTAAAAATATGTAAACATAAAACTTTTTAGATAAGAGTGGTCGGCATAGGTACATCGCATTTATTAAGGAAAACCACACTTCAATAACAAGAGATAAATAGCTTACGTGGACATTTGATAGTTGTTTGAAAAACGGTTTTAAAAATATGCAATTTAAAAGTAAAAAGGACCCTAGGTCAGTCGGGCCAATGGAGAAAGAAAAGATAAGCGAGAGAGAGGACCTACTTGGAATCTGAAGATTGTCTGAAAATTTCATCGAAATCGGTCCAGCCGTTTTGGAGTCTATAAGGAACATTTTTTTTTCCTTCACATAGCACAACAGAGATAGACTGGATTCAAGTGCTAATAACTACAGCCTCCCTGATATAATAAAAGGATTTGAATGTAAATCACATGTTAAACGCTCATAAGAATTAGAAATGATTTGAACGATTAAAAATTATTCAAAATGATTACAAATCAAATCATTTTTAATCCTTTTTAATGATTTTGTTTAATCAGGGCTGTGATTAAAATAACTAAAAAAGAGATTATAAGGTTTTCTTATTTGTTTACTTAGCTTAAGTAATAAAAATATGTATCGTTTATTTAAGTAAATAAACTTTAAACAAAAAAAAATGTTATGAGAAAGTGGTAGCCCTAGTTTTGATAAGCATTGCTATTTAAACGGAGACGGAGGGTCGAAATGATTCATATTGTTGCAACCATTCCGGTCAAATGGAGTCCCAAAAAAAAACATGTATCAATTGTGGCAGAGTGTACGATTTCAGCCCATTTTGGAGGTGGTGCAGAGACTGCGGAATAAATAAATTTATCGAGGAGGAGAAGAAAAAAAAAAAATAAGTGTTAATCTTCCGTTCACACATCATGAATTTCGTGTCTAACATTTTTTTTGGTGTTTGTCTAAACGTACTATCCTCATAGATAGCAGTGAGAAGCCAGTGCTGTCGTTAGCTGGTAAAGATATTGAGTAAGTTAGTATTCTCAAGAACCTGGAAGCTATTATCGATCCGACTCTGCAATGATCTGAGAACAACCGGACTATACGCTGTTATCGCCGATTCCGGGTACATCAATGTACAAGAGCTCTTTTCTTGTCCTTGGAGTTGCTTTCTGGAACTTTGTGCCACCTGCTGTTTCAACTGCTGCTTCCCTGGATGAATTCAAGACGATGCTACAACCACTTACTTGCTATTGAGCAAGCTAAGTCGCGAGTGCATAGTTTCTGGTGTGTGATGTGCTGGTAGGGCTGTCAAGTGTTATATGATACAATACTTTTTGTAAATCGTTTTGTTTCTGTTTTTTTAAATGCCATGAGTTTTATATTATTTTTGTCTTTATTTTAAAAAAAAAGGTTGAGCTAAAGCTTTTGTATTTTGTAATGATAAAGCCTACTCGAGGGTAAGCAGGCTAAAATCTTAAAATATTAAAAATTTTAAATACAGAACATAATTATAAAAAGCGTCTGATTATGGAATCTATGTAAATGGAGAGGCATCAAGATTTAATTAATAAAAGGAAAGATACAGAAACCATAGATAAGATCTACCATGATTTAATTAAATTAAAATAATCTTTAAAAAGTACCGTTGTTACACTTTCTTGGTTAATTAGTTGGAAATTTAAATTTGCGTTTGTATTCATGTAATTTCAAAATTTGTAATTGTAAGTGTCTTTTAAACTTTATGATTATATTTATGTAGTTCAAAATTGACAACCCTGGTTATCTGGGTAGGTGATTTGAATGACTGACTGTATAATTTGTAATATTACCAACTGTACATAAGACCAGTGTTAGCACACGGTTTTGGCTGTCAGTTGACCAATAATAAGATTTATGAACGCATTGTTCATGTGACTTTATAATTTCTTAATATTATAGTGTTTTTTAACTAACGTTAAGATAATTAAAGTTAATGAATTAATTAATTAAGTTACATAGTTGGACTCACATGAGTTTATTTATTTTAATATGGTTCCAAATTTAACGGACAAAACAGGTTATAAGTATTCACCGCTATAACCTGTCCTCATAACATTTTTTTTTGTTTAAAGTTTATTTACTTAAATAAACGATACATATTTTTATTACTTAAGTTAAGTAAACAAATAAGAAAACCTTATAATCTCTTTTTTAGTTATTTTAATCACAGCCCTGATTAAACAAAATCATTAAAAAGGATTAAAAATGATTTGATTTGTAATCATTTTGAATAATTTTTAATCGTTCAAATCATTTCTAATTCTTATGAGCGTTTAACATGTGATTTACATTCAAATCCTTTTATTATATCAGGGAGGCTGTAGTTATTAGCACTTGAATCCAGTCTATCTCTGTTGTGCTATGTGAAGGAAAAAAAAATGTTCCTTATAGACTCCAAAACGGCTGGACCGATTTCGATGAAATTTTCAGACAATCTTCAGATTCCAAGTAGGTCCTCTCTCTCTCTTATCTTTTCTTTCTCCATTGGCCCGACTGACCTAGGGTGCACGGAGAAAAAAATATCGTCAGAATAACTATTCAAAGTTTATAGTTAAATTAGTTAAAAGACGTATCGTTAATATAGCCAACTGTTTCGTCAAACTAAGGATCTGTATCGCTGAATTGGCTATACAGATCCTCAATTCTAGAAAACAGTTGACTACATCAACGATACGTCATTTAACTAATTTAACTATAACTTTGAATAGTTATTCTGACTATATTTTTTTCTCCGTGTGCTTTTTATATTAATAATATGTATGTTGCAGTCGTTATCTAACAGGACAAAGTATTATTTTGAGAGTAGGGAAATTCCGACGGAAGTACGGTACTGCTATTGGTTTCTGGCAATTGCATGACACCACCTCGTGGTCAAATAATATAAGTAAAATAGTCTTTTTCTTTCTAATTTAGAGGTAAGGGTTAATTTTAAGGGTCTTAGGAAATGAAAATGTAAAAAAAAATACATAAAAGTTATGCAAATTTAAAATATGCGACATTAATACCGTAGATAAGTTTATATAGTTCAGGATCGTGTATAAAGATATGCATAGAGCTACTGTTTCGTAATTAATGTTTTACTTAAGAAGAAATAGGTCATAGATATAATTATAGAGTAATTTAGGTTTCTTCTTTGTTTGCTAGTGAAAACTGCCAATGTTTTTATGTTATTATTTATTATCTCGAGTTGTAAAAGGATGTCTTTCTTTCTGAAACTTTATATGTGTAATTAGACATTATCTTCATTAAGTTTTTATAGAGTGTATAGACTTCTTTTGTGACATTTGATGTGTATTTTCGTTCATTCTCTAAAAAGCTACAAAATTTGCGAACTAGTCACAGATTTGTAAGCTCTCAGATACCATAAAATTCACTATTTATCAACCATTATGATTCAGCATAGAACCATAGCCATCCAACACAATAAATGGTCATTCTTTAGCGCCTACATGTTTTAGAATATCAAAATCCACTGAATATATGTTATGAACCTGATGTGATGTCTTGTTTACGAAAATGCCATTACTCAGCCATAATAAATCATTTCGGATAACATCTGTGTTTCATTTAACGCTCCCTGTACAATTATAAACAGTGCGCATGGTTAAATTTTTTATAAGAATTTTCTAGTTGTTTTCTTCTAATCTTTTGATGCGCACTCACAGAAAATCTCGTCGAGTTTAGTTAAGTCATTACTTTTGGATCCGAATAAATTCTGAGGTAAGTAAGTGAGGCCCATAGATCTTCTCCACGTTCTGTCTCCAGGTCCTGGCGGTGCCTCAAGTCAAGCCCCGGTTTCGCAGCCAGTAGCACTCCACCACCTCGTGAGCCACGGTCCCGTCTAAGTAGAGTCCAGCTGTGCGGTGAAACTTCTGCGTCAGTTACTGACGAATCTAAGTAGTTGATGGAAAACAAAACGAGTAAGTTTAAGTAGGAGGGGCAATTTAGTGATCAAGAGTTCATAATTTATTTCTGTTGCTGTCGTCATTCCTATTGAAAATTTACATTTATCTTTTAAAATTACTACAGAATCCTACTTTTAAATAGGTACCAAGTACAGACCGCTTCTAGCAAGTGGATTTTCCATGGGCCGAGCTTACCGGGCTGGTCGCCCCGTGCCGTTTAGGTGCCGCTCGCTCCGGGATCTGGGTCGCTGGTGCAGAACACAGCACGGACGATGACCTAAGAATATTGGGTCAAGTGTTCAGTCTTCAGTCGTGTATTTTATATTCAAGTGGGTTTCAAGGAGGCTGACGCCAAAGATTACATATAGATTTCAAAAAGACGTAAGTATTTAAAATGCAAATACAAAATTTTTTTTGGTTGTTTAATTCACCTATAAAATCAGTCAGGATGATTTTTTTTTAAATTTTTTTTATATCCTATGACACGTGGAGTGATGGCACAAATCCAAAGACACCACATATGTCAAGATCGGATAACTGATTTAGGATAAAAACAGGTACCAACCTATTTCTATTTTGCATTTAAATACTTTTTCGAAAAAAGCATTTTTATTTGAAATACCTACGTTTTGAACGTACCCACGACGGACTGAACAGAATGCGGTGTATGCGTTTGGGGTTAGAGGTTGTTTGTATGTATGTATGTCTGTTACCATTTTACTCAAAAACTACAGGACCGATATATTATTGCGGTTATTTAAATTTTAAATGTATCATTTCATTTTCAGACAAGTTTTATGGCGGTAGACATCCAGGTAGCGCTGCAGCAGACAAGATAGTTGGCACTTCAGGGCTTTTTAGTAACTATTGACCCGATTTCGTTAAGGTTTTTTTGCTAAAGTATATAAAGTATCATTTGAGAGCAAGTTTCTAGACATATTTTACGGCTGTAGACAACCATGGGGCGCTGCAGCAGCCAGGATGGTTGACGTTTGAGAGCTTCTCAGAAAAAAGCATAACAGTATGAATTTGTATTGAGCTGCAGCGCCCCCTGATGGTCTACGGCTGTAAAATATGTCTAGACCTGTTCTGAAAAATTACACTTATACAAAGCAAAATCCACATCGGAATCGGTTGAATAGTTTCTGAGAAGCCCTCAAACGCCAACCATCCTGGCTGCTGCAGCGCCCTCTAACTCGATGATCATTGGAACGTTTAGCGAAAATATCATCATCATCATATCAGCCGAAGGACGTCCACTGCTGGACATAGGCCTCCCACAAGGATCTCCACGACGACCGGTTCTGCGCTGCCAGCATCCAGCGGCATCCCGCGACCTTCACTAGGTAATCGGTCCACCGAGTGGGAGGCCTGCCTACACTACGCTTTCCGGTGCGTGGTCGCCACTCGAGAACTTTACTACCCCAACGGCCATCTGTTCTACGAGCAATGTGTCCCGCCCACTGCCACTTAAGTTTAGCAATTCTGAGAGTGCTATACTCGGAGTTTCTCTGCGTGATCGAATCAGAAACGAGGAGATCCGTAGGAGAATCATAGTAACCGAGATAGCGAAAATATTTATTTTATTTATTTATTTATTTATTTATTACGAGAATATATTTTAGCTCGCTAACATTTCGGAGCGAAGTGAAACATCGCTCAGCGCAGCGAAAACGAGACGACGCTATACTGGGGAAAAGTACATGTCATTCTAGCTTAGCTTTTGAGACCTGGGTATTCGGAACAAACTCACAGTTTGTCATTTGTTTTCTGAGTTTTATAATTTTGTGAGTGTGTGTGTGTGTGTGTGTGTGTAGACTCGTACTAAGTACCTTAATTTACTTTTGTGGTTTTCGAATTGTTTGTTTACAGTCCCCAGGAGGATCAAGTTTTCATACAAACGTAGTTTCGCTTTAATACAAAAACTACATGCCGGATTGAAACCATCAAACTCTGCAAATATTGAGTAGACATATCGATGTTTGTAATTAGTTTTCGATGTATGTACTAATATAAACCGGAAAAAAATAAGAGAAATTTCAAACCTTCAGTACAAAACTAATTTTAGCCTTCGTTTAGTTATGTTTAGTATAGTGAAAAGAAATTACAAACATCGATATGTGTCTACTCAATACAGGCTGTAACAAAATTGGTGTAGGTCCCGTTAATTGGGGGTTCTACTCGTCATACTGAACAACTTTCTCCAAGGAACCCATAGTAAATTCTCCAAAAAAAAATTGGACCCTCCATACTAAAATGCACAAAATCGGTCGATCAGCTGATCGCTTTGTATGAAGAGATAAAAAGGAATATTTAATGTTTTCGGCGAAGTCGTAGAACAAAAAATGTTCAGTATGATGAGAGAAGCCTCAGTTAACGGGACCCTACACCAATTTTGTTACACCCTGTATATTCGCAAAGTTTGGTTTCAATCCGGCATGTAGTTTTTGTATTAAAGCGGAACTACGTACGTTTGTTTAGAAACTCGAGCCTTCGGGGTGTCGTCGAGCTTATTTACGGCGGACACTTCAGATATTCTTTTCAGAAGTTTCATCACTATAAATAAGTACCGTAATCACTATAAGTGAAGAGCGTCGGTGGGGTAATAGCGAGGGCTGCCGCCTCCTGTCCGGGAGGTCGTGGTTCGAACCTGCCATGTACCAATGGGATTTCGAATTTAGATTTTATATTATGTACCTTTATCAGACGCTCTTACGGTGAAGGAAAACATCGTGAGGAAACCTTCACACGCCTGTGTGTGAAGTCGACCAACCGCACTGGGCCCGCGTGGTCGACTAAGGCCCGATCGCTCTAATTCAGGGTAGGCTAGAACCCCTCGGTGGGGACGTATATGAAATGATATGAATGAAATAAATACCTACATATTTACTTTAAAGACATCGACATAAAACACATTTCATTATAAAATACATCAACGACACCGACAATATGAAAATGTTTTCTTTATTGCAGTTCGAGATCCTAGTACGACTCACACTTGGCCGGTTATATTGTTTTTTTTTTATTTACTTCAGAGTATATGCGCTGTAATCATATCAAGTATTTGACTTGTTTAAAAGTTTTTACGATAGAGCAAAAAAAAATGAATAATTTACTTACTCAAAAATGCTTGTAATTTGTTCGTTTCTTCTACTTTCACAACCTTCTTTGATTGAAAGTCGGCCTTTTCATGCAACTCGAAAAACAGGATCGCAAATTAAATATATTTTTCAAAATTAGGCTGGTATCAATTAGGGTTTACCAATTGTGAATAAAAAAAAAAGGAATCATAGAAAGAAATAAAGGAGGAAAGAGAGAAAGGAGGTCTCATAGAAAGGAGTTCGCATAGGCAATTAAATAAACTGCACGGCAGCCCGCACTAAAACGAAAAATTTTTTTAAAGTTTTTTTTCATACAAAAATTGATTTTTTTTTTTTTAATAATTTTGATGAATTCGTGTAGAAAGACCAAATATATACTTATTCATAACCAAACACATAATTATGTACTTATTCATATTAATATGACAATTCAATAGCTCCAACCATATGAGTAAATTAAAGTTTCAATTTCGTTAGTAGGAGAACCATACAAACACGATTTTTCCCAGATACAGACAAACATAAGCATACGACGTGCAAAGTTTCATCAAAATCGTTAGAGCCGTTTATGAGAAAAAAAACCGTTTTTGTTGTATATTCTTCGGTTTGACGGTATGAAGAAACTTTTGATAATCCATCGATGAAATAATTTTAATTTGGTCCAAATCGGACTGAAGATTTATCTCCGGAACTAAGCTGGACGGACGGACGGATAGAATTGAGATGTTCGGTTAGAACACTTTTTTACGAAAATTGGAAAAACTTTTTTTTCGCGATAACAATACATCAGAATTACAATGTAGCGGCTTACAGTAGTGCAACAAATGTACTTACGCAGAGCAACGGAAGGGTACTTGCGGGGCAGCGTGCGGCGGGGCGAGTTTTCCCAGGCTGACTACAGACTAGTACCTACGCCGGTGGCGCATCGTGCGACATCAAAAGCGTTGCGTTACTGTAAGCCATATCGTAATACTCTGACAATACTTCCTACGTACGTATACTACGGGATTGAGAAATTGTAATCCAACAAACAAACTTATCGCTTGGATTATCACATACTATAGGTAATTTAAACTCCCTAAAAGCGTTATTTAAATTACTAGCAGTTTTTGATTAAAGCACTATGAACCTTGGTCCGTAATGACTGCACTGCTAAATAATGGCCAAGCTTAAGCTTACCACACATCAGGATTTGTCCTGACATGTCAGGATTTTTTGGCACATGTCAGGATTCCGGCCGGACTTTGAAAATGTCAGGTTTTTTTTGGGTTTCAGGTGTTTTAAGGTCTTCAGCAAGGTAGCTACTGTTGTAGCCCACGGATTAAATGAATAGCCACAGAGTAGCCACAATGGCAGATTGTGAGTCGGCGACTACGGCGAGTGACCGGTCGGCAATCAAAAATAAAGGTATTTTATTACTATGATGATAGGCACCGGGTGATGATGGAATTACGGCTGAACTTCTGAAAGCAGGTGGAACACCGGTACTTAAAGCTCTTCAGAAGTTATTTAATTCCGTTATACTCGAGGGACAAACGCCTAAGGCATGGCACAGAAGTGTGGTCGTGCTTTTCTTCAAAAAGGGTGACAACACTCTGCTGAAGAACTACAGACCCATCTCACTTCTGAGCCATGTCTACAAGCTGTTTTCGAGAGTCATTACGAATCGTCTCGCACGCAGGTTTGACGACTTCCAGCCTCCCGAACAAGCCGGTTTCCGAAAAGGCTTTAGTACCATAGACCACATACATACGCTGCGGCAGATTATACAGAAGACCGAAGAGTACAATCAGCCACTATGCTTGGCGTTTGTGGACTATGAGAAGGCCTTTGATTCAGTCGAAACCTGGGCTGTGCTACAGTCTCTCCAGCGGTGCCAAATTGACCATCGATACATCGAGGTGTTGAAGTGTCTGTATGAAAACGCCACCATGTCGGTTCGCCTCCAGGACCAGAACTCGAAACCTATCCAGTTGCAGCGAGGGGTGAGACAGGGAGACGTTATATCTCCGAAACTGTTCACCGCCGCCCTGGAAGATGTTTTTAAGCTTCTGGACTGGGGTGGACTCGGCATCAATATCAACGGCGAGTACATATCCCACCTTCGATTCGCTGACGATATCGTGGTCATGGCTGAGACTATGGAAGACCTAAGCACAATGCTCGATGGCCTCAGTAAGGTCTCTCAACAAGTGGGTCTTAAAATGAACATGGACAAGACGAAAATAATGTTAAATGTCCGTGTCGCACCCACTCCTCTAAAGGTTGGAGACTCTACACTGGAAGTTGTTGACGAATATGTATACCTGGGACAAACAGTCCAGCTAGGCAGGTCCAACTTCAAGAAAGAGATCAATCGACGAATCCAACTCGGCTGGGCAGCGTTCGGGAAGCTTCGCAATATCTTCACGTCCCAAATACCGCAGTGTCTCAAGACTAAGGTCTTTGACCAGTGTGTGTTGCCAGTGATGACTTACGGAACTGAGACATGGTCGCTTACTATGGGCCTCATAAGAAGGCTCAAGGTCACCCAAAGGGCAATGGAGCGTGCTATGCTCGGAGTTTCTCTGCGTGATCGAATCAGAAACGAGGAGATCCGCAGGAGAACTAAAGTAACCGACATAGCTCACAGAATCGCTAGACTGAAGTGGCAGTGGGCAGGGCACATAGCTCGTAGAACAGATGGCCGATGGGGCAGTAAAGTTCTCGAGTGGCGACCGCGCACCGGAAAACGTAGCGTAGGCAGGCCTCCCACGCGGTGGACCGATGACCTGGTGAAGGTCGCGGGAAGCCGATGGATGCGGGCAGCGCAGGACCGGACGTCGTGGAAATCCTTGGGGGAGGCCTTTGTTCAGCAGTGGACGATTTGTGGCTGATATGATGATGATGATTACTATGACTGTGCGTCGACAAACCCGTTTCAGTAAAATGTCAGGACCTTTTGTTAAAAATTTGGCTTTTTGTCAGGACTTTTCAATTTAACATCTGGTAACCTTGGCCAAGCTGGAATTAAGGCCGAGACCGAAGGCTGACCGCGCTGTGATGGCCTAGAACAGCGCTAAGCTGCGCTTTCGGCCATCATAAACGTGGCTCGCAACGCAGTCATTACAGACCACGGCACTAATGAACTATTGAAACTATTTTGAATTAACTAGCATTTTTTTTTATTATTCATAATTGGTAAACTCTTGACAACATCTCACCTGGTGGTAAGTGACGATGTCGCCGAAGATGGAAGCGGGCTTACCAAGATTCCCCAACGCAATGGGGAACTGGCTATCTTATCTTCATGCCGGAATACACCAATGATATCAACATTGATATTTGGCGGCAAGACTTAGATAAGATGGTGGTAGCTAGCCAGGCGGGCTTAGAAAATGCCCTACCACCAACCAAACCGAGTCTTACAAGTTGACCCCACCGGGAATCGAACCCGCGTCCTCCTAGTGTGAACTACCATTGACTACCATTACGCCACGGAGGCGGTTGAAATATGACCTTATGGAGCTTGTTTGTTTGTTTGTAAGCTCTTTATTGTACAACAAAATATACAATTATTGATACATTATAACAGTAGCATACACAAAGGCGGACTTATCCCAAAAAGGGATCTCTTCCAGCCAACCCTTTGGAGCTTTGAATGAAAAGATAACTGTAGCTCTGCTTGTGGGGGGATTACCCAACCTCGGAATAGGGTGCGGTGCAGTGCCGTAAAGACAGCCACCGTGTACATGTTAGATGAGAATAATTTTCAAAAAACGTAAAAACTTTTAGGTATACCTACAAGCTTTTAATATTGCATTGTCACGTGATATACACATGTATGCAAAATTACCACCAACCGAACCGAGTCTTACAATTGACCCCTCCGGGGATCGGACCCGCGACCTCCTGTGTAAAGTCAGTGAACTTTGCCTCTGAGCTACGGAGGCGGTTAAAATTTGAAATGAAAAAAAACTGGATGTCTGTGAAGACAGTTTACGGACGATAATTTTACGTGATAAGGTCATAGGGAAACATTGATCACAAGCCGAACGCTTAGGCCGATCGTGCCTCTCTATCGCTTGTTCCGCGCTCTCGCTTGCACGCGAAACGTGACACTTTTTCGTGCATGCATCCGGCTTTCATCGATTTATAAGACGTTTTCACGTCAAAAACAATAAGGTGGTATTTGTATTTAATAGTTTTATCAAACCATTTTGTACATCTCTGGGTACATACCTACATAATACTTTTAGTCGCTTATTCCCAGTCGTCGCCACTGGCTTTTTCGCCACTAGCCGTGCTCGCCAGTGGCATGCAGCACTGAAAAAAATCCACTTGGCGCCACCATCCATTGAATACAACCGGATTCTATTGTGTTTCCATCAATTCCACCAGATTCTAACGGACTATCAGCACAGTATATATACATTAGTACTCTATCAGCAAATTTCACTGAATCTCACAGATTTCCATTGGATTATACTGGATTCTACAGGGTTCCCATCAATCATCATCAATCAGTCGTGTGGCACAATAAAACCGTGCTATCCAAGGGATAGACGGCACACACTGTTCAAGTATGTATGGGATGAGTGGTCAATATTATCATATGTATAAAACTTACATAATGTTTTAGTAAAATATTAATTCAGTGCGTTAAAGGTCCCCAGGAGGCTCGTTTCCATACAAATGTAGTTCCGCTTTAATACAAAAATTACATGCCAGATTGAATCCAAACTTTGCGAAAATCAGTTTCAAACTTTCAGTACAAAAGTAATTTAAGCCTTCGGTTCATCATATCAGCCGAAGGACGTCCACTTCTAGACATAGGCCTCCCCCAAGGATTTCCACGACGACCGGTACTGCACTACCCGCATCCAGCGGCTTCCCGCGACCTTCACCAGGTCATCGGCCCAACGAGTGGGGGGCCTGCCTACTTTACGTTTTCCGGTGCGCGGTCGCCACTCGAGAAATTTACTACCCCAGCGGCCACCTGTTTTAGTACTGTTATTTCACTTGCTTTCAGAAGTTCAGCCGTAATTTCATCATCACCCGGTGCCTTATTGTTCTTGAGCTGTTTGAGAGCCATTCTAATCTCGTACAGGCTGACGTCCGGGATAATAAAATAAATATCTTCGGTAAAGTGTCGAGTTAGTTTGGCTCTTGGGTCTTCAGCCAGATCGCTGACAGGCAGACGTATGGTATTGTACAATTGTCCGTAGAACTTTTCAACTTCTTCCAGCAACTCAGTTTTAGACGATATGATCCTGCTATTCTCAGCTTGGTAAGTTGGCTTTGTCCAATAGACAGATCTCTCGCAAACACTTTTGAGCCTGTGTTGTTCTCAATCGCCTCTTTAATACAATTTGTATTATATTGGCCCAAATCGCGAGTCAGGGACTTAAAAGATCTGCCTGTTTAGTTGCCGATACTGAGTAGCGTCTTCAGAGGACTGTAAAACCAATCCGCGTCTTTCTTCCATGAGGTTGCTGGTGAAGTCCGAGATTTTTTTGGTTCTGTTTGAATAGCGAGTTTCAAAAATCTCCGTCATTATAAACGTCCACATTATCGCAATCTTCAAGGCATTCGAAGCGATTGTTCAACTCGAGCTGAAAGCTCTTGTGGTTTTGGAGCTGGATAGGAGCTGGTCGGAACGTAGACTTCATCAGTCGACAAAGATGTCGAGAAAAATCTAGCTTGGTTTTTAGATTCAATGTGCCACTTCCTGTTTTGACTGCATTGATCACAGAGACATCATAGAATATTTTTTTCCTTGTCGACAAGATGAAGTCAATATCGTTCTTCGTTACGCCATTGGGATGCAACCAGGTCCACTTCCGCTGTTTAGGCTTCTTGAAGGAGTTCATCATAGTCCCTCCTTCTCCATAAAGTGGGCCAGCAGCTGGGCACGTACCTTCCTCTCTCCATATCCAAATTGCCCCACTCTCAGCTCACCATCACTTCGTTTGCCCAGTTTCGCGTTAAAGTCCCCCGTAACAACGGTGTAATGGGTCTGCGAGCTATTATGTAAAGCTGAGATATCCTCATATAGGATCTCCACTTCGTCGTAAGAGTGTTCCGCGGTCGGTGCATATACCTGTACGACCTTCAGCGAATACCGTTTGGTGATTCTAAGTATAAGGTATGCTACCCTCGTCGAAACACTCTCGATCCGGACCAATTACTAATAAGAGACTTGAGGACTAGAAACCCTACACCACCCTGGGACAGTTGGTCCTCAGGGAAATAGAGCAGATTTCCGGATTTAATGATCATGGTGTCCTCTCCCTCTCTTCGGACTTCACATAAACCTACGATATCCCACCGTAACCTGCTCAATCCTTCTTCGAGTTCTGTAAGCTTACGTAGTGTATGCGTGTTGTAAGTTGCCAGGGCCAAAGGTCGTTGGGTTTGGTAGCCTGGCATCTGCCGTGAATTCTTCGCACCCCATGCTCTGCCGTTACCTTGACAGCTACCGGAGCCGGGAATAGCGGGGCCACCGAGGACTAGGGGGCGTTTTTTTGATGTGTATATCATTGGGAGGTGTTGCCGTAATCGCCACGCTTGGCAGGCGGGTTGGCGAACGCAGGGCTTTATCAGGTCAGGTGCAAGTCGCGGAAAGGACGCTGCTGCCCATCCTCCGGTTTAAGTCCCTTAGTCGACTCTTACGACACCTATTGGAAGAGATAGGATGGCCCTTTTCTTTGAAAGGTCGAACAGACAGACTGACGGACAAACGGACAAAGTAAACTTAGTAATAGCAAAGAACACTAAATAATTGGTAATTGGTTCCCGTTATCTGGTACGGATAACGAAACCCTTAAAAGAATATTTCATTCTACATAATTTATTTCACTACACATATAAATTACATTGTCCTTGCTCCACAGTATATTATATTCATCATCATCATATAAGCCGAACAAAATGTCCACTGCTGGACAAAGGCCTCCTCCAAGGATTTCCACGGAGCCACATCCATCGGCTTCCCGTGATCTTCACCAGGTCGTCGGCGTGGGAGGCCTGCCTATGCTACATTTCCCGGTGCATCCGTGCTCCTGCTTTTCCTATGCCTTTCATTGTAGATCCACCTGCTACACAGATGAGCTGGGATTCTGATATCTTCAGTTCCCAGTTTGATTTTTCACCTATATTTCTTGTTGAATATCTTTTGTTTTCTGAAAAGGTCGTTGTTTGTCATCAACAGCGATAAATCCCTCCCTATTGCATCTTCTACCAGCGTGACTTGAATCCATGAAGTTTGTTTTCTATTCTTTGCGTGCTCTAATCCTATACCATTGCTCTACTGCTCTTCTTTTGGGCTTGAGCTGGATAAGAAACAGTCCCAGGCCCATGTCAATTGCCATGGTTGGCGTAGATTTCATAGCCTGTAGTCATTAGATTCACATTCCAGGAGTGCATGCACGAGCACTTTGAGCGTGACGACGCGCACTCTGGCCTGGCTGTTCAGCTGCGCGCTCATGCCGCCAGACAGCAAGGCTGTCGATGACGGGCGGAAAGGGCATCAGTTGCGCAGCGGCATGTCGGTGGCGGTGAAGTTTGCTCCCAAAGCGTCCAGTTAACGTGTACAGCCGCTTCCCCCGTTAACGATCGTGTCGGGAGACGACATCGTGAGTCTGGAAGGCAATTTAGTTTAATTTAGTTTATATTTAATTATACTAGACGTTAGGTGTTCGCATTGTTGTTGAATACCCTTCAAATGTTTGACAAAGGTGCAGATGCAGATGGGGTCTGCCACTTAAAATTTGCCAACTAAGTGTCACAAATAAAGTCTTTGTCAAACATTGAAGCTATGTATGGGCACAGTATATATATTAGTACTAACGTACAGTATGGACACTCCCTGCCGCTCTCTAAATTCGACCTCACCCCCCCGTCACTCAGATTGGATGTAGATTGGGTACCAAACGTAAAGGACGAGCTACGCAAGCGCGATAAACGTCACTTATATTCACTTAGCGCGCCGCTGTGATTTCGTACACCGGAATAAAAAGCAACTAGTTACCGAACGTAAAGGACGAACTACGCATGCGCGATTAACGTCACTTATATTTACTTTGCGCGCCGCTCACCGCTCGACGCCAATAGGCGACCGCGGCGTCTCAGCATGCCTCGTATCATGATTGGCTGACCACCAATATTATACGACCAAATCTAAGAACAATCAGTTCCTATGAATCTTCATACTAGCTGTATCTTTTTTTTTTTGAAATGTAGTTCCTTTATGTTCTTCATATGTCAGATGTCAGTTTATTATTGTGGCTTGTGAGATATTTTGTTCGTTTTATTTATTGTTTGTAATAATTTGATTAGATGGTGTGAAATTATGAGTTGTATAGAAATATCTAGTGGTGTGATATTATAAAATGTGATCTCGGAATTATAGATTGAGATTGACTATTATTGTAGGTTGCTAAATGAGATTTTGTCACGGACAAAAGCTCCTGTGTTTGAAGAACAAATAAACAATGTTATCCATGTAAGTTACTTAATCATGTAAGATAACTGTTGATTGTTGCTTGCAGCACAGTATATATATCTTGCAGTGTGCATGCAGTAAATAACTAACAAACATTCGTGACCAATACCGCCGGTGTGATTCAACCCTACCTGCATTCTTACCTATAGATACGTCAGTTATATATATGTATATCATTTCTCGCTCGTTTGTATGGAGTGTCCGGGGTGTGGTATGGGTGAGCCTGTTGAACACTAAAACTCTTATATGTATGTATATATATATACACAATACACATACATACTCCTGTCTTAACTAAATCAGATAAATAAGGCTCGGTAATAGTTAACGAGTTAATTCATCATCATCATCATATCCCCCAAGCCTCCCCCAAGGATTTCCACGACGACCGGTTCTGCGCTGCCCGCATCATCCATGCGACTTCCCGTGACCTTCACCAGATCATCGGTCCACCGAGTGGGAGGCCTTCCTACTCTACATTTTCCGGTGCGCGGTTGCCACTCGAGATCTTTACTACCCCAACGGTCATATGTTCTACGAGCGATGTGCCCCGCTCACTGCCACTTAGGCTTAGTAATTCTGAGAGCTATGTCGGTTACTTTGATTCTCCTACAGATCTCCCAGTTTCTGATTCGATCACGCAGAGAAACTCCACGCATAGCACACTCCATTGCCCTTTGGGTGACCTTGAGCCTTCTTATGAGCCATATAGTAAGCGACCTCGTATCTATCTATATCTTCACGTCCCAAATACCGCAGTGTCTTAAGGTCTTGGATCAGTGCGTGTTGCCAGTGATGACTTACGGAACGAGTTAATTATATTTGTTTAATTATTAAAACTGGAAAATCATATTCAAATTATTTTAGTGCTAAATTTCATTCAAATCGGTTCAAAAGTGTAAAACTTTTGAGTTTGAAGGACGGACATAATGGTCTTATTATAAGGGTTCCTTGTAGGGGATAGGGAACCCTAAAAACTATAGGTCCACCGCTTATCGGAGTTCCTACATCGCGACACCTCAGTAGTCTCTTCAGTTACGACAGGCTTGTCGCACTCCGCGCTGTAGGCATTGTACCTACGCCAAACTATACAGGTGACTTTTAATTAGTTCTTGGTAGCTAAGGATATGAATGTACTCGTGATAAAAAACAACTTTCCCAAAGAAACTATATGTCAAATCAGAAAAAAAAATGTTGGTCCTCGATACAATAATAAGTTATCAAATCGGCAAAAATGTATGGAGGACCAAACATTTTTTTCATATTTGGCATATAGTTTCTTTGGGAAAGTTGTCTGTAATCACGAGTACATTCATATCCTCTGCTATCAAGAACTAATTAAAAGTCACCTTATATATATTAGTACTAAGGCCTACGCCGCTCGGGCCCCTAAATGGGGCAAATTCAGTGGGCAGAAGAGATAAGACTTACGCGATAGAGAGAGAGGCAACTTGTAGGTGAATATAACTGTAGATAATTAGCGCTAGGCGACCTGAACTAAAGTGGCAGTAGGCGGGGCACATAGCTCGTAGGACGGATGGCCGTTGGAGCAGTAAAGTTTTCGAGTGGCGACCGCGCACCGGAAAACTTAGCGTAGGAAGGCCTCTCACTTGGTGGACCGATGACCTGGTGAAGGTCGCGGGAAACCGCTGGATGCGGGTAGCACAGAACCGGTCGCTGTGGAAATTCTTGGGGGGGGGGGTTTGTCCAGCAGTGGACGTCCTTCGGCTGATATGATGATGATGACGACCTGAATTTGCACTTTATTTTGTGGTAGCAAGAGTCGCCATTCATTCAAATGATTTTGCGGAGTTAACCTTCTTTTACATAGTCATCATATCATCATATCAACTCATATACGTCCTTACCGAGGGGCTCGAGCCTACCCTGAATTAGGTGATCGGGCCTTAGTCGAACACGAGGGCCCAGTGCGGGTTGGTCAACTTTGCACACAAACTTCGAGTTTCTTCGCAGGCGTGTGCAGGTGTCCTATCGATGATTTCCTTCGCCGTAAGAGTGTCGGATAAACGTATACATATGAAATCGAAATTCGAAAACATTGGAACCTGGCAGGATTCGAACCACGACCTCCCGGACAGAAGGTAACGGCCCTAGCCGTTACGCTACCGACGCTCTTAACATTAAAAAATAGAAATATAAAAAATAATTTTATGTGCATTTTAAATCATTTCAATTAAAAATAGTTAAATATAAAACAAGAATAAATAATTCGAATATAAATTGAAGTTGATACGCACAGAAAATCATATTTCTCCATATAAACTTCAACCCCCATAGTAATGTTAAGGGTGAATTTTATAAAACCGTTCCTTATTTATATCTGCTTTATACAGGGTGTGTATACATAAAGGTGCGATGATACTTTAAGGTGTAACAATTTTCCTCAAGGACCTGAATAAGCAAGAATATGTTGTTAGCAGATAGTGGACAGTCTCGTTTGAAGTTTCAGCTGATTGAGAATCGATAGGTTTGTGCGCCTAGCGGTCCAGGGGATCCTCAAAACCCTAAGTTTAGCCTTACAGTCTCGACGCTCCCTCCGTAACGCGTCTAAGCATCCACAAGTAATTAATTGTTTATAAGAGAGCAGTGGAACAGGGTCTATAAATATAAATTACCACCAGCAACATAGCTATTTAATTTTAATAAACTAAAACATATACAAACAAAAGCGCCAGATGCAGTACACAAATAGACTACATTATCTCGACAGACTCGTTGAGAAAGAACTACAAGGACTGTAAAGTCATACCGGGAGAGGCCATAACCGCACAGCACAGACTACTGTTGGCTATAATACAACTACCGAAGCCAATTAAAATGCGCATTAATCGTACTGAGCATATAAAATGGAAGGAACTTCACCGTAAGGCTCCCAATTCGTAAATACTATCAAAAACGTACCTAAACAGAGATAGCATTAGTGACAAACCAGTGGTCAAAAGGCTCTATTTCGAAAACTTCTGCCAAATCCAGGCAAGGGCAATTTTGGGAGTCTCTAGAGGTGGATTATCGACACCAAAACACACCACCTTGTGGAATGATGACGTCAAACAAATAATAACAACAAAACGCCAAGTATTTAAGACCTGGCAGAAAACTGGCCTTGAGGAAGACCGCGATAAATACAAATCAATGAAGGCAATAGTTAAGTCAGTCGTAGCGCAAGCGAAAGCACATTCCAGGCACAAATTTTATGAAAAATTAGAAAACGCGCCATCTGAAAACGCAATATTTAAAATAGCCAAACAGAGGCACAAGGCAACACTCGATATAAAATCCAGTAAATATATCAGAGATGAGCAGGGTCGGCTATTAACATCGGATAATGATATAAAAAGGAGGTGGGAAACGTATTTTGATGGCTTGCTAAACGAAGAATTCCCTAGCCAGGATCTTCCAGACATATCGTCTACGGAGGGGCCTATCCAACAGATTCATCCGCAAGGAATAAAAAATGCGCTCCGTAAAATGGATTCCATAAAGCTACTGGCCCTGATAACGTACCTGCCAATATCTGGAAGCTCCTGCGGGATGACACATTGCCTTGGCTCGCAGAACTATTTAACAGAATCCTTCTCGAAACCAAAATACCCAACTCATGGCGAAGAAGCTTATTATGCCCGCTGTTCAAAAACAAGGGTGACGTAGCAGACTGCAACAACTACAGAGGAATCAAGCTTACGTCACACACTCTCAAACTCTGGGAGCGAGTTATGGGCGCTCGTCTCAGTTTATTAGCCAGCGCTACTGAAAACCAGTTTGCTTTCACAGCTGGGAGGTCTACGACGGAAGCCATACAAACCATCAGAATCCTGATGGAGAAATGCCGGACAAATAGAGAGAACCATACCTCACTTTTATAGACATGGAAACGGCTTTTGACAGAGTCCCTCGGAAACTGGTGTGGCAAGCTATGCGAGCCCAAAACATACCTGAGACCTATGTCTCGCTAGTACGAGACATGTACCACAGCGTAATCACACAGATTAAGAGTCCTGCTGGTATAACAGACCCATTCCAGGTTCAGCATCAGGGTTCGGCATTGAGTCCTCTGCTATTCAATTTGAGTATGGATTACGTCACCAGAAGCCTTCAAGCACAAATACCTTGGTGTATGCTGTATGCGGACGATATCGTGCTTATAGCGAAAACGGCGTCTGAGCTGCAGAGAACCTTTGACATTTGGCTCAGGGAACTGGAGAGACACGGACTGCGTGTCAGCCGCACAAAAACCGAATATATGGAGTGTGACCTGGGTGGAACAGAACAGCTTGGTTGTAACATAAATATTGAAAATACCGCAATGCCCAGAGTCACTCGCTTCAGGTATCTTGGATCGGTCCTGACAACTGATGCACGAGTCGATGAAGATGTAATTCACAGGATCAACACAGCTTGGATGAAATGGCGATCATTATCCGGAGTACTCTGCGATACCGGGATGCCCATTAAAACAAAAGGCAAAATCTGCAAGACTGCAGTAAGACCGTTAATGTTATATGGTTCAGAGTGTTGGACTGCACTAAAGAAGTACAAACAACGAATGCATACGGCAGAAATGAAAATGCTGAGGTGGTCAGGTGGGGTAACACGCTTGAATAAAATACGAAATGAATATGTCAGAGGATCCTTTAAGGTAGCCCCAATAACTGACAAGATGAAAGAAGGGAGACTCCGCTGGTATGGCCACGTAATGAGAAGGGAGGAGAGCTACTCTGTAAAGACTGTGCTCAATATCAAAACACAGCCCAAGGGAAGAGGCAGGCCACCTGCTACGTGGTGGTCAACTGTTGAGAGGGACCTAAAGGCCTAAGATATTTCGCTAATGACAACCCGGGACAGAAGGTCCTGGCGCCGCTGCACAAGAAGGCCCGACCCCAGATGAACTGGGAATATGGGCAAGGACAAGAAGAAGAATTAAACTAAAACATAAATGATAAATAAATTGTACAGCCACGCTGTGCATACTTTCTCGCGAAGCCTTCACCGTCTGTCGTAGTCGGGCCAGACTAACCCGACACTATACCGAAGATATCCCGGACGTCAGCCTGTACGAGATTAGAATGGCTCTCAAACAGCTCAAGAACAACAAGGCACCGGGTGATGATGGAATTACGGCTGAACTTCTGAAAGCAGGTGGATCACCGGTACTAAAAGCTCTTCAGAAGTTATTTAATTCCGTTATACTCGAGGGACAAACGCCTAAGGCATGGCACAGAAGTGTGGTCGTGCTTTTCTTCAAAAAGGGTGACAACACCCTGCTGAAGAACTACAGACCCATCTCACTTCTGAGCCATGTCTACAAGCTGTTTTCGAGAGTCATTACGAATCGTCTCGCACGCAGGTTTGACGACTTCCAGCCTCCCGAACAAGCCGGTTTCCGAAAAGGCTTTAGTACCATAGACCATACATACGCTGCGGCAGATTATACAGAAGACCGAAGAGTACAATCAGCCACTATGCTTGGCGTTTGTGGACTATAAGAAGGCCTTTGATTCAGTCGAAACCTGGGCTGTGCTACAGTCTCTCCAGCGGTGCCAAATTGACCATCGATACATCGAGGTGTTGAAGTGTCTGTATGAAAACGCCACCATGTCGGTTCGCCTCCAGGACCAGAACTCGAAACCTATCCAGTTGCAGCGAGGGGTGAGACAGGGAGACGTTATATCTCCGAAACTGTTCACCGCCGCCCTGGAAGATGTTTTTAAGCTTCTGGACTGGGGTGGACTCGGCATCAATATCAACGGCGAGTACATATCCCACCTCCGATTCGCTGACGATATCGTGGTCATGGCTGAGACTATGGAAGACCTAAGCACAATGCTCGATGGCCTCAGTAAGGTCTCTCAACAAGTGGGTCTTAAAATGAACATGGACAAGACGAAAATAATGTTAAATGTCCGTGTCGCACCCACTCCTCTAAAGGTTGGAGACTCTACACTGGAAGTTGTTGACGAATATGTATACCTGGGACAAACAGTCCAGCTAGGTAGTTCCAACTTTAAGAAAGAGATCAATCGACGAATCCAACTCGGCTGGGCAGCGTTCGGGAAGCTTCGCAATATCTTCACGTCCCAAATACCGCAGTGTCTCAAGACTAAGGTCTTTGACCAGTGTGTGTTGCCAGTGATGACTTACGGAACTGAGACATGGTCGCTTACTATGGGCCTCATAAGAAGGCTCAAGGTCACCCAAAGGGCAATGGAGCGTGCTATGCTCGGAGTTTCTCTGCGTGATCGAATCAGAAACGAGGAGATCCGCAGGAGAACTAAAGTAACCGACATAGCTCACAGAATCGCTAAACTGAAGTGGCAGTGGGCAGGGCACATAGCTCGTAGAACAGATGGCCGATGGGGCAGTAAAGTTCTCGAGTGGCGACCGCGCACCGGAAAACGTAGCGTAGGCAGGCCTCCCACGCGGTGGACTGATGACCTGGTGAAGGTCGCGGGAAGCCGATGGATGCGGGCAGCGCAGGACCGGTCGTCGTGGAAATCCTTGGGGGAGGCCTTTGTCCAGCAGTGGAGGATTTGTGGCTGATATGATGATGATGATGATGATGGGAGGCACCTTAATCGGATTTTCCCTGGAATAATAAAACATCCTCGGCTGCATTGGCACTTACCATCAGGTGAGGTGCAGCGAAACGCACTCAAATATTTAATTTAAAAAAATAAAAACACCCAGGGCAGTAGGCTTTATTATTCACAAAATTTCATTAACATCGTTAGAGCCATTTTTGAGAACAAGTAACAAACTAACTGGATTTGTAAGGGAGGCACCTTCCTTATTCCGATTTTTATTGGAACAATAGACTACTGCGAACTATAGGCCATATACAATTATAGAAACATGCCGAGATTCATCAAAAACGCTAAAGCCATTTTTGAGTATCTAAAAAAGTGATTTTACTATGGTGATTTTAATAAATTTAAAGAAATCAATATTTTAACTGTTGCTAGTCAATTTGTATATGAAAATATTATGTACGTTCGTAAAAATTTACATTTATTTCCTAAAAACAGTGACAGGCATAATTTGAATTTAAGAAATGTAAATAAAATAGATATAGCCTTTTCGAGACTGAGTAAAGTTAAAAAGCCATTTGTGGGACAGTGTATAAGATTCTACAATAAAATTCCAGAAAATGTAACTAGTTTGTCAGAGAACAAATTCAAGACTCATGTCAAAAAATGCTTGTGCTCTAGAGTCTAGAGGATACTATAAAATAATAGATTATGTAAATGACAAAGATATATATGTTGATTCTATAACAAATACCATTACCTGAGACTGTAATCTATATCATGACATTATGTAATAGACAATAAGTATTTTTTGTTTTTTTGACTATTTAAAAGTGTGTGTAAGCACCTATTTAAAATAAATTATTTTGATTTGATTTTGGTGGCAACCCAAAAAATCAAGATAGGGAAAATTTTTAAAAAAACGCATGAAGATATAAAAAAATATATATCCCTAACCCGAATCTCACCCAAATTCGTCCAGCAGTTTTTGAGAACTAGCGCACCTGACGGACGGACGTACACACACCCTTTTTTGTTTTTTGTTTCGTCTCTATTTGTGTAAGACTATCAATCCCCATCAAAATCTCAACAGCGATTTTTCCTGACCAGTTTCCACCCTTGAAATCTAAACAGATATGAATAAAATTGTAAAATACTTACTTACATTTATCAGGCCTAATGTGCAGGCACCGCCGCTGTGCGATAGTAGGCAGCAAGGGCAAAGTTCAAAGAATCTGCCACACAAGCACTGACAGACCCGCAGTCAAAGGCCACAGCACACTGGAATTTGAGAAAACCAAGTATTTTAACTAAATGGCTACCAAAGGACCACAACGAATAACTTAGCAAAAAGAAGTTGTTTGGTTTCAATCGATGCAAAATGCATACAGCGAATACGTATAGTTAGCTATGTATTAAAAATGCTTCACTATGATGAACTGACCGAGTGACAAGGCTCATTCTTACATGGCTGTAACCAGGATAAGCGTCGGGTGTTAATAGCGAGCCAATGCGTGTAGGTTCTCTCGTAGGGCCAGTCACTCGACGTCCGTTGCGCTCACTCCTAAACCGGCTAGGAACACTGATGGTGGGCTTGGTAGCGCTGAAAGTAAGGATTTAGTAACATTACTGATTTGATCTGGATTGACGGGTCATAACACAGAAAACCCATGCGCGCTAATGTGACCAAGTCGTTGACCTGTGAACTCTGTTACGCCGTGGTTAAATTATTTGAGATCACGACGAAACACAGTTCACAGGTCAATGACTTGGTCATGACTAGTTAGGTCGTTGCAATAGCTTAATTAATAGCCTATTAATAATAGCCCTTTGTTGCTGATATTCAGCCTATACGCACGAGCCTCATTTATTATTCGGACAACGATGGAGTGGAACTCCTTGCCTGCGTCTGTGTTTCCTGGCTCTTATAATTTGGGGATCTTCAAGGCGAGAGTGAATATGCATTATTTGAGTTTGCGTGTACCATCCTCGACTACATCGGGTGAGATATAGTCAAACGCACTCAAAAATGTGAAAATGCTTGAGAGACAGCTGCTGATCAGCCTGCTATGACATGTGATGATGATGACCATCATCGCATCAGCCAAAAGAGGTCCACTGCTGGACATAGGCCTCCCAGAGTTGGGAGGATGTGCCATGATCACCACGCTTGGCAGGCGGGTTTCTGATCGCAGTGTGCGATGTGGTGGCACAGTAAGCGGGAAGGACGCTACTCTCCATCCTCCGGTTTAGTCCCTTAGTCGTCTCTTACGACATCCACGGGAAGGAAGCTGCTGCCCATCCTCCGGTTTAGTCCCTTAGTCGTCTCTTACGACACCCACGGGAAGGAAGCTGCTGCCCATTCTCCGGTTTAGTTCCTTAGTCGTTTCTTACGACACCCACGGGAAGGAAGCTGCTGCCCATTCTCCGGTTTAGTCCCTTAGTCGTCTCTTACGAAACCCACGGGAAGGAATAGGATATCCCTTTTCTAATCCATATTCAATTCAATTCAATATATTTATTCAAAATAGGTGCAAATTACACTCTTTCTAAAAGTCATAAAATCAATGTAATTTGTGAAGAATCAAGAAATAAACAATAATTAATTAGTTAATAACGTCAAAATTTAATCCTTGATATAAACCAGATTATGTCATTAGAAGATGAAAACAATATGACACGAAAAGTTATACATAAAAATCATTGAATGCATTTAACAAAAGTAGGCCAGTTCACACGGACAGCACCCGGTCACGAGTATAACGCGAGAGTCAGCCATCGCTCCCATCAACCATTTTAGAGGGAAAGGAAAGACCCGGCTCACAGGCCACAGACAACAGTATTTCACTTCTCGTGGTGGTCGGTATTCTGTGAGTCATAGGGTCTTAGTGTATTGTCACCGTCTTAGAATCGATACAGTCGTCCAACGCCAAAGCCGACATCACTAGTAACTAAACCACTAGCACTAGGGCTCCCGTTCCTTACCCACATCGAACTCTCCCGCTGGAATGAACAAACGTTTTGTAAGGACCAGGAGGATGTACGCGCCCCTCAGCTCCCGCACGATTGCCCTATCTGGGACGTCTCAGTTGGACGACCGTATGGATTCTTAGACTGTGGTATTGTATTAAACTGAAAACACTTTATTGTACCACATATTGTATACTTACTATCCTTACTAATTTTAGTACCTGGGTGACCGAGCTTTACTCGGGGCATAGTACCCAGATCCGTTAAAATAATTTAAAAATACCTATGATACACTTTGCACGCATTTTTTCTAATCTAATCGATTTAGATATGCCTCATTTCTGTAAAAACCCTAATTTCCGAGATTTTCAGTGCGAAAAAATGCAATCTGAAATCTGAATCTCGAAAACGGCTTCAACGATTTGCTTGAAAATTAGTATACGGTATATATAAATCTGAATCTCGGAAACGGCTTCAACGATTTCCACGTTTCCGAGTTTCAACGACTCAACGTTTCCGAGATTCAGATTTCAAATTATATATATATACCGTATACTAATTTTCAAGCAAATCGTTGAAGCCGTTTCCGAGATTCAGATTTCAGATTGTATATACATTTATATTATAAGATAGATAAATCTTTACGAATATTATAAATGTGAAAATGTGTTTGTTACCTTTTCACGCATCAAAACCTCAACCAATCTTGATAATTTGGCATACAAGTAGCCTGTGTCACTGGGAATCTACTTTATATTCCGTGAAAATAGCAAATTCCGATGCAGTTCCTGAAGGAACTGAAAAAAATACTCTTTTTTGGTTAATTTCTTTAACATCGCAACGGAACACCGGATTGTGATATTTTGGTTAATTTCTTCAACATCGCTACGGAACACCGGATTGTGATATTTGTAGAGATTATTGAGGGGTTTGGAAATGACATTATTTACTAATTAGCATATTCTGACATAGTTCCCGAGGGATCTGGGGAATACTCATTTCCACACTCGCGCACGTCGGCGTCGCAACGGATTGAAGTGATTTTTTGTACAGAATTGGTTGTGGGGATGAGTACTGACTGTTAATTAGAATAGCCCGATATCGTCCTGAGGGATCTGGAGAAAACTCATGTCCGCTTGCGGCTCGCGCACCACTCACCCTCAAAGACAGTCCTAAAAACGATGTCAACGCGGGCGAAGCCGCGGGCAAAAGCTAGTAAGTTATAATTTTAATCAGGGGGCCCTACTGTATCTACTCGTGATCCGGAACAATAATTCTTCCCAAGTAACTTAAGGTTACCTTAGCTGGCGGTGGAAAACATGGTATGAGGAGGTCGTGGTTCAATCGTGCCACTTACCAATGTGATTTCGAATTTCGATTTAATATGTACCGACGACCTGGTAAAGATCGCGGGAATCCGATGGATGCAGGCAGTGCAGGACTGGTCGTCGTGGAAATCCTTGGGGGAGGCCTTTGTTCAGCGGTGGACGTTTTTCGGCTGATATGATGATTTACGTTTATCCGACCTTCTTACGGCCAGGAAAAACATCGTGAGGCGCCTGCGAAGAAACTCGAAGGTTGTGTGTGAAATCGACCAACCCGCACAAAGCACGCGTGGTCGACTAAAGCCCGATCGCTTAATTCAGGGTAGGCTCGAGCCCCTCGGTGGGGACGTATATGAGCTGATATAATGATAATGATTAGATACATACCACTGGCTCGCGATAGCTGCCAATTAATGCAAGTCATAGTCCCGCGCAGTGGGTGGTGTTGGGGCTATTTCCACCGCCAGTAGCTATGACAACGCGGGAATAGAGCTTGTAGAACGCACGCTCTTGTATTTGGTCGTATCTGGAATAATAAGATAATTTAATTCCATATAGGCCAGTCATCATCATCATCATCATATCAGCCGAAAGACGTCCACTGCTGGAAAAAGGTTTCCCCAAAGGATTTCCACGACGACCGGTCCTGCGCTGCCCGCATCCAGAGGCTTCCCGCGACTTTCACCAGGTTGTCGGTCCACCGCGTGGGAGGCCTGTCAGCGCTACGTCTTTCGGTGCGCAGTCGCCACTCGAAAACTTTAATATCCCAACAAGACCAATAAAATAAAATGATAGGTAGGTAGTCGGGCGCAAAAGTTCGCGGTCCTTACCTACATACCTAGTAAAAATATTTAAAAAAAATATTACATGTTATGTACCGGAAAACGTAGTGTAGGTAGGCCTCCCACTCGGTGGACCGATGACCTGGTGAAGGTCGCGGGAAGCCGCTGGATGCGGGCAGCGCAGAATCGATCGTCGTGAAAGTCCTTGGGGGAGGCCTATGTCCAGCAATGGACGTCCTTCGCCTGATGTGATGATGATATGTTTATTAAATAAAAGAATTCCATTTAATTCAACAATCATTCGCCACTTTTTTTTTGGCAGAAACATTATCCCTTCGCTATAAAATTTTTGGGGTTTCTGAGGGAAAAACTGATTTAAATGATTTATACAGTCTTCCTTGTTGTATTCGGAACCCTAAAAAGAAAACTTAAGTGGCGGTAGCTGGGGGGAAAATATCTCGTAGAACTGAGATTAGTGTAAGATAAATCGATCCCCATATTTTGCCATCACAATATCATGCTCGCTACTCAGTCGCTATATTTCATCCATGTCTGTCCACCCCATGGAGGACCTGCCGCGTGCTCTAGTGCCCTCGACTTTGCCCTGATATATTTTTTTTTCGAAAGGACAAGCTTGTTGTTGGCCGTGGGGGCCTTTACAACTTCACGGGGCAGGGGAAGCGAGCATGGAAGGCACTCAATTTATAGTACGGAAGGCACTCAACCTGTGGTACGGAAGACACTCAACCTATAGTACGGAAGGCACTCAACCTGTGGTATGGAAGGCACTCAACCTATAGTACGGAAGGCACTCAACCTATAGTACGGAAGGCATTCAACCTATGTACGGAAGGCACTCAACCTATACTTTCCCTGAACAACCAAGCGCTCTAAGGATGCGTCTCCACGTCGAGATATGTGTGCAACGATTAACTGCGAGATTTTACACTGCACGACAAACGCTCCTTTATGATGAGTTCTTAAAGTATGGACTGTTTGGTACGAAATATGAGTTCTTAAAGTATGGACTGATTGGTATGAAATATGCGTTCTTAAAGTATGGACTGATTGGTACGAAATATGAGCTCTTATAGTATGAACTAATTGGTATGAAATATGAGTTCTTCAAGTATGGACTGATTGGTACGAAATATGAGTTCTTAAAGTATGGACAGATTGGTACGAAATACAGTCCACGATACTCCAGAAACCAAATGTATGACAGATAGATAGATGAGCATTTATTTAGGATTTCGCCCGCACACTCAACACATTTTTATACAGGTACAGTAAAAATTAACAATTAGGCATACGATTTACTTACAAGTAAAGAAAATAAAAGAAGTGATATGAATTCAAGGTAGAAAAAAGCACAAGTACCTACTCAAGAACATTAAAAAAAATAGGATATTAGTGTGCGCTGCTGCAACTTGCCTGCAAAACACCCCTAAAAAACCTAATTAGAACTGAGAACCTCCTCTTTTTTTGGAGTTGGTTGAAAATAACCTCAATGTAAATTCTTTTATTACATTTTAAATATTTTTTTTTTATTCACAATTGGTAAACCCTTGACAACATCTCACCTGGTGGTAAGAGACAATGTTGCCGAAGATGGAAGCGGGCTTACCAAGATTCCCCAACGCAATATGGGGAACTGGCTATCTTATCTTCATGCTGGAACACACCAATGATATCAATATTGATATTTGGCGGCAAGACTTAGATAAGATGGTGGTAGCTAGCCAGGCGGGCTTAGAAAATGCCCTACCACCAACCAAACCGAGTCTTACTATTGACCCCGCCGGGAATCGAACCCGCGACCTCCTGTGTAAAGCCAGTGAACTTTGCCTCTGAGCTACGGAGGCGGTAAAATATAATGGATGGATTTGGATGTAGTATAATGTAAGTATACTACATCCAAACTTTCATTGAATCCACTTTGATAATGCAAAAGTTTAATACTATAAATGTTTGTGACAGACGGACAGACGGAAAGACAACCTTCTAGGGTTTTATTTATCTAAAGGAATTTTTTCCTGATTTGGACACATACCATTTCTAGTGCAGGCACTCGCACCATCAGTTGTATAGATGTGATGCAGTGACCTGTAATTCGATATGGGGGATTATTTAGACATGGTCACAAAGCAATCAGATGCAGAGGGGAGTGTTTACATACAATATAAACCACTTAAACGGGCCTACGCACACATATGTAAAATCACAGACCTCCAAGATCCTAGTGCCACGTGCTAGCGATAGGTCAATTTTTGTCTGCATTTTGCCTGTGCATTTTGAACTGACCTGTGTGAATTGACAGTAACGTATATCAATGTGTAGAATATTTTGTCACATTGTGTCGATGATAATCTTGTCAAAAACAAGCCCCAAAGCCTTGAACATGGCCATAAAATTGCCTGTCTTTCAGTATTCCATCGAATTCATTTTGGAGAGTGAGCGCATGAACTGCACAACCTTGTTCCCCCAGCTCCATTCAACATTCAGGAAAAGGTTCCACCGCTTTGTTGTTGATATTAAGCCTATCCGGTATCTGCACAAAGCGTTATGCTTCCTCATTTATTATGCAGCCAGCAATGAAGTGGAACTCCTTGTCTGCATCTGTGTTTCCAACTCTTAGAATTTGGGGATTTTCAAAAGTGAATACGCATTATTGAGTTTTCATGTACCATTCTCGACTACACCGTCACTTTCCTTTAGGTGAGATGTAGTCAAATGCACTCAAATTTTTAATGAAAAAAATAACAACATGGTCACAAAAATGTGAAAATGCTTGAGAGGCAGCTGCTGATCAGCCTGCTTTGGCATGTGATGATGATGACCATCGTCGTATCAGCCAAAAGACGTCCACTGCTGGACATAGGCCTCCCTGAGTTGGGAGGATTTGCCATGATCACCACGCTTGGCAGGCGGGTTGGCGATCGCAGTGTGAAAAAAACCTGTGAATGACCGTTTAATTGAAGACAAGTGGCAAATAAAAGATTTAATTATAAAAGTTAACAACTTTAAAGAACCTACCTACAATTACTCAGAACTAAGTTTACTTAAGTACTAAGTTTACTTACATTTTTCCAAAGAAGAATTTGAAAGAAAGAAATTCATATTTACCACGTAGGTGATTATATGCTCAGTGTTTACCACTTATCTAAAACGTAGTTTATTATATTCCCTTTGTTATCTATCTGTGATATTTACAAACCGAACAAAACAATTTTTTTTTCGCCCTTTTTGTGGCAGGCTATGGCTTATTGGTTGCATTGGCCATAGCGCCTTGTCTTCAGTAAAATTTTTCGGTAGTACTTTTGTATATTCTACGTCTTCAGTAATTTTTCAGTCTTCAAATGTATAAGTTACTTTATGGATCACTGTTTCTTCACATCATCTTTTTTTTAGTGCCAACCCTATTTAGGTACTGTCTTTATACTAACCTAACCGAGTTTTTGGCGGGATTTGTGGTGAACGCATTCGTAGTTTTATTTTATTGTTTTTGCATTGTTTTCTGCTAGAGTTTTGTTTCAAAAAGTGATGTGTTTTGAAGAAAATTGTATGGTGCACGTGAGCAATGTAGATAACAAGAAAATAATTCATTCAAACACTTCACGTCCTTCTTCATTTTATTTTCTTGTCTCTACATTGATCACGTGCACCAGACAATTTTCTTCAAAACGTACCACTTTTGGAAACAAAACTCTAGCTTATAACAATAAAATTTAACTACGAATGCATTCACAACAAATCCCGCCAAAAACTCAATAATAAAAACTCGGGGCAAGCGATGCCAGATTGGGATATTTTTTGACCATTCTGGCGAAATGGTCCTGGCGAGATTTTAGCAAAATAAATTCCTTGGCGAAAATAAATTTAACAAGCGAATATCTGGCAATTATGACTATATTATGGCTACATTCCGAAGCCGAAATAAAAAGAAACTCATCGACTAATCGACTCTTGTTTGACTCACTCTACATCATTCTTTCCTGCCTAGCTTACTTAATAAACATTCAAAAAACACTAGATATGAAAGCTTCAGCCGGAGTATCGAAAAATAACCAAATTTCCTATATTAGATTTATTTCCCAAAGTAATATTACAAAAAAGGATTAAATTTAGATATAAGTAAAATAGAAGTGACGACGATCGATGATAGATCCGAAGTGAAGTAACGCCGTGTTCCCGGACACACGATGCGCCGATGCACGTTGCGCTTGGTCAGCAGTCACGTTCCGCGTATTCTGTATGCTCGTGTAACCTAGTTATTGGTGGAATTTTCCATACGACGCTGCAACCTTAGCAATTTACGTGGATTAGGGTACTGTAATTCACTTAAAAACACACTTCGGGTTTCGACTTTGTGTTGTTTGATGAGCAGAATTATTTGCTCTGTGTCTGGGTGTTAAATATCTATTCATGTATATATAGTATGTATATATGTCTCTGGTTCCCATAACACGGGGAATCCCACTTTGGGGCCCGATTACCATGTGTGATTTGTCCCAGAATATTTTTTTTTATTAAATTCTCTTGGACATCGACCTCTATAATAAATCGTCTCGAAGTTCTAGTTTCATACTCATAGAATGAATAATAATAAATACCTAAATAAATTGTATTTTTTTTTTAGAATTGCTTGGGAAAATACAGAGTGTCATCATCATCATCATCATATCAGCCGAAAAACGTGCACTGCTGGACAAAGACCTCCCATTAGGATTTCAACGACAACCGGTCTTGCGCTGCCTGCATTCAACGGCTTACCGCGATCTTCACCAGGTCGTCGGTCCACCGCGTGGGAGGCCTTCCCACGCTACGTTTTCCGGTGTGCGGTCGCCACTCAAAAACTGCCCCAACGGCCATCTGTTCTACAGCTATGTTCCCTGTCCACTAACACTTCAGTTTAGCGATTCTGTGAGCTATGCCGGTTACTTTGGTTTTCCTACAGATCTCCTCGTTACTGATTCGATCACGCAGAGAAAATCGGGTATGATTTTATCGATTGTCAATTAAATAGATTCGATCACTAAATAAAAAAAATGAAATTCCCTAAATAGTATAGTTTGTCCTCAAAATAGTAGATCTGTCACCAAAGTAAAGTCATCAAACAACACCAAAACAATACTCAAAAGAAAAAGATTTATCACCAGAAAAGTCTTTTATCGATTGTCAATTAAATAGATTCAATCACTAAATAAAAAAATTGAAATTTCCTAAATAATATAGTTTGTACTCAAAATAGTAGATCTGTCGCCAAAGAAATGCCTAAAATTACTAACAAAGGTGACCTACAGATACTCCCACATCCTCTTCGGATCCCGAAGGTTTGTTGATGTTCGAAACGGGGGGCGGGGGCTACGCCCCCGTTAGGGGTCATCTTCCGATGATTTCTTCTGCTGCGAAGTACTTTTGTACCCAGGGTGGGGAGCCTCGCTTCGCGAGGCTCTTTGACTGTTAAATCAATCAAACCTGACCGAACCTAACATCGCTCGCTTCGCTCGCTCATTTATTTATTGTTTTTGACCGATTACCCCCTAGTTTTCGATTTGTTACCATGCAATAGCTTTACCGCGGCAGTCCCCGAGTGCCACACGTATTTTTTAATGACAGTTCTATCAATTTGATGACAGATCTATCAATTCGATGACAGATCTATCAATTTGAGAACGAAAATATTGAAAACAGATGAATCTATTTAATTGAGGACGAAAAATATAATTTGATGACAGATCTATCAATTTGAGAACGAAAATATTGAATACAGATGAATCTATTTAATTGAGGACGAAAAATATAATTCCCGAGAAAATCCAAGCATAGCACGCTCCATTGCCCTTTGGGTGACCTTGAGCCTTCTCATGAGGCCCATAGTAAGCGACCATGTCTTAGTTCCGTAAGTCATCACTGGCAACACACACTGGTCAAAGACATTAGTCTTGAGACACTGCGGTATTTGGGACGTAAAGATATTGCGAACCTTCCCGAACGCTGCCCAGCCGAGTTAGATTCGTCGATTGATCTCTTTCTTGAAGTTGGACCTACGTAGCTGGAGTGTTTAGGTATACATATTCTTCAACAACTTCCAGTGTAGAGTCTCCAACCTTTAGAGGGGTGGGAGCGACACGGGCATTTAACATTATTTTAGTCTTGTCCATGTTCATTTAAGACCCACTTGTTGAGAGACTTTACTGAGGCCATCGAGCATTGTGCTTAGGTCGTTCATAGTCTCAGGCATGACCACGATATCATCAGCAAATCGGAGGTGGGTTTTACACTCGCCGTTGATATTGATGCCGAATTCCAGGGCGGCGGTGAACAGTTTCGGAGATATAACGTCTAACTCCCTGTCTCACCCCTCGCTGCAACTGGATAGGTTTCGAGTTCTAGTCCTCGCGGTGAACCGACATTGTGGCGTTTTCATACAGACACTTCAACACCTGATACATCGATGGTCCCAAATTGTTGGAGATACTACAGCCCAGGTTGCGACTGAATCAAAGGCTTTCTCATAGTCCACAAACGCTATGCATAGTGGCTGATTGCACTATTCAGTCTTCTGTATAATTTTGGTATACCAAGGGTGTAAGCGACAAGTTTCCGAAAACTGAAAGGGGGTATACAGTTCATCATTATACTAAGTTATTCAGCATGAACAAAAAGTTCCGGTATGTTAAGGTTACCCGAGAAACCGAGTTCCTTTTATTTTCTCTAACGCAATATAAAGTAAACTGTGAGTGAGCGATCGACTCCACCCGGCCGGACGGCCCCGTGGTGCGGGGGTGTGACGTCGACGGCTGCGCGGCGCCGCGATTGAACTCTATTGAGGTCTGGGCGAGTAACTACGGAACAGCTGATTCGTTGCTTGTATCGTTGTGAGCTGTGCATCGGAGAAGCGTCGGTGGCTCAACCGGTAACGACTCGGTTCTTCTAACCAGAGGTACCGGGTTCAAATCTGGACGGCCAATGTACCAATGAGTTTTTCAAAACTTAAGTACATACTTACCGATTGCTTTAACGGTGAAGGAAAAACATCGTGAGGAAACCTGCACACGCCTGCGATGAAACTCGAAGGTTGTATGTGAAGTTGACCAACCCGCACTGGGCCCGCGTGGTCGACTAGAGCCTGATCGCTCTAATTCAGGGTAGGCTCGAGCCCCTCGGTGGGGACGTATATGAGCTGATATGATGAGCTGTGCATATAAGCGAGTTTTAGTAGAATCATGCATACATTCCCGTTTTTTTTATTCTAGCTGTATTCTTTTAAAACAAACGAGTGCTGCGTATAGAAAACATAACGTTATGTTGAAATAAAGGAGTCAAACCAAAAAACACGATAAAAAATTACAGAAAATTCCGGAAAGAACTTCCAATGAGATATGATTCAGAATGATGTACTGTAATGTTTTACTCAAAAACTACTGAACGGATCTAGCTGAAATTTGGTAGGTAGACAGATTAGGACCTGGATTAACATATAGGCTTTTTTTTTTTTATTCACTATTGGTAAACCCTTGACAACATCTCACCTGGTGGTAAGTAAGTAAGCTACCAGTTGATACTTTTTATTGTAGGTTTTTGGTGGAACATTATATCATTCATTTTGGTATATATTTACACTAATTCCACAGAAATTGAATAGGCTTCTGTTTTACACCGCTTGCGGCTCGCGCACTGCGAACCCTCGAAAAGTCATAAACGTTGTCCACGCGGGTGAAGACGCGGGAAACAGCTAGTATAAATATTCTTTATTGAAGAACCTAATGGCCAAGGGAAAAATATCTAATCAAATAAAAATAATTTAATTTAAATAGGTGCTTACACACACCTCTAAATAGGAAAAAAAAAGATAATTATTGTCTATTACATAATGTCATGATCCAGATAAACGGTAATGGTATTTGTAATAGAATCAACATATTGTCGGAGCGCAAGGAGGTGGCGCCACCTATGCAAGCGTCGAAGCACCGTGTGTTTTATCTTGAAACGTCAAGCGGTTAGCGGTAGTAATAATAGGTCATCTTTGGCCAGGGTGTGACCGGTGCGAGGCTGGAACCCAGTTTTAGTTGGTAGTGTTGGTATGTACTTGTTTGTTAGCCAATCAGAATCGTTGTGATTAATGAACCAATAAATGACAATGCAGCCAACATACAGAGGCTACGACAGAGGCGCCAATTATTTTACGAGCACTTTTGACGAGATGACGATTTGAGCAGCTGAACTGTCAACATGGGAAGCCAGCCACGTGCCGAACTTATCGCAGTTTATAAAATAATCTGTTTCATCCGAATTATCTTGAAGCCTCGCGTTGTAAGCGTGTGTGAATATTGAATGTGCACTCCAAAACTTCTCAAAGACGACTTTATTTCCAAGTTCCGACCAAAAACCTTCTGGTGATCCGAAATACATATTTTTGTCATTTACATAATCTATTATTTTATAATGTCCTCTAGAGCAGAAGCATTTTTTGACATGAGTCTTGAATTTGTTCTCTGACTAACATTTTCTGGAATTTTATTGTAGAATCTTATACACTGCCCCACAAATGACTTTTTAACCTTACTCAGTCTCGAAAAGGCTATATCAATTTTATTTACATTTCTCAAATTCAAATTATGCCTGTCACTGTTTTTAGGAAATAAAAGTAAATTTTTACGAACGTACATAATGTTTTCATATATAAATTGACTAGCAACAGTTAAAATATTGATTTCTTTGAACTTATTTTTCAACGACTCACGTGATCGTATCTGATAGATTGCGCGGCTAGCTCTTTTCTGCAAGATGAAAATAGTTTTTATATTAGCCACATGCCCCCACAGTAAGATGCCATAAGACATTATAGTATGGAAGTAACTAAAATACACTAGTCTCGCAGTACCTACATCCGTTAACTGTCTTATTTTCTTAACGGCATAAGCAGCTGAACTAAGCCTTCCCGCTAAAGTTTAAATGTGTGGTCCCCATTGAATTTAAACATCCAAAGTTATACCAAGAAACAAACACCGTAGTATTTACTAATTCTAATTTATTACTGTCTAATATTACACTATTATTGACCTTTTTTACATTAAGCAAACATTGTTTTATACATTTTGTATTCTTAGCATTAAATGATGAGTTGTTCATAGTAAACCAGTTCAGTATCTTTGAAAGAGTGTTGTTTACTTCGTCAATTTTGTTTTCTTTCCTATTCACTTTAAAAATAAGAGAAGTATCATCCGCAAACAACACAATATTTGACAGATGTTGCACCATAAAAGGCAAATCATTTACGTAAACAAGGAAAAGAAAAGGCCCTAATATGGAACCCTGGGGCACACCCATTTTCACTCTAGATCCAGATGAGTTTGTGCTATTCACTTGTACTTTTTGTGTTCTGTTGTACGAATACGAATTTAAAAGACTGAGAGCCCCATCCTCTATACCGTATTGCTTTAATTTCACAAGTAATGTTTGGTGTTCAGCACAATCAAATGCCTTAGATAAATCACAAAACACTCCAATGGCATTCTGCGATTCCTCAAAGGCATCATAGATGTTGCGAATAAGTGCTACTCCTGCATCGGTTGTTGATCGACCTTTTGTGAAACCAAATTGTTGGATAAGCAGAAGTTTTTTTTCTGTAAAATATTGTAGCATTTGGATAAGCATAACCTTTTCAAACACTTTACTAAGAACTGGCAGCACAGAAACTGGTCTGCAGTTGCCTGGATCAGTTTTTGAACCAGATTAATATAAAGGTATCACTTTACTAAATTTCATGAGATCTGGAAAAACGCCACTATCAATGCTAATAATAAAAAGACAAGCTAAATATGGCGCTAAAATATCAATTACATTACTGATCAAGCTTACCGATAATCCCCAGAGGTCTTCGGTTCTTTTAACTTTAAGAAATTTAAAAGTTTTTACAATAGTTTGTGGTTCAATTACTCTAAAGGAGAATTTTGATCACAAATACTAACATTATTCACTAGTAACCTTTGAGCATACATAGGTGATGTGATCAGTTTAGGACTTCAGTAGTCTTAACTGGAATATTTGTGAAAAAAGTTTCAAATTCTTTGGCTACATCGGCATTCGAACTAATTTTACCTTGATCTGTGTGTAACACATTCTTTGTCGCGAGTTTTGACTTTACCCGTTTCTTGGCTAATAATATTCCTAACAGTTTTTATTTTATTATCTGACAATTTTATTAGATTTTGCTACGCGGCAAATTTTTGAACATTGCTTCACATAATTTTTAAAGGTCTCATCAAAAGTGTAAGTTTTTTTGTCGTAAAGGTTAAACAAAGTTTGGCAACTTTTGTATATACCTACCTATTAAAGTAGCCTATTCACTGAATTTAAATTTGATGTTACTATTGTGGATTTAGACGTAAATATACTTTGGAATTCCCTATCCAGTACTGTAAAAAATCTATTTATTTGTTATTCCTGCTAAATCAAGATTGGCGTTTTTTTTTAAAAAAAAGGTATCGTTTTGGCCTTCGAGTCTGATCGGACGGAGGAACTCCACTACGTTTTATCACAATCAGTAAGCAATTAGTCCCACAAACAGCTGATGTGTATCTACGGCCTGCGGCAGCGCGCTCTCTTTCACACATTCCATAGATAGCGCTATTTATTTGTTTCCTGCGCGCACGAACTGGCGCTGCCGTTGCAAATCGGGTGAGCGAGTCAGCCGATTGCCGAACCAACTCAACCAACTTCGACTTCGGTTGGGTTGGTCGGTTAGATAATACGCCACACGACGAGGACGCGGATCTGTCTGATCACTAAAAAATTGCAAAAATGACCCAAGAGAGGCAAAAAATGACAGAGTTCTTGCAACTTTACAAAGAGCTAAATTGGTTATGGGATAACAAACAAACGCAATATAATAATAGAGCAGCTCGGGATAAAGCATACGAGATATTGCTCGAAAAATACCGACAACTTCATGAAGAAGCGTCAATTTTGGATGTCAAAAAGAGAATTGAGTTTATGCGGACTACTTACAAACGTGAACATAAAAAAGTGTGTATACCTTTAACTGTTAATAATTTTATTTTCACGAATTACGATAAATAGATACCTAGATAGCACGTTTATTTGTAATTAAATTACGCACACCTATTTGTTTTATCTAAATATGTATCTAATAGATTCGATTTATTCCAGGTAATACGATCCAGGTTAAACGGCGATATTGAAGAATACACTCCAACATTGTGGTATTACGAACTCCTCAGCTTTTTAAATGATGTGATAGTACCAAACAGTCGAGAATCGACATCCAGAAATAGTGAAGAACAGGTAGGTAATGAAAACTCCGAAAAAATACCTATATTGTTAGTTTTAACCTTTTTCTTTATTCCTAATAACGCGAAACGTCTTTAAAATCACATCCGAGGTACAGTCACAGAATTTAAATTAAAATTCAAGTCTCTTTAATTTTGCTGGGTTATGAAATTAGTTTTCCTTGTTTCATCCACTTTGTCTTTCATAGGATTTATTTGATGACAAAACTTGTCTGAAATCTGACCATTTTTTTAAATAAATAATTTCCATTCAAAATAGATGATCCCTAACCTAGTCAAATAATATGCTAATTTTATGTCTATCAAACACCCACTAGCTTCTTAGCTTCTAGCTTCTTGGTACCCAAAATACGTGAACTGGTTGAGATAGATCAGTTCCACACTTTTTGCGCTGTTATCAAAGCCAACGATAGTGAAAACAACTCGATAAACAGTTACGAAGCTAATGGCCGCTCGCACATGTAAAATGTCACGCGTTGTAACCTTGGCATTCCAAAGGGCTTGAATGAACTGATGTAAACATGTGTGAACTACAAAAAGTGTGCCAAGTTTTAGCAGCGAATATGTGTGCGGAAGTTCGTGGAACTATATAATCTTTATTATTGTTTAAGTAATCAATGCAGGTCTTTTAATCCGGGTCCAAGTGTAAAAACATCAATTAAACTTGACACTGGACCTTGGTATCATGTAGGCCTGACAACGCCTACATTGTATTTTATTTTAAAAACATGTTCACGCGCGCGCTTCATGATGTAGCCCAGATATTACATATTGTATGTAATTTAGTCATATTATATTTCAGGATAGCACTTCAGAAATCGAGATCGAGGTTTTGAAACTGCCAGTAACAATCTGCGTTTGTTGAATCGTGGACTTAAATTGCAATGGAAGGTACTGTAAGGACTAACACCCGAGATAAACAAAGTACAACTTTAATTGAACCTGAGCGTACTTATGACCATTTCGGGCGAAAATCAATACATGTCGCAATCCAAGACCAGGAGAATTCCGTCAAGATAATAGAAACCCTCGTGGAAAATGGTGAAGATATAAATGCCAGGGAGCTTAGAACAGGAAATACTTTGCTGCATATCGCAGTAAAGACTCAAAATTACCAACTTGCTGAGTGGCTCTGCAGGCAGTCTAGTATCCAGAAAGAAGCGATCAACTTCAATTACGAAACTGCCTACAGAATAGCCTTCAAGGCGCGGGATTGCAGGATGATGCAGCTTCTGAGGCTCAATGATGCAGCTTACGTTAATTTTATAGCTGATAGACTATCTGATGACAGCTCGTGAAGCTTTTGTCAACAACAGTGAGTCATACTGAGCAAAACTATGATTTCTGAAATTGATACGTGGAATGTTAAGTTTGTATTTATATAGCTTGTATTTTATTGTAATTTGTAATTAGACCTAATAGCAGTAGAATTAGTTCTGATTAGATTAAAACTATTTTTAGACAACAATTTTTTAATAACCTTCTACATCAAATATCACAAAAGTAATTCGACTAAATGCTATCACGCCTAACTAAAAAATCTGGTTTCCTCTTTGGCTCTTTAGTTAAATCTGGAAGCGATTTCGTTTTACGTTTTTCTGGTCGGCGTGGAACTCTACAACAAAGACCAGTTTTAGAATATAAAATATAACTAAGAAGCTTAAGGTTCCAATAGTTCAAGTATAAAAGATTTCTACTTACATCCCTTTACAGCAATTGGCACAGAAAGCAAACAATCTCTCGCGCATTGTCTGAGAATTTGAATCTTCGAACAAAGGAACTAACACCCGCGCCCTGTGGGACGATTACTTTAAAACTAATCCTTACAGAGTGTTACCAACCAGGATAATTTGTGATAAGGAAAACCACTAAAATAATTAGCCCAAGCTATCGGTACTCGACTGTACCTACTTGTATTTAAATATTAAAAATTAATGCGGTTTTGTCGAAGCGATATCAATACACTGTTTTTCCTGCTGTTATTAATAGCATGTTAACTTATTAAATTAATATTAAAACCCTTCTCATATAATTAATCTAGTAGATCATTCAAATCCATTTTGAGCTGACTGAAGCTTATAATGGACTACAATACTATAAAAACGACAGTTTGTAGGAAACAAAGAAGAAAAGTACCTAGAGACCTACAAACTCTATTTTTGTTCTGTATTTTTATTCACGATTAAAAAAGCTACAAAATTTGCGAACTAGTCACAGATTTGTAAGCTCTCAGATACCATAAAATTCACTATTTATCAACCATTATGATTCAGCATAGAACGATAGCCATCCAACACATTAAATGGTCATTCTTTAGCGCCTACATGTTTTAGAATATCAAAATCCACTGAATATATGTTATGAACCTGATGTGATGTCTTGTTTACGAAAATGCCATTACTCAGCCATAATAAATCATTTCGGATAACATCTGTGTTTCATTTAACGCTCCCTGTACAATTATAAACAGTGCGCATGGTTAAATTTTTTATAAGAATTTTCTAGTTGTTTTCTTCTAATCTTTTGATGCGCACTCACAGAAAATCTCGTCGAGTTTAGTTAAGTCCTTACTTTTGGATCCGAATAAATTCTGAGTTTCACAAAGTGGGCGATAACATCCTCTTGTGGTCAAAGGAAGCCCCTAAGGGGGCAGTAAAGGACCCAGAAAGAATGGGAGGATATTGAAGCGGTTTAGCGAGGCGATGGCTGATTTGTAATTTCTTCTAACATTTTAAAATTTAAACTGAAATTCAAACCTACCTACTACACTACATTGATTATTTTGATCTTATTTTTGCTCTATTTCATTGCAATGAAAATCATCATATCAGCTCATATACGTCCCCACCGAGGGGCTCGAGCCTCCCCTGAATCAGGGCAATCAGGCCTTAGTTGACCACGTGGGCCCAGTGCGGGTTGGTTGACTTCACACACAACCTTCCAGTTTCTTCGCAGGCGTGTGCAGGTTTCCTCACGATGTTTTCCTTCACCGTTAAAGCAATCGGTAAGTACTAGTATATGTATGTAAGTTTTAAAAACTCATTCATACATTGGCCGTCCAGATTTGAACCCGGTACCTCTGGTTAGAAGGACCGAGTCATTACCGGTTGAGCCACCAATGCTTTGAAAATAAATATAAATAATTTATCATGGTTTTCATAGATAGTCTGTGAGCAATCAAATTTTAACATGGTTAAATAAGGATTTATTGATAATCCCAGAAATCCATCTTGCCTGTCTCTTTTTTGTCAAAAAACCTTTTCAAATGAAGTGATGTAGCCTTCTAGGCTACAAAATCCTTGAATAAAATGCATCCAGATGAAGAAAGACAAAAATGTAGCCTATTTCCAAGACCTGGAGAAGAAGTACATAGCTCAGCCAACTGTATAAAAACTTCAGCAGCTGCTAAGAAAGACAATGACAGACTTCAAGCTTCGTACAATATCTGTTTGTGAAATGCTCAAACAGGCAAACCACACACTATAAGAAATAATTTAAAAAATTTTGGGGGCGCTATAAATAATTGTTTCTCATAATGGGTGTTCGATGAAATAAGTTTGAAAACCTCGGGTCTAATAGATATAAGTAACGTCAAATGAGTACAGAAGTTAAAGAAAAAGTTTAAATATCTATGTAATTTTTTTCTTGGTAATTCTTCACCAGTAGTATGATCTCGGAAATATGTATAGGTAGATACTTATAATCCGACAAAATATAAGTTTCGTGAATTAAAACAAACAATTAAATTCCATACCAAGTCAAAAACCTGGACAGTGATGGAAGTGATGAAAGATTGAAGAAAAGTCCATAAGAATTAATAAATTATTAATTTCTATAGGCGGCACGTGTGCTAATGGAACAAAGTTAAATAAAAAGTTTAAATAACTACGTAATTTCTTCTTGGTAATTCTTCACCAGTAGTATGATCTCGGAAATGTATTATTAATATTATTGGGTGGGACGCCTGCGGGGTACAGGCGGGTGTTCAAGTCACTAGGTGGATTCATTACATCCTATTCCCATAGTGGTACAATGGTTACTGTGACCCCGGTGGCGTCCCCCCCTCAAACCTTGAGCTCCTTCTACAATACTCCGCTATGTGACTGATTTCCAAGCCGCATAGTTCCTCTTCCTTTTATGGTTCAATTACTCTAAAGGAGAATTTTGATCACAAATACTAACATTATTCACTAGTAACCTTTGAGCATACATAGGTGATGTGATCAGTTTAGGACTTCAGTAGTCTTAACTGGAATATTTGTGAAAAAAGTTTCAAATTCTTTGGCTACATCGGCATTCGAACTAATTTTACCTTGATCTGTGTGTAACACATTCTTTGTCGCGAGTTTTGACTTTACCCGTTTCTTGGCTAATAATATTCCTAACAGTTTTTATTTTATTATCTGACAATTTTATTAGATTTTGCTACGCGGCAAATTTTTGAACATTGCTTCACATAATTTTTAAAGGTCTCATCAAAAGTGTAAGTTTTTTTGTCGTAAAGGTTAAACAAAGTTTGGCAACTTTTGTATATACCTACCTATTAAAGTAGCCTATTCACTGAATTTAAATTTGATGTTACTATTGTGGATTTAGACGTAAATATACTTTGGAATTCCCTATCCAGTACTGTAAAAAATCTATTTATTTGTTATTCCTGCTAAATCAAGATTGGCGTTTTTTTTTAAAAAAAAAGGTATCGTTTTGGCCTTCGAGTCTGATCGGACGGAGGAACTCCACTACGTTTTATCACAATCAGTAAGCAATTAGTCCCACAAACAGCTGATGTGTATCTACGGCCTGCGGCAGCGCGCTCTCTTTCACACATTCCATAGATAGCGCTATTTATTTGTTTCCTGCGCGCACGAACTGGCGCTGCCGTTGCAAATCGGGTGAGCGAGTCAGCCGATTGCCGAACCAACTCAACCAACTTCGACTTCGGTTGGGTTGGTCGGTTAGATAATACGCCACACGACGAGGACGCGGATCTGTCTGATCACTAAAAAATTGCAAAAATGACCCAAGAGAGGCAAAAAATGACAGAGTTCTTGCAACTTTACAAAGAGCTAAATTGGTTATGGGATAACAAACAAACGCAATATAATAATAGAGCAGCTCGGGATAAAGCATACGAGATATTGCTCGAAAAATACCGACAACTTCATGAAGAAGCGTCAATTTTGGATGTCAAAAAGAGAATTGAGTTTATGCGGACTACTTACAAACGTGAACATAAAAAAGTGTGTATACCTTTAACTGTTAATAATTTTATTTTCACGAATTACGATAAATAGATACCTAGATAGCACGTTTATTTGTAATTAAATTACGCACACCTATTTGTTTTATCTAAATATGTATCTAATAGATTCGATTTATTCCAGGTAATACGATCCAGGTTAAACGGCGATATTGAAGAATACACTCCAACATTGTGGTATTACGAACTCCTCAGCTTTTTAAATGATGTGATAGTACCAAACAGTCGAGAATCGACATCCAGAAATAGTGAAGAACAGGTAGGTAATGAAAACTCCGAAAAAATACCTATATTGTTAGTTTTAACCTTTTTCTTTATTCCTAATAACGCGAAACGTCTTTAAAATCACATCCGAGGTACAGTCACAGAATTTAAATTAAAATTCAAGTCTCTTTAATTTTGCTGGGTTATGAAATTAGTTTTCCTTGTTTCATCCACTTTGTCTTTCACAAAGTGGGCGATAACATCCTCTTGTGGTCAAAGGAAGCCCCTAAGGGGGCAGTAAAGGACCCAGAAAGAATGGGAGGATATTGAAGCGGTTTAGCGAGGCGATGGCTGATTTGTAATTTCTTCTAACATTTTAAAATTTAAACTGAAATTCAAACCTACCTACTACACTACATTGATTATTTTGATCTTATTTTTGCTCTATTTCATTGCAATGAAAATCATCATATCAGCTCATATACGTCCCCACCGAGGGGCTCGAGCCTCCCCTGAATCAGGGCAATCAGGCCTTAGTTGACCACGTGGGCCCAGTGCGGGTTGGTTGACTTCACACACAACCTTCCAGTTTCTTCGCAGGCGTGTGCAGGTTTCCTCACGATGTTTTCCTTCACCGTTAAAGCAATCGGTAAGTACTAGTATATGTATGTAAGTTTTAAAAACTCATTCATACATTGGCCGTCCAGATTTGAACCCGGTACCTCTGGTTAGAAGGACCGAGTCATTACCGGTTGAGCCACCAATGCTTTGAAAATAAATATAAATAATTTATCATGGTTTTCATAGATAGTCTGTGAGCAATCAAATTTTAACATGGTTAAATAAGGATTTATTGATAATCCCAGAAATCCATCTTGCCTGTCTCTTTTTTGTCAAAAAACCTTTTCAAATGAAGTGATGTAGCCTTCTAGGCTACAAAATCCTTGAATAAAATGCATCCAGATGAAGAAAGACAAAAATGTAGCCTATTTCCAAGACCTGGAGAAGAAGTACATAGCTCAGCCAACTGTATAAAAACTTCAGCAGCTGCTAAGAAAGACAATGACAGACTTCAAGCTTCGTACAATATCTGTTTGTGAAATGCTCAAACAGGCAAACCACACACTATAAGAAATAATTTAAAAAATTTTGGGGGCGCTATAAATAATTGTTTCTCATAATGGGTGTTCGATGAAATAAGTTTGAAAACCTCGGGTCTAATAGATATAAGTAACGTCAAATGAGTACAGAAGTTAAAGAAAAAGTTTAAATATCTATGTAATTTTTTTCTTGGTAATTCTTCACCAGTAGTATGATCTCGGAAATATGTATAGGTAGATACTTATAATCCGACAAAATATAAGTTTCGTGAATTAAAACAAACAATTAAATTCCATACCAAGTCAAAAACCTGGACAGTGATGGAAGTGATGAAAGATTGAAGAAAAGTCCATAAGAATTAATAAATTATTAATTTCTATAGGCGGCACGTGTGCTAATGGAACAAAGTTAAATAAAAAGTTTAAATAACTACGTAATTTCTTCTTGGTAATTCTTCACCAGTAGTATGATCTCGGAAATGTATTATTAATATTATTGGGTGGGACGCCTGCGGGGTACAGGCGGGTGTTCAAGTCACTAGGTGGATTCATTACATCCTATTCCCATAGTGGTACAATGGTTACTGTGACCCCGGTGGCGTCCCCCCCTCAAACCTTGAGCTCCTTCTACAATACTCCGCTATGTGACTGATTTCCAAGCCGCATAGTTCCTCTTCCCTGATCCTATCGGCGCCAAAAGTCTCCCACCTTAGCTTGCTGTAGAGTACACACTCAGCTAAATAGTGTTGGCTGGTCTCCAGTTCTCCGCAATTGGGAAAGGAGGGGTCTATGGTCTCGGAAATGTAGGTTGGTACTGATAATCCGGCAAGTTTCGTGAATTTGCTGAACAATTAAATTCCATACCAAATCAAAAACCTGGACCGCGACGGAAGTGATGAAAGACTGAAAGAAAGTCCATAAGAATTAATAAATCATTAATTTCTACTGGCGGCGCTAGTGTGATAAATAATAATCGAATCGCCTTAAACCAAAGGCAGTGTGCCCCGACACAGCCCCATCAAATTTTTCCAAATCTTCTGTACACGATAAAAACGTATTTGTATTTGTTAGGTACTTGTTACCAATATACTTATATACAAAATTCTTCCGAATTTAGTGTGATTAAAAGTAAGTCCCTAATAAAAAAAAACCTTGCAGTGTATTCCTGTTAAAATAATAAAAAATCTTGTTATTAAAAGAAGACAATGTACCCCTGGCGAGAGATTTTGCTTACTAAGTGTCTACCTTGGAAGAAGTATATCATTATTTAATTCAGGTACTTAATGGAAAGTGAGAGCTACAAATAAAGTACTTTGTTTTTAAGGTATCGGTGAAATTCGAGTGCAGTGAAACCAAACGCAAGAAAAAGAAGTTGGAACTATCCACCGTTTACTTGCCTGAGCAAGATGACCATTTTAGCGAAGACGAAGATGAGGTTTATATCCACCAAGATGAAAACTCAATGATCTCAACTGCAAACCAGATGGCCGAAGCAGAAGCCTTTGGAACTACCATCGGGCTTCAGCTTAAGGACTTAGATCCTATGCAGAGGGTGTTTGCTGAGAAACTTATTTCAGATGCCATCTTTCAAGCTAGACTACAAAATTTAAATGAAAACTCTGTAATTGTTACGAATAAGGATAGAAATATATGACCTACAAGTAGCTTTTAAGTCCCCAATACTACACCTTGTTCAATAGGAATTTCAACTGAAGTATATGAAGTTGTACAGTTTGTGTATCAAACTGTAAATAAAACTACTTAAAAATCCTTTTTTTTTCTATATCTGAATAGAGATAGGTACCAAGAGTGATGAAATTAATCAGTAGTCTAAGCGAGCATTGACATAGTACCTACCTAGTACTGATATATATACAGGGTGTAACATAAAGGTGTGGTGATACTTTAAGGTGGGCTTGTACCTATCAAACTGAACAACTTTCTCCATGGAACCCATAGTCAAAACGCAAAAAAAATTTGTTCTTCCCATACTAAGTTGGCATCACAGCTGATCGAGTTAGTATGGGAGAGCCAAATTTTTTTTTGCGATTTGACTATGGGTTCCATGGAGAAAGTTGTTCAGTTTGATGGGTACAAGCCCACCTTAAAGTATCACCACACCTTTATGTTACACCCTGTATATAAGGTCTAACAAAATTAGCTGAAAATATTTTAACTGGTGCTTCTACCCATGAAACTGAACAACTTTCCCCATGAAACCCATAGTCAAATCTCAAAAAAATTTGAACTTCCCATATTAAGTTGGCTGATCAGCTGATCGAGTTAGTATGGGAGAGCCAAATCTTTTTTGCGATTTGATTATGGCTTCCATGGGGAAAGTTGTTCAGTTTCATGGGTAGAAGCACGAGTTAAAATAGTTTCAGCCTTATATTATATAGGGTGACTTTTAATTAGTTCTTGATAGCAAAGATAAGAATGTACTCATGATTGCAAACAACTTTCCCAAAGAAACAAGGTCAAATAAAAAAAAAATTTTGGTCATTGATACATATTAAGTAATCAAATCGGCAAAAATGTATAAAGGGCCAACATTTTTTTTTCATATTTGACATATAGTTTCTTTGGGAAAGTTGTTTGTAATCACGTGTACATTCATATCCTTTGCTATCAAGAACTAATTAAGTCACCCAATATATGTATATTATACTGTGATAGTACTGTGACGAACTCAATCTTTTTGGTATTTTTTAAATTTTCAACCTGCTTTTAAAACCTTTTTGTCCATTTTTACTTATTTGTTATTTGTTTGTTTTTTAAAATTATCATTCCGACTCGGATCACTATTACTGTCTTTCCATATTTCACGTTTATTTTTTTTCATATCGGTTTTATCATATATTCAGTTTTAGTGGATTTCTCTATTTATCGAAAGAACCCTGCCCCTCCCTCCATAACCTGCTTCCTTTTTTGAAACGAACCCTGCCCCTCCCTCCATAACCTGCTTCCTTTTTTGTGCGTGCAACGACGCAGAGGGAGGGTGCGCCGCCGCCGCAGTACCTAACTAATAGTCTCATACACAGAGATTTGTTGCCAATACCATAGATGAGTTATGCACTAACAAACAACATTTGAAAATAGAACCCATTTACACACACAATATTATAGTTGTTACCTTCCGTTGCAACGAATGCTACTTAGAAACTTCACTTCACTTTTTGAACGCATGTAACTTATCTACCTCCCCTTATTATAGCATATCTCTGCTCAGACAAAACAATCCTTAATAATATTATAAATGTGAAAATGTGTTTGTTTTTACCTTTTCACGCTTCAACACCTTAACCAATCTTGATAAAATTTGACATGCAGGTAGCCTGTGTCACTGGGAAGGACATAGGCTACTTTTTATCCCGTGAAAATCACATAGTCCGATACAGTTCCTGAGGGAACTGAAAATACACTCTTTTTTTGGTTAGATTCTTTAACATTGCGTCGGAACAATGGATTGCTGTGTTTTTTTGGCTGAGGGAGTAGGAAATGACATAATTTACTAATGATATATATCATGACATGGTTCCCGAGGGATCTGGGGAAAAGTCATTTCCGCGCTCGCGCACGCACGTCAGCGTCGCAACGAATCTACGGACTGAAGTGGTTTTTTGTATAGAATTGGTTGAGGGGGTGGGAAGTGACATAGACTTCTAATCAGAATAGCCCGATATCGTTCCTGAGGGATTTGAGAAAAACTCATAGCCGCGCTCGCGAGCCGCTTCCGGCTCGCGCACCACTCGCCCCAAAAGACAGTCATAAAAACGATGTCCACGCGGGCGAAGCCGCGGGCTAAAGCTAGTAATTAATAGTTTTAAAATATACTAGGAAGTCATCATGACAAAACTGGTAAAGTCCTTCGTAGACTGGTAACGATAACGGAAATGGATAACTCTAGGTTGACAGAATAAATGGCAACCCTCTGAGACTGTCGATCTGCCTGCGCAAAGTGGTTGCGTAAGTAGTTATCCCAACAAAACATAAATGTGAAATGGGGCCAAGTTCGATATAAAAAATTACAGCGATCTAAATGGGTAGGTACCTACCAAGTTCTATAGTGACGGAACTTCAAATAGAAATACTTATTTTTAGACTTCTTCAAATAATAGCAAATGTACAACGGTTTTCAGTTGCTTAAAAAAAATGTGTTATGTTCTACATGGTGTAACTTGGCAAGTTTTCACTATCCAATTTTATTCTATACCAGCTGTCCCGGCGAACTTAGTTCCACCTTACACTACACTACACTACCCTACACTACATTACCCTACCCTACATAAGAACCTTCTCCTGACAATAACGAACTCAACAAAAAATAATAAGCGAAATCGGTCCAACCGTTCACGCGTGATGCGATTAATAAAAAGAAAATAGGGGTTTTTATTTACAGGATGGGTTTTTTTATGGGGAAATTCTAAACTATAAAATATAGAGAAAAACACTCTTAGAAACCGTGATCTCAATTTTAGAGAAAATAAAAATGACATTTAAAAAAATATATTTTCGGATATGGTATTTGAAAAATAATATTTTTTTTGTTATATCGATGTATATCACTATACAAACGAAAAATTGTATGGAGACCGTAGGTCTAAAGTTGCTAGAAGTTGTTGAAATTAACGTTATAGTTTTCTTTAATAGTTATGTGAAAACTGGCCGATTTTCAAATGAAAAAGGACAAAAAGAAAAAACATTCGACCCTTCAAATCTTGTGAGTTATAGGTACTGCATCTTTTTGTTACAACCTGTATAGTAAGTGGTACTTCCCATACATGCAAAAGGGATTGGAAACCATTTTTGAGTGATCCCAACAGCAATAACCGGATTTTATGAAAATAACTGAACAACTATAGCATATAGGTTAATTCATTCAATAGCCACCCTGCGGTGTGACGGATCACTCATGTGGTGACTAGGATGTCTGCCAGCACAAAGTTTGCAGCTTAGCACGTGATGGCCGCTCTTGTCCCCTTTTAACTGCTGTTGAAATCCGCGGATATCCTTAATACCTAATAAAAATATAATGTTGTCCAGAAAATCTCTGCTGTTTTCCCACGAGCACTCACCCGTGTTTCTTGAGATCTTGTCTCATTTCAACATCAACACTGCCCGATTTGGACATCTGTAAAGAGATTTCTGTTTAAAAATAATTTTCTAAAAACCTAAAACTTTCAGGTACTTACAAGCTTTTAATATTGCATTGTCACGCGATGTATATAAGCATAAAAAATTTCAGCTCAATCGGAAACCGGGAAGTGGGTCAAATTTAACTTGCAAGATTCCGCCTTAACAAACACATACATTGCAAGTAAAATAAAAGCTTGTAAAAATCCTTTGTCAGAGAGATCTTCTAAAGGTTACCAGTACTAAATGGCCGTAAAGAGACGTCACTAGAGTCCTACTTAATGTATTTTGCAGAACCCGATAGAACGCTTGGTATCACATTTATTATCACACACAACCTTCGAGTTTCTTTGCAGGCGTGTGCAGGTTTCCTTGGCATGCTATCCTTCACCGTAAGAGCGTCCGATAATCGTAAACATGAAATGGAAATTAGAAAACACATTGGTACGTGGCAGGAGGTAGCGACCCTAGCCGTTACGCCACCGACGCTCCAAGTCTACCTACAAATATATTTTTTTTATATAAAAAAAATAAGTGCATTTGGCGAACATGCGGCGATCATCGTGGCTTTGGAGCTCGTTTAATATAAGTTCCTCGTCGCCAATGAGTCTCCTGGAGCGTCGGTCCAAGGTATCTAGCTGGTAACGAGCCGATAACTCCGAGCTGATAACTTGTGTGAAGTAAAATGCTACAGGATTCCGAGCTTTTGGGCAGCTGTTTTTGGCTAGAATTCGACGTATCTGCCGAAATATAAAATATAATCCACGCGAAGGAGCTTAAGATGCTCGCAGATCTGGATAGATTCATCTCGGAAAGTAGGAGTTAGGGCAAAATGACTCATTTTTGCTGTGAATAGACACTTGCCTTTTAGAGTTATTTTATATAACAAGATTAGCATCGCCCCATTCGAGGACTGCCTAGGTTCGCGCGACACTTGTGTTTTAGAGATATTTAACGTAATAAGAGTAGCATCGCCCCACTCGGGGACTGCCTAGGTTCGCGCGCGACACTTGCGTTTTAGAGGTATTTAACATAAGATTAGCATCGCCCCACTAGGGGACTGCCTAGGTTCGCACGCTACACTTGCGTTTTAGAGGTTTTAAATAACAAGGTTACCATCGCCTCACTCGGGGACTGCCTGGGTTCGCACGCTACACTTGCGTTTTAGAGGTATTAAACGTAACGAGATTAGCATCGCCCCACTCGGGGACTACCTAGGTTCGCACGCTACACTTGCGTTTTAGAGGTTTTAACTAACAAGGTTACCATCGCCTCTCTCGGGGACTGCCTGGGTTCGCACGCTACACTTGCGTTTTAGAGGTATCAAACGTAACGAGATTAGCATCGCCCCACTCGGGGACTGCCTAGGTTCGCGCGCTAAACTTGCGTTTTAGAGATATTTAACGTAAAAAGATTAGCCTCGCCCTACTCGGGGACTGCCTAGGTTCGCGCGACACTTGCGTTTTAGAGGTATTTAACGTAATAAGAGTAGCATCGCCCCACTCGGGGACTGCCTAGGTTCGCGCGCGACACTTGCGTTTTAGAGGTATTTAACATAAGATTAGCTTTGCCCCACTCGGGGACTGCCTAGGTTCGCACGCTAAACTTGCGTTTTAGAGGTTTTAACTAACAAGGTTACCATCGCCTTACTCGGGGACTGCCTGGGTTCGCACGCTACACTTGCGTTTTAGAGGTATTAAACGTAACGAGATTAGCATCGCCCCACTCGGGGACTGCCTAGGTTCGCGCGCGACACTTGCGTTTTAGAGGTATTTAACGTAGCAAGATTAGCATCGCCCTATTCGGGGACTGCCTAGGTTCGCGCGACACTTGCGTTTTAGAGGTATTTAATGTAGCAAGATTAGCATCGCCCTACACGGGAACTGCCTAGGTTCGCGCGACACTTGCGTTTTAGAGGTACTTATTTAACGTAGCAAGATTAGCATCGCCCTACTCGGGAACTGCCTAGGTTCGCACTTTACACTTGTGTTTTAGAGGTTTAACGTAGCAAGATTAGCATCGCCGTATTCGCCCTACTCGGAAACTGCCTTGGTTCGCGCGACACTTGCGTTTTAGAGGTATTTAACGTAACAAGATTAGCCACTCGGCGACTTCCTAGGTTTGCGCGCTTATGAGCACTCTCTGAGATAGTATGGGCATATATCTCTCTATCTATTGAAACGCTAACTATCGTTTCGAGCCGATCTCTTTTGTCGCGTTTCATAATTAAATTCTTTTTTGATGTCGTTGCTCTATGGTATTTGAATTTGAAAATTGTTGTTATTTTTTAACAAGAAAAAAAAAGGTTGACCGTGATCCCGTCTACAGATGCGAATTTTAATTTTTTTGGATAAATTGTTTTATAAGTCGTTATTGAGGCCCACAATTTTATTCTGTGGTAAGTAATTTGTATAAGGAAACCGCTTTGCGTGTATTTTTGGTTCTGCGGCGAATTACATTGTTATATCTCCGTAGGGTTTCATCCAGCCCCTACGAGGTTGACGTCCCCGAAGTTTTACAATAAAGGATTAATCCCGGGATGGAGCAGTGCTGATCACCAGCCACTCCTTTCTACTGCCCGCCCAGCTGCTCGCCATAAGGGAAGTGAATTTATTTTATCTTTTATCCCGAGCGACTCTCTGACTCTCTGACCTTTCCGCCGACCTAGAAGATTTCCTGTTTCCAGTTTCTGACCATTAGTTATTTATTTTAAATTTTAAAAGTGTTTTGTATCTGATACATATTTTGTTAAAAAGATAGGGTAATTCAGATCAAACTGAAATTTTAAACTTAGTAACTTATTTAAGTACCAAAGGGACGGTGACGATCGTTGCCTGCCGGCATACTATAAAATAACCATTTTATATACAGATAAAATTGTAACCTTAAATTTATTTCCGTAAATTCTCCATAAATATATTAGGTCATTGTTTTTTAATTGTCTACACGGTCAACCATTGTATATTGTTCATATTGTTGGTCATATTGTTTATTGTTCCTTCTTTTTAGGAAAAAATCATAAAATATATTTATTCTAATTTACCCCATAATATTTTTTTCTTCAAACTCCATTTAGGCCTGAACCTCTAAATCGTACGTATCGTATGTGGCAAATTCCGTGAGGGTTTTTATCCCCAGTTCCCTTTATTTTTGTCACACTATCTTCTATCTATCTATCTATCGTGTCACAGTGTTAGTTCCCATACTCCTCCGAAACGGCTGGACGGATTTCCATAAAATTTTCTGTGTATATTCGGTAGGTCTGAGAATAGGTTACAAAAAATTGTTTACCGGGATCTGAGCGGGCGAAGCCGCGGGAAACAGCTAGTTCTTTTATAACAACCATTTGAAATTATTTTGGCAAAAAACCATAACTCACACTAAAGTACAACCTATTTTTTTTGTGGGATCATCAATAGCATCGTAAATTCACAATGCACAGGGACGGACTTAGAGGCACTCAGGAGCGCTAATGCCGGCCGAGAGGGGATTACCAGTACATTTGCGCTCAGAGTCGCCCGCGTGAAAGCCGAGAATCTGTTTGCAGCCAGACCGACAATACTAAGTGGCTGCTCGTTGAAAGGTGGTGAGATTGTCGCACGGATGTTTATTAAGAGTAGTGTATGACCAGTTTGATCCATAAAAACGAAATTTGGTTTTTATTTCAATAATTATCAATCAGCTGCTGACATTTTGTGTACATTCATTAAAAAACATATCGGGAATGGATGATTTGTTTATGTTTCCAAATTCATTTTTTTTGTTGTAAGATTGGCACAACTGTTTTCCATTTTGGAGCGGAGTTTGATTTTCATCTTTTGAATACAGTGCTCTGAATCGATTGCGAACTGGAGTCGCCCGATCCAAGGAAAGCCTGAAAAATGGGGAGTACTTCCTGAACATGCCAACATATCGTGCCAGTGTGGCGAACCCCAGACTACTTCACATTTCTTAACATGCTCTAAGGGCCCATAATGTACAACAGAAGACCTAATGAAGGCAACAAACACCCGAGGCGATCGAGGTGGCACGATTTTGGTAAAAGTATATTTAATGTTAAGGAATTGACAGTTCCACATGAGAAGAAGAAGAATACAGTGCTGTTTTTAGTTATATAATATCTAGTGTGTATTGGAAATTTCATAATGGACTAAAACATGGCACAAAGAGTTTGTCTTAAATTTTGCATAGCCGAAGGAATTTCGTGCCCTTCGCACAAGGCCATCATTGTAAACGAATTTTTGACCATCGAGCAACCACCTTATTTACCAGATATGGCTCCAGCCGACTTCTTTCTTTACCCTCAACTCAAATTACCACTTCGTGGCGCCCGTTTTCATTCGGTAGAAGACATAAAGGAGAATTCGCGGCGAGAACCGAACTCAAGCCCGAAAAAAGCGTTTAAAAAATGATTGTTGTGAAAATTTCAACTGTCTACCTGTTACGGATCATGAAATACAATCAGCTGACAGACAGACGGACAAACTGACGGATAGTGGAACTTAGTAATAGAGTCCCGTTGGTTACCCTTTGAGAGTACGGAGCCCTAAAAACTAATACCTGTGTTTGTGGTTTTTCTGATTTCCGTAAAAATATGTAAGGTATTTCGCCATATTAACGCCCGCCTCCTTATTACGCCCTGATAACAGAAAACAGACTTAGAATGGTATGATTTGTATGTTTATGCATACATAAAACAAACAAATAGAAACGTGTCCACACCGAGTCGCTCGCAACGCCATTTAGGTTAGTAGTGCTGCGCTCTCCACTATCGTCAATCAAATTCACAACGCGCTCGTAAAATTCACTCCTGAGAAAAGTCGAAAATGTTTCTTCGTTTTGCTGCAGTTTTCCCTGAATTTTTTAATGACATGATTAAAAATTGGTGCTTTCTTTGATTTTTGCAAAAATATCTTACGAATTTTGAATGTTTTTATGTTTCAAGTCATCAATTATAATGGAATGCTACCATTTTTCTTTTCAAAAACACCTATTCTATTATTGTTTTATGACTTAAGTAACATATCTATTTTTAAATATTTTGTAAAACATCATAGACAAGTTAAATGATAATTTACTTAAGTTAAAAGCATGATATTATTTTCTATTTAGTTTTGATTTATCTTGTCTCTGTTATATTTTGGGTAGGGAATGATAACATAATTTTTTATTACAGAATTTTTCTTACTCTATTGACTTATTTTTACGTCCATTATCAGATATTAAAAAATAGGCGTTGTTGGGGGCAGTAGTTTTATTAACGCTCAACAATATTTTTAAAAACAGCATATAATACCAAAAAAGTGATTCAAAATTAGGTGGGCGTTATTTGCTTAATCACCTTAGTTTCAAAGTAGATTATACAGACCAAAAAAAAAAAAAAATAGATACCAAAATCTGACAAACCACAAACACAGATACTCGTTTATACAACGGGTTCAAAAATTTCAACGAAATTGGTTAATTAATATAGGTAAAAATAATAACCAAACTTAGCTTTTATGAAGTGTGCTAGGAATACACTTCTCTTAATAAAGATTGCGGCGAGATTATTTAAAAGGCGGAACAATGTTCAATATGGCCGTCTAAAAAAGGAGGGCGACGAACCTTGGATTTTCAGTTCTTTAAATATCTTTTGTGCCGGAGTCTGGTTTTAAGTTAGACGAGGATTAACCAAAACAAATACTTTACGTAAATTAAATGAGGAGGACCCGTGCTACTCCGCAGTATTTTTTTTATTATGGACATTGAGGCTTGAGCGACTGACTCGCCAATCGCCATTAATGTTGCGCGGCAGGGCTGCCACCTCTGTTCGATCGTTGAGCGCTATATCAGCTCTAAAAAAGCGCTAAATTCCGCTAATACACAAAAATATAAAAACAGCGCTAGATAGCGCGCCAAATTTTCAAGTCTTAAAATTAACTTTCAAAATAAAATAAACGGATGTTTTTTAAATATTTAGCCTACCCTAAACCTTAGGCCTTAGTCGACCACGCGGGCCCAGTGCGAGTTGGTCGTATTCACACATAATCTGCGAGTATATCCGCAGGCGTGTGCAGGGTGCCTCACGATGTTTTCCTTCACCGTAAGAGCGTCGGATAATCGTAAACATGAAATCGAAATTCGAAAACACATTGGTACGTGGCAGGATTCGAATCACGGCCTCCCGGATAGGAGGTATCAGCCGTAACCGTTACGCCACCGACGCACCTTTCATTTAAAAAAAAGCGAATCGGTTTGATGCAACGGCCGGACGGAACAACATATATACAAAGGTTAACAAAGGTACACACTTTTTTAACTGGAGCTTGTACTCATGAAACTGAACAACTTTCCCCAAGAAACCCATGGCCAATTCGCATTTATTATTTTTTAATTAAATTATCAACTGCTCAGAATACAACTCCCAGCTGGTATCCGCGTATTGACAAAGTTCAATGACCGCACCGGCCCGCCACGCCGCCGCGGCGTATTCTGGCGTGTTCCGCGCAATTTAATAATTTTAATTAAAAAAACAAAAGCGAATTGACCATGGGTTTCTTGGGGAAAGTTGTTCAGTTTCATGAGTACATGCTCCAGTAATAAAAAAGTGCGTACCTTTGTTAAGACCCTGTATATATATTTTTTAATATTAAGAGGGCGAAAGTTAGGCTATTTTCAATGCTTGATAGATGACAAATCTGTGCACCAATAGCTTTCAATTAAAAATAGCAAATCGGTTGGATAGAACAGCCGGACGGACTCGTATTATATTCTAGAGGGAGTACGGTGCGCGAGCCGCTAGCAGCTCGCGGGGTTGATTTTCAATGCTTGGTGACAAATCTGTGCATCAATACTTTTATTAATATTTTTTTTTGGTTTTTTAATTTACCTATAAAATCCGCTATGTTGACTTTTTTATATTTTACATATCAGACACGTGGAGTTATGGCACAAATCCAAAGACACCTTTTGTCAAAACATTTGTCAAGATCGGTTAAGTGGTTTAGGAAATACGAGGGAACAGATGAACATCCATACATATATAAGGTCTAACAAAATTAGCTGAAACTATTTTAAGGGCAAGTTCAGTAAACGAAACTGAACAACTTTTTCTTCAGCGACCATACTGAAATCTAAGAAAAAAATCTTCAATAAAAAAATAAGAAATCTTAATAAATGCGGCACTGGCCATCGTACCGTAACTCGTAGCAGCCGCAGCCCACGTGCCTCCGCCACAGATGATAATAGTAGCACAAGCCTCCGCCTATTTAGTAATCTGTGCCTCCGCTCCGATCATTCCGACCCTTTACCCGCAGCCTTCCTTCTTACATCCCAAACCTGTGGTTAAAAACTTCATAGCACACCGCCATGTCCAAATACTTTTGTACGGCATTTTCACTACGAAACACTTAACTTAGTCACAATACAAAAATTGTATTGTGACTTAGGCACTTAGGTCACAAAATGTCATAGGTTAGGCTTTGAGCAACGTAACTCAATGAGTGCGCGAGAGTAACTGGGATATTTATTTACTTCACAGTTGCTTGCAGGCGCTTGCTCGTAGGTACATTTCGCGTGGTTCGTTCAACGACCTCAAGCGCCTCAAGAAAAGAGCAACTGCCTTCAATTTCAATTTCTTCTTTTTCCTAAAGTGTAAATACCTGTTAGATTGTATTTTACTACCTACAGCTAAAAGGAACTGTAAGGTTTTAAGTATTTTAAATAAGAATTGATTGAGAGAACTAGCAAAGGTCAACGCCCGGGCACAGTGCACAGTTTTGTTGCGACACGTCACGAGTCCAGCGATGTAAACAAAAACCAGGACCGTACTACGAGAATATTATTTAATTAAGTAGGCAGTAATGGAAGGGGGGGGGGGAATTTTTTTTTAAATTTCGGTATGGGCGCTGAAGAAAAAGTTGTTCAGTTTCGTTTGCTGAACTTGCCCTTAAAATAGTTTCAGCTAATTTTGTTAGACCTTATATACATAGAGTGTCAAAAAAATTACGCCCTTTTTCCGTAGTCGGGTGAAAAAGCAAATCGTTTGGATAGAACGGCCAGACGGACTCACATTATATTTCGCAAATTCTTTTAATATAAGGTGTAACAAAATTAGCTGAAACTATTTTAACTGGTGCTCCTACCCATGAAACTGAACAACTTTCCCCATGGAACACATAGTCAAATCGCAAAAAAAATTTGGCTCTCTCATACTGCTTCGATCAGCTGATCAGCCAACTTATTATGGGAAGTTCAATTTTTCAAGTTGTTCAGTTTCATGGGTAGAAGCACCAGTTAAAATAGTTTCAGCTAATTTTGTTAGACCTTATATAGATTAATATATAACAATTTATACAATTATCAAGTTCTATACAAGAACCAGAAATGTAATTTCTTTATTAAACAATCAAAGTGTAAGTCGTGGAAAGTAGAATAAAGTTGGAAAGATATTCTCTTATCCCTCCTTTGGCCAATTGGCGAACTTCGGTTGACACTTCCCGCTCCAGCAAAGGCAACGAGAGTTTTTATTCCCGCAACTTTTATTGACTTATTTACAGAAACTTTGTCGAGTCGAGTGCCTTTGAGAACTAATAGTTATCAGTTTCAAGCAGGATCCGTCCAAGTATGATACGTATTTATCTGTGTAACAAACAATAGGGATGACGACATCATCAGAAATAAATTATGAACTCTTGATCACTAAATTGCCCTCCTACTTAAACTTCAGAAAACATTACTTGTTTTGTTTTCCATCAAGTCTTCGATTTTTAATTCACCAAAATCACAAAATGAGTACATTAATGACGCTGATAAACTATGACGTCACGCCTAGGTATTTTAAACATTTTAGAACAAAATGTCGTTTTTGACAGATGATAAAAAGTAACTCAGATGACTAGCATTCGTCACCCCTATTGACTCGGCTGGGCAGCGTTCGGGAAAGCTTCACAATGTTCTCACGTCCCAAATACGGCAGTGTCTTAGACCAAGTTCTTCGACCAGTGTGTGTTGCCAGTGATGACATACGAAACTGAGACATGGTCGCTTACTATGGGCCTCCTATGGCCCAAAGAGCACTCAATCCGAGCAAGTAGAAACGTGTTTATTTAATATCGAACGTAAACCTATTCATTTTAAGTTCAAATCAGAGCGAGCTTCAACGCGGCTGTTACGTTGAAACCTAACATCCAATTCTCGATTTTTACATGTTTTTATTACTTTTCATCACTGTCAAATAAGTGAAAAAAAATGTGATCAATTAAAATGAAAGGTCTTAAAGTCACCGATTTTTGTGTGTTGGTTTCATTCAACATTAAATATTTGTTTCCGAGAAATTTTGCAATTAATGCCAAAAACAGGGTCTACAGTATATTTTTTGTCAAAAGTAATAATATTTTTAAAATTGTATTCAATTAAATCGATTATTTATTACTTTAAGTATATTATATATTTTTTCCATGGTGATAGCCTTACAAAGTCTTTCAATAATTTGAATTGAATATTGTCATTTGACCCATCTTAGGGCCTTAAGAAGGTGAAGGTTAAGGTCACCTAAAGGGCAATGGAGCGTGCCATGCTCAGGGTTTCTCTGCGTGATCGAATCAGAAACGAGGAGATCCGTAGGAGAACCAAAGTAACCTATATAGCTCTCAGAATTGGTAAACTTAATAGGGGATCGTACTGCTAGTCATTTGACTTACTTTTTACGATCTGTCAAAAACGAAATTTTGTTCTAAAAATGTTTGAAATACCCACAAGTGACGTAATAGATTTTAAGCGTCATTGACGAACTTATTTTGTGAATTTGATCAATGAAAAATTGAAGACGTGATGGAAAAACAAAAGAAGTAAGGTTTTTTGAAACTTCAAGAGGAGAGCAATTTAGGAAAACATATTTCAGATTTTATTTTTGATGCAGTCCGATACCCTATTGGCAGTGGGCGGGGCACATAGCTCGTAGAACAGATAGCCGTTAGGGTATTAAAGTTCTCGAGTGGCGACCGCGCACCGGAAAGCGTAGCGTAGACAGGCCTCCCACTCGGTGAACCCATGACCTGGGAAGGTCGCAGGAAGCCACTGGATGCGGTCGTTGTGGAAATCCTTGGGGGAGCCCTTAGTGTAGCAGTGGACGTCCTTCGGATGATAATAGATCATGATACAACAATTGAAGAGATAACAAAAACAATTTTAACAGAACTTAATAACTTTGAGTTAATAATAACATAGGCTGTTACGTCTACACGAAAAGCTGCTTCAAAACATGTTCTACTATCTTAATGAGTTTTCAAGCGACTTCCAAAAAGGAGGAGGTTCTCAATTCGATTGTATGTTTTTTTATGTGTGTTACCTCAGAACTTTTCACTGGGTAAACCGATTTTGATGATTATTTTTTTATTCGAAAGCTAGTGCTTTCCGTGTGGTTCCATATAAATTTTATTTAAATCTGTGTAGTACTTTATTAGAAAATTAACAAATACCAAAAATAATAATGCAAAATTGTTCTAAGTTGTTGCGATGGAAGTCGGCTTTTTAACGTGTTTAGCGTTTTCAATTATTGGATCACGGGTTAGAGGTGCAGAATTTAAAAAAAAATTAACATGAATGAGACTGTAAGATTTAAATACCTACCTACCTTTTATTGTTGTGTTACATTTGCATGCTGTATTAATGGCAAAAAAGTGATTCCGTATTGTTATAATTGAAAACGCTAAACACGTTAAAAAACCGACTTCCATCAAAACAACTTAGTACATTTTAGCATTATTATTTTTGGTTTTTGTTAATTTTCTAAAAAGGTACTACACCGATTTTGATAAAATTTAAATGGGACCACACGGGAAGTACTAGCTTTCTAATAAAAAAGGAATCATAAAAATTGGTTCACCCAGCCCAAAGTTATGAGGTAACAAACATAAAAAAAAATACAGACGAATTGAGAACCTCCTTCTTTTTGGAAGTCGCTTGAAAAAGAACATCACACTTTAATACCTTATTTAAAAGCGAATGAAGAAAAGTTGTACCAAAGTATATATATTAGTACTAACATACAGTATGGACACTCCCTGCCGCTCTCTAAATGGCCCCCTCGTCACCCAGATTGATACAGATTGTTTACAGTTTGGTTGTCGAACGTATAGGATGTCGCCACCATTTTGTTTGATCAGTTATTCCTTTTTTGAAATGTTATTTCTGGCCCGTTACTTACCTACTTACTTTGTTATTCTCAATGTTTCTACGTGTAAAATATAAAGGAGTTTATACAATGTCTGACTGAAACCCTGTTGGAACCGGTGGTCCAGAGATAGGCGCTCCTGCCTGTTGGGCCAAGGGTCATAGGTTCGCTCGCCACCCAGGACAAAGTCAAAGTATAATTATTGCAATTATAGGTACAAAAATATGGTCTTAAATAATAAAATTTATCTTACCTCTATAATTTGCCTAACACGGCGTGCAATAATGATAATTCAAACCATCAATCACATAATAATTTACACACAAGATATTCAATATTTACAACACAACACAATTTAATAGTTCGATGACAATATTAATATAGATAATAAATGTCATCATAGAACATGTACACCTTTTCAAATTCTACAATATTACACAAACATTCGTGTGATAAAATCGTTTCTCTGCTTTGTGCATGGGTGTTAATGTATATGTATAATATTATGTTAAAACGCTCTTTAATTTTATTATTTTTATTGAATATATTATTTGACCTTATTCGGTATGATTAATTGTTTTCTAGGTTAAATTTTTCTTTGTACCTATAGGGTCCTTCCAAAATACCTGAAAATATTTTAAGGAGGCGTTCGGCCCACTAAACTGAACAACTTTCCCCACGGAACCTTCATTCGATTCGTAAGTAAAAAAAATGAACTTTCTAATTTAAATCAGCGATAACGAATATTTTATGTTTTTTTTTTGTATTGAGTTGAGGTAAAGTTGTTTAGTGTCATGAGCTGAACTGTCCCTTAAATTATTTTCAAGTATTTTAGAAGAACCTACGTACAAGCTATGCAGTAGTGAGTATCCTATTGGAGAAGAAAAATGAGACCAAAAAAGCAAATCTCGTCAAATAAATAATGATGATAATTAAAAAAATATATTAAATTAAATTTCAACTGTTTATTTTATTAAAGAGAAAACACATAATGCCAAAACGAAAAAAAACCGCTAAACACGTTACAAACCGATCTCCATCGCAACAACTTAGTACATTTTGCATTATTAATTTTGGTTTTTTGTTAATTTTCTAATAAAGTAGGACACCGATTTTGATAAAATTTGTACCAAAGAATTCACAAGCATTTCCCTATCAAATAAAAAAATAATCATGAAAATCGGTTTACAATCTGCGATGATATAACGTAACAAACATAAAAAAAAGACGTGTAGCACTCGGGGACTGCCGCGTTAAAGCTATTGCATAGCATTTTTATCAACTTATGCAATTATAATTATTTATTTATTTTTTATTTATGCACTATTTACCAGTATACCATATAGTCCTTGGGGCGCGGGATGTTTATGTAATAAATTAACACTAAAAAAGTTTATCATCATCATCATCGTCAATCGCCATCATCAATCACCATCATCAATCGCCATCATCAATCGCCATAATCAATCGCCATCATCATTCGCCATCATCAATCGCCATCATCAATCGCCATCATCAATCGCCATCATCAATCGCCATCGCCATCGCCATCGCCATCGCCATCGTCATCGTCATCATCATCATCACCATGATGGATAGATAGATGGCACTGTAAGTTTTTTAGAACCCAATATATTTTTTTTTGGGGTGTCAGGTTTTATTTCCGTTACGAAATTTCTTGATTCGGTCCCCTCAAAGCCCGCGAAAAAGCTATTCAATAGCTTAAAAACTATAAAATTAAATTCCCGCGATTTTAAAGTCGTTCTTTCTGTCTATGAAAAGGAGTGAAAGTATCGAGAAATTCGCTAAATTTTGAAATTTTATGAAAAACCGCCCAAGTGCGAGTTAAAACCGCACACAAATGTTTCCATACCATCATACTAGATGGCGTTGCTAGTCTCTTTACGATTTTTGTATGGAGACCCCCTTATTTTTCACTTATTCTAATCTTTAGTACTTGTTAAAGCGGCAACAGAAATACATCATCTGTGAAAATTTCAACTGTATAGCTATCACGATTCATGAAATATAGCCTGGCGATAGACGGACAAACAGACGGACGGACAGTAGAGTCTTCGTAATAGGGTCCCGTTTTAACCCTTTGGTTACGGAACCCTTAAAAACACACAGTCAAATTGAGAACGTTCTCCCTTTTTGGAAGTCGGTTAAAATCGAATATGTGAATGTAATACACAAAATACACGCGTGTAAGTAACTATTTAATACACAGAGCACAGGAAATATTGAAACATATATTTTACGTGAAAAGGAAGAGACCGTCACACGACACGAAAGCAGACGTTTATTAAGAGGATTGTGATACAAACGGCGTTAAAGATTTTCACCTCTTAAATGTTAACCGATTTGGACCAATTTTTGACAGGTTGTCAGTCAGAACAAAATCTAGGCTTATACGTTTTTGTTTTTTTGGATAAAGTTAATAAGTTTAAGTTTAACTTTATTGTCGTTCACGTGTTTGCATACAAAACGAATTTCGGCCATTTTTTGTTTATTTATAATCAGTAAGCCTAGCTTTTGTTCTGACTGACAAGCTATCAAAAATTGGTCCAAATCGGTTAACATTTAAGAGGAGAAAATGGTTAACGCCGTTTGTATGAAAAGTCGCAGCTTCACAATTCTCTTAAGTTTGCTCTCGAAGTTAGAACAGCGTTGAGTACAAATTTGTGTCAGTCCCAACGCTTCAAACGAGAATTATTTTATTCATCTAATATTTTTTCAACATTTAATTTGCTGGCACAGTAAAGTTTTAGTTCCAGATACATTTTGAGCTCGTTGTTCCTCTGTTTGGAGTAGTTTCAATAGCTTTTATTTAACTTGCAATCATGTTTGTATGTATGTTAGTTTGTTCAGGTTCTTATCTAAGTCCTGCCGCCAAACATCATTGATGTGTTCCGGCTTGAAGATAAGATAGCCAGATCCTCATGGCGTTGGGGAATCTTGGTAAGCTCGCTACCAACTTCGGCATCTTCATCACTTACCATCAGGTGAGATGATGCCAAGGGTTTACCAAATTTGAATAAAAAAAAGGTTAAATCTTGCAAAGGATTTTAGAGCGACTTCCAGAAATCCGATTGAGCTGAAATGAAGCCATGTTTCCGTTGACAAGGTCCCAGGATCGTGTTTACAAGCTTTTATTTAACTTGCTATGTATGTATGTTTGTTCGGGTGGAATCTTGCAGGTTAAATTTGATCCACTTCCCGGTTTCCGATGAGCTTTAATTTTGCATGCATATGTATCGCGTGACAATGCAATATTAAAAGCTTGTACCTAAAAGTTTTTAGGGGTTTTCGAAAGTTATTATTTTTAAAAAGAATCGTATGAAATACAATAGTTTGCTCACCTTTTTTGAATTTGGAACCGTGTATTTTTTATATTCATTTAAGCATTTGGCTTTTTGAGCATAAAACTATTTTCAAATAAAAGCTTGTACCTAAAAGCTTTTGAGTTTTTCGAAAATTATTTATTTTCCGTAGAATCGTAGGAAATGCTGTGCTCGCCTTTATTTATTTTCTCGACCCCGAAGTACGATACCATCGAAGTATTATGCACGGTACGTACATACTAGTACGTAGGGTAGATGAAGTATTTTTATCGCAAAAAAAGTTTTTCCAATTTCCGTAAAAATGTGTTCTGTATCATTAACACATACCGAAAAACCGAATATCTCCATTCCGTTCGTGAGTCCGTGCGTTGCGTCCGTGCGTGCGTGCGTCTGTCCGTCACGCTCGGCTCTGGAGGCTATATCTTTAAATTATCATTATTGAAATTATTTCATCGAGGGATTGTCAGAAGTTTCTTCGTACCTTTGAACCGAAGAGTAGCTGCGTTGGGGAATCTTGGAAAGCCCGCTTCCATCTTCAGCATCATCGTCACTTACTCAGGTGAGATGATGCCAAGGGCTTACCAATTGTAAAAAAAACAACAAAAAATTAATATTTTTTCTTCTTAAAACGGCTCTAACGATTTTGATGAAAGTTTGCATGTCGAAGTTGCTTATGTTTATCAATTACATGGTAATTGGTCTGGGAAATATCGTGTTTGTATGGTTCTCCTACAAATGAAATTTAAACTTGCGATTTACTTACAAATGGTTGGAGCTATTTAATTGTCATGTATTACGAATAATTATATATTATTTAGTCAAACATTAAGAATTCATCAAAATTATTGAAAAAAAGTAATGCAATTTTTGTATGAATAAAAAAATATGAAAAAAAATGTCGAGAATTGAGTGCGGGCTGCAGTCTGTACAATTTATTAATTTGGAAACGTCGCGTCGTGTACTTATACATGGTGTAAAAAAATGGTATAGGACCCGTTAACTGGAGCTTCTACTGATCATACTAAACAACTTTCCCTAAGGAACCATAGTCAATACGTAAAAAAAATATTTCACGCTCCATACAAAAATGCACAAACTTGGTCACAGTCAGTTTTGTATGAACTTTTTGTATGAAGAGTTCAAATATTTTTTTTGCGATTTCAGAAAACTTGTATAGTTTTATGAGTAGAAGCCCCAGTTAACGGGCCCTACACTAATTCTTAATTGGCACACTGAATAGTGAACTTCACTGATTTTAACTTCTCGTGTCCTACTGTTTTCATGTTATAGTGACAGGAGCTGTTTCCCGCGGCTTCACCCGCGTGGACAACGTTTCTATGACTTGTTGAGGGTGCGCAGTGCGCGAGTCGCAAGCGGCTCGCGAGCGTGGAAAAAAGTAGCTTATGTGTTAATCCAGGTCCTAATCTGTCTACCTACCAAATTTCAGCCAGATCTGTTCAGTAGTTTTTGCGTGAAAGAGTAACAAACAAACATCCATACATTCTTACAAACTTTCGCGTTTATAATATTACTAGCTGTTTCCCGCGGCTTCACCCGCGTGGACCACGTTTCTATGACTTTTCGAGGGTGCGCAGTGCGCGAGCCGCAAGCGGCTCGCGAGCGTGGTAAAAAGTAGCATATGTCTTAATCCAGGTCCTAATCTGTCGACCTACCAAATTTCAGCCAAATCCGTTCAGTAGTTTTTGCGTGAAAGCGTAACAAACATCCACGCTTTCACATTTATTTTAAGGTAAGTTTTTTTTTCTCAGCTTTTTGCTGGTTAAGCCTGTAATTACGGGCTATGCCAAGTAATTACAGGGTGTGAGTGATATTATATTAGTTATCGCTAATTTCGTTAAACTGCAGGAACTTTCTCACCAAACGACAGGTATTTAGGATAGCGGCTTTTATTATTATTATTATATATTATATTATATATTAAGGATTATGATAATTTGTTTAATATCAATGAATGTATTAACTAATGATTGATTATTTTTGGCTTTTTGGGCATAAAACTCTTTCAAATAAAAGCTTTTACGTTGTTCGAAAATTATTTTATTGAATGTTTACATGTTCTGAACAAGGTTTGGTCCCTCGGCTCCCGCACGATTTCTGTCATACGTCTCCTGTATGGATTCATTAGACAGTAACACTGTCATAGCAAAGTATATATTATTAGTACTAACACACAGTATGGACGGACACTCCCTGCCGTTCTCTAGATTCCGACCTCACCCCCCTCGTCACCCAGATCGATACAGATTGATTTTAGTGTGGTTCTCGAACGTATAGGATTTCGCCGTGATTTTGTTCACTCCGTCATTTGTTTTTAGAAATGTTAATTTTACGACCGTTGTTGGCAGTGTCCGGGATGTGGTCATCGTGTCCATTAAACCACAGCTAGTGTGGTGCCGGTACCCAATTTCCATCAGGTGTGCAGCAATTCCTAGTTTCTGTTTACACTTACAGATAGTTTTAAAGTTCAAATACAGCTATGTGAAATCGCCCGGGGCGCGGAGCGTAGACTGAATATAATGATAGTAGTCGTCGGAACCGCAGAATATCATATCTTCTGCGCACATTGTGGAGGCAGGATGCTCATTAGATGAGGCCCCGGGCCTCACGTCTCAGAGGCTCATGGTCGGGCGGCGGTCTGTCGGTGCACTTCACGATGAAATTAGTTTTTGTTTACTATTTCGAGTTTATTATATCACTGTATATATAAAGGGCGTCGGTGGCGTAATGGCAAGGGCCGCTACCTCCTGTCCGGGAGGTCGTGGTTAGAGTCCTGCCACGTACCAATGTGTTTTCGAATTTTGATTTCATATGTACGTTTATTCGACACTCTTACGGTGAAGGAAAACATCGTGAGGAAACCTGCACACGCCTGCGAAGAAATTCTAAGGTTGTGTGTGAAGTCGACCAACCCGCTCTGGGCCCGCGTGGTCGACTTAGGCCCGATCGCCCTATTTCAGGGTAGGCTTGAGCCCCTCGGTGGGGACGTATATGAGCTGATATGATAATATCACTGTATACAGGGTTTAACGAAATTGGTGTACGACCCGTTAACTAGGGCTTCTACGCCCATAGTCTATTCGCAAGAAAACATGGACTTTCATAAAAACATTGTCATTTGTTCAATTTTCGTGTCGTAGGTGATCAAATGGGAAAATTGATCCCTACCGATGAGAGTTTTTTTACCGCCTCCGTGGCGTAATGAATAAAGCCATTAACTTAACATGAGGAGGTCGCGGGTTCGATTCCCGGCAGAGCCTAACTTTGTAAGACTCGGTCTGGTTGGTGGAAGGGCATTTTCTAAGCCCGCCTGGCTATCTACCAACATCAATGTTAACATTAATGATGTATTCCGTGAAGATAAGATTCATTAAGCCAGTTCCCCATTGCGTTGGGGAATCTTGATAAGACCACTTCCACCTTGGGCATTATCTCCATTTACCAGCAGGTGAGATGGTGCCAAGCGTTTGTCAATTATGAATAATAATAAAAAGTTCGATGCTAAGTAGGTTTATCCGCGCCTTCTAAACGACTTGAACTGAAGACCACGTTTCGAAGGAATCTTGTTAAGCCAACTTCCATCTTGGGCGTCATCTCCATTTACCATCAGATGAGATGGTGCCAAGGGCTTGTCAATTATGGATAAAAAATTGGTAAAAAACGCTAAACACCTTAAAAACCGACTTCCATCGCAACAACTTCGTATAATTTTACATTATTATTTTTGGTTTTTGTTAATTTTCTTCACCGATTCTGATAAAATTTATATGGGGCCACACGGGAAGCACCAGCTTTCAAAAACAAACGACGGGTTGCACTCCGGGAGTGCCGGCAGAAGTGAAAACTTGAATATTAACGTTGTGCATTTTTGATATTTTGGAATGGTTAGGGAATAATTTTGCACGAATTGCTTTGATTATCAGTATAAAAGTACTATCATTTATGTGGTAGAATACAATATTTATTTATTGCGCTATCGTATACACAAACATGACAATTTATATTACATTAAAAAGTTTATATCTCAGAAAAATCAACAAAAAATCAAATCCATCCGTCTTACGAATTTTCGATCAGGTCACGTGTCCTGACGCGAGTTTAACATTTTTTACCCATTACAAAACAAGTGCACAACGCCGCTAAAGAAGTTTTCACTACTCCATCCGTCTTACGAATTTTCGATCAGGTCACGTGTCCTGACGCGAGTTTAACATTTTTTACCCATTATAAAAAAAGTGCACAACGCCGCTAAAGAAGTTTTCACTTCAAAAAGAATAATCGAAAACGGTTCACCCAAGCAAAAGTTGTCGAATTGAGAACCTACTCCTATTTGGAAGTAGGTTGAAAAAGAACGAAAAGTTAGACACTAAGTAGGTTTATCTGCGCCTTGTTAACGACTTGAACTGAATACCATACGTTTCTTAATTAGAGCAAAGCTAGAGCACTGACCTAAGGCACTGACACCTCGATGTTGATGTTCATTCATTGCATCCGTAATAACTACTTTAATCTTATCACTTGATAGTCAAGTTGCATGTCTCGCGGGAACTTCGCCGCGGGTCAACTTTCAAGACAAGATAAAAGAGATGGCAACTGTGACTGCCAGCAAGCGATCTCTTTGGAGTTCAACTTAGATTATGAATAAGATCCCGCTGGAACTTACTGTTGTTTAATCCGATTGCTTTTTAACCGACTTCAAAATAAAGGAGGAGGTTTCTCAATTCGACCGCATATTTTTTTTTATGTGTGTTCGCGGATAACTTCGTCGTTTATGAACCGATTTTGATGATTCTTTTTTTATTGGTAAGGAGATATCTCAAGGGTGGTACCATGAGGAGGAAACCACGATCTGATGATGTCATCCCAGAGAAATCGAGGGGAACCTTAGCTTCCTGTTTGAAGTCGGTATTTTTATGTACAAAATTATAAAAATGGAATTCTGGAGCAAGAACTGTGGTGAAACACTGCTTTGTAATTGCTTTTAAATTCCATGAATTCACTTGTCTGTAGACTAAGTCTTTGTGCACTCACTAAGCATTTCACGACGTTAAGAAGGCTTGTTTTAGCGCTCCACCGATATTTGTTAAGCCTATGTTGGTTTAAGATGACAGCAGAGATAATTAATGTGTAGCTTTAATATAGCGCCTTACAGAAATTAGGAAAGTTATAATTATATGAACACAAAAGTTGCTTGTGTTAATACAAAAGTAAGTCAGTGAAATCACTTTTGCTGATAAGTACTTAGTTAGTTTAATCGCCTCCGTGGCGTAATGGTAGTCCATTCGCTTCACACCAGCAGGTTGCGGGTTCGATTCCCGGTGGGGTCAACTTGTAAGACTCGCTTTGGTTGGTGGTAGGGCATTTTATAAGCCCGCCTGGCTAGCTAGCTCCATCATATCTAAGTCTTGCCGCCAAACATCAGTGTGAACAACATTGATGTGTTCCGGCTTGAGGATAAGATAACCAGTTCTCCATTGCTTTGGGGAATCTTGGTAAGACCGCTTCCATCTTCGGCATCATCGTCACGTACCATCAGGTAAGATAATGCCAAGGGCTTACCAATAGTGAATAAAAAAAAGTACTCGTAATAAACTGGCTACGCTCCAAAGTTATCGGATATGGTGTAAGATTTTCAGTTCTCATCATATCAGCTCATATTCGTCCCCACCGAGGCGCTCGAGCCTACCCTGAATTAAGGAGATCGGGCCTTAGTCGACCACGCGGGCCCAGTGCGGGTTGGTCGACTTCACACACAACCTTCGAGTTTCTTCGCAGGTGTGAGCAGGTTTCCTCACGATGTTTTCCTTCACCGTTAAAGCAATCGGCGAGTATAAGTACGTAAGTTTCGAAAAACTCATTGGTACATTGGCCGTCCGGATTTGAACCCGGCACCTCTGTATAGGGGGAACGAGTAGTTACAGGTTGAGCCACCGACGCTTCTTCTATTTTAGGAGCAATTAATTTTATTACTACTAATATTAATATACGGTAAAATAATTTGTCGTTTGATAAACTACCACTACTTGTATGAGCTGTAGGAATTACAGCTCTTCTCGCAGCTTGTCATAGGACAATGATACCTTTTACCTACTTAACTGAACTGGCTATCTTATCTTCATGCTGGAACATACCAATGATATCAACATTGATATTTGGCGGCAAGATTTAGATAAGATGGTGGTAGCTAGCCAGGCGGGCTTAGAAAATGCCCTACCACCAACCAAACCGAGTCTTACAATTGACCCCGATGGGAATCGAACCCACGACCTCCTGTGTAAAGCCTTGAACTTTGCCTCTGAGCTACGGAGGTGGTTAAAAATATAGATAAGATAAGATACTTCATGGCGTCTTGTTTAATACACAGTCTGGTTATTGCTACGTTTATGTTACACTAAGCTACGTTTATGTAAGATGATGCTTTGTACAATGTTCGTACAATATGAACGGATGCGGTCGAGCAACAAGTACCAGATTTACCATAAATATGGTGACGCGGTTTTTTTAATGGCAAAGCTTGTCCGTGACGAGATAACGGTACTGCCAGAAATTTAGTGGACTGTATCTCATGGATGATTAGGATTTGGCAAAGAGAACTGCAAGCGCACTGACTCTCCTTGCTGCTGTATTTCGTCTGATGAAAGTGGTCCTAAGGCGACATCCTCCAGGGTCTTTAAATGGGAGCGGAGCGGGCTCAGTTCACGCGCGACACGACTTCCAGTTCCTTTTCACTAATATATTTTTGATGCACACGCGTTATAGTTTTTAATATATATATATTTTTACACAAAATTCACACGGTTTGTCTTAATTTTCGAAGATTTGACCGGCCAAGTTAGTGATTCGATGTGGCTCAGAAAACAATATGGCTTCTTTTTGTTCTCTTTTTTATTGGTCAATCAAAACATATGTCTGTGTGTATACAACACCCTGGACACTTCATACAGCGGGCCAGAAATGACATTTTGAAAAACGAATGACGGAACTAACAAAATGGCGGCGAAATCCTATACGTTCGACAAAAAAACTGTAACCAATCTGTATCAATCTGGGTGACGAGGGGGTGAGGTCGCAATCTAGAGAGCGGCAGGGAGTGTCCATACTGTACTCGTATGTTAGTACTAATATATATATACTTTGGCGTCAGTATCGCAGAGCATCCAGTGGCTCTGTGCTGCAGCATCAGGGCCACAAAGGCATAGCCGAACTGATGACTGGATGCCTGCAACTGTCGTTCACCAATTGCTAATCTATAGCAACCGCTAACAGTGAAAACTAATTAATTGTTAATTGAATTTCAAGAATTAATTTCATATTTATACTACTTTTTTATTTATTTTATTATTACGTTCTATTTTTAGTTGACAAGCTTCTATTAAGTTTCACCTGTGCCGGTGTCTGTAAAGTTAAATTTGACCCACTTCCCGGTTTCGGATTGAGTTGAAACATATTATAGTAATATAACACCCTGGAGACTTCATACAACGGGCCAGAAATGACATTTTTAAAAAGGAATAACGGAACAAACAAAATGGCGGCGAAATATACGTTCGACAACCAAACTGTAACCAATCTGTATCAATCTGGGTGACGAGTAGGGGGTGAGGTCGGAATCTAAAGAGCGTCAGGGAGTGTCCACACTGTAGGTTAGTACTAATATATATATACTTTGGTAATAGGTACCCTAAAAATGAAAATCCGTCAGACAGAATATTGTGAACAATATGATAGAAGTTATCTGTTACAGTTTCTAAAAGGTTTTAAAACTTGAGTTTGAGAGCTCGTTCGTTGGGTTTTTTAGGTTTTTGTCTTTGGTATATTCATGGTATATTATTGTGGTTCTCACCGAGGTTATTGCAACATACATTTTGCTACGCGAGCGTCGCTTAGCCGCTCGAAATAAAATTGAATGGGGTCATTCCTCGTGCTCCACCTGCGTTCTCCACCTGGGTGGAGATACGTTATTTTTGGCAACACCCAGGCTCTATTCATCTAAACACATTATCACTAGAATTTTCTGTTAAAAAAAAGACTTGTGGCACTCGGGGACTGCCGCGGTAAAGCTATTGCATAGCATTTTTTATCAACTTATGCAATTATAATTATTTATTTATTTTTTATTTATGCAGTATTTACCAGTACCATATAGTCCTTGGGGCGCGGGATGTTTATGTAATAAATTAACACTAAGAAAATTCATCATCATCATCCGCCATCATCATCCGCTATCATCAATCGCCATGATCAATCGCCATCATCAATTGCCATCATCAATCGCCATCATGGTTTCCTCAAGCGTCGCTCCACTGTTACTAACCTGCTTTTATTCCATGATTTTGTTACTATTGCTATGGATTCTGGTTAACCAGTTGACGTCATATTTACTGATTTCAGCAAGACCTTTGACCGCATTGATCACAGTAGGAATACTACTACAAAAGTTATACCACGCTGGAATCCATGGCAACTTATACAGATGGTTTACTTCATACATATACAATCGCAGTCAGGCTATTGCAATAAATAGTTACACATCTTCTTGGAATCTTATCCCTTCGGGTGTCCCCCGAGGATCCTTATTAGGGCCCTTGCTTTTTATTGTATTTATAAATGATGTCAGTAGGTGTTTTCACCATTCTTGTTTTCACACTGCTTGTTGTACGCTGACGACATGAAAATATTTAAAACCATCCGTAGTTTTAACGATTCACTACTTTTACAAGAGGATTTTAATCGGTTTCAGGATTACTGTATCTTGAACAAACTTGACCTAAATGTCTCCAAGTGTTACTTTATCACATTTACCCGCAAAACTAATATCTTACCGACTAGCTACTTTTTAAAAGACCATCAGCTGACCAAAGTCAGCTGTATGAGAGATCTTAGAATTTTCGAAGACTCTAAGTTTATTTTTGACCAGCACGTCAATAAAATAGTCAAGAGGGCTTCTAAGACACTTGGTTTCATCATAAGATATTGTAAAAACTTTTCCAAACTTAAAACTTTAAAAATTATCTACTGCAGTTTCGTACGCAGTATCCTTGATTATGCTTCTGAGGTATGCAATCCTTCTTATGACAAGTATATTTCGGATCATCAGAAGGGTTTTGGTCGTATCTAAAAAATAAACTCGTCTTTGAGAAGTTTTGGAGTGTACAATCAATATTCACACACGTTTGCAACATGAGGCTTTACAATGATTCGGATGAAAACCGATTATTTTATAGACTGCGATGAGTTCGGCACGGGGCTGGCTTCCCAAGTTGACAGTTCAGCTGCTCGATCAAAAGTGCTCGTAAAATAATTGGCGCCTCTGTCGTAGCCTCTGTAGGTAGGCTGCATTGTCTTTAATGGTTCGATAATTACAACGATTATGATTGGCTAACAAACAAGTACCAACACTACCAACTTCCGGGTTCCGGTCTCGCACAGACCACGCCTTGGTCAAAGATGACTATTATTACTACCCTAGCTAACCGCTTGACGTTTCAAAATAAAACACACGGTGCTTCGACTCATGCATAGATGGCGCCACGTCCTTGCGCTCCGACATATAAATGCAGAATTGAAATGATTAAAAAAAATGCGTTATTTACAGTACAAAAGTGGTTGTGTCGGTATTAATTATGAGGCTAGATGTAAGATATATCACTTTTTACCCCTATATACACGAAGAAATGTAGCGGATGTGATATTTCTATATAAAATCGCTAATGGCTATATTGACTCACCTTGTTTACTTAAGAATATTAACATCTATATACCACTACTCCCTACGCTCGTACCAATTACCGTAGTAACTCCACGTCCATAAATAGTCTGAGGTTTTTTCGATTACCAAGATTATTAAAATAGTTACCTACCTACATGCTTACTTTTACTTTACTATCAAATTTTTATAATATATGTATTATATCTATAGCACTATCATATAGATACTTATATTAGCCGTTTCGATTCTTTGTTTCGAGTTTCGTTACATTTTAAGTACTTTTTTTTCTATTTATTTTATAATCTTTAACTGCATGTGTGAATCTATTTTGCGAAAACTTCATAATGGCTTCTTAGATATCTCTTAAATACTTATGTTGTTAAAGCTGTATGTTTACCGAATTGAATAAAATAAAATAAATAAATCACCAATCGCCATCGTCAATCACCATCATCAATCGCGATCGCCATCGCCATCGCCATCGCCATCATCATCATCATCATTATCATCATCATGATGGATAGATAGATGGCACTGTAAGTATTTAGAACTCAATATATATATGTATATATTTTGGGGTGTCAGGTTTTATTTTCGTTACGAAACTTCTTGATTCGGTCCCCTCAAAGCCCGCGATAAAAGCTATAAAATAGCTTAAAAAATTAGTGGTTCAGACCTTCCGAAGCTTAATTACTCGCCATACGGTTCAGGCCTTAGTAATTCTATTCTGAATAGACTGTACTGCACAAAGCCTTTAGATTTGTTTCAATTTAATGATTCAGCAGTTTCCCGCACTACATCCTTACTTTGTAAACCCAACTTGATCTAATTATTCACTGTAATCCCTACTTTAATCGGAGTATTCACTGCTACGACTCCCATAACTGCGTCTTGTATGTCTTAATCCATCGTTTGAGAGAGGCCTGAAGATAGAGAACAGGATTGCGATTAGTAGGGTAAAACCATGATAGTTACCCCAGGGGTATAGTTGCCCCAATTGTAATAAGTATAGTTTTGTGGATGAATCGCATGCTATATTATTAATCTATCGAAAGATTCTCCAACTACCACTAAGTTGACTGTGTCTCATGTCTCTATGCGATTGCATGGAAAGGCAAAATATGATCAAAGTTTTTGCGGGATAGATGTCCTGTTTCTCGGCGGGGCATCTATCCTAAACGTAATTTACATGGATTGGGCAACTATCCCCTATATGGGATAGATGTCTCAAAATATAGAGGTCCGCAAAAATTGTGAATACTCTAAAAATATTCTAGATATTGTTTTTACTTTTCATAAATTTGTAGATATAAAACCAAAGTACCGTCCAGTTTTATCAATAAAGTATTTTGCTTTTTGTACTGAGAGATATATCGATTTCAAAAAGTGTGGCAACTATCCGTCTTTTACCCTAGAGGTTTGTTTAGTTTGATTTGGGCTCACCTAAGCCCGCATTACGAGGAGATGGCACGATTTCTTGGCGGGCCGCGGTTAATAACTCCAATCCAGTTCGCGGCGGTTAATCTGTGACCGGCGATTACACGATACGGATCTAAAAGCAAGTCGATGCTGTCCACAGAGACTCTAATTTAACTACAGAGACGCAACGTCTTTTCATGGCTCGACGGGTAAGTCAAGTAACAGATTCAAAGACGTAGCTGAGATAATCAAACTGTATGAAAATTACACTATATCTGACTCACTCTCACTACAGCAACTTATGAAAAGTAGGTATTGAAGCGAAAATAAATATTCATCCATATCCATCTCCTTTTATAGCCTGTTTACCTTCTCTGTATTATTAAATATATATTCCGATTTACCCCACAAAATATTTTCTTTTCATACATCCGCATTTAGACCCAAGATCCAAATTATACGTTTTAGGTAGCGAAACTATTACTTGCATTTTAAATCTATTTTCGCTACAGTATACCCTAAAGCGTGGCCATTTATGTGACATAGAGTTTTCCTATGGAGATGTTATAGAAACTCTTTGATGTTGTCTGTTTTGCTTAGCGGGCGAAATGAGCTAATGACTTGGAAATCATTCGGGTTAAGTTCCGGTGGATTGAAAGATAAGTGCAAATAGATTTGTTGGTTTCGAGACGAGACTGTCAGGCCCGGCTGTTGAGACTTGTCTCGGCCCGAGGGACTTGTCTTATTGTCTACTGGAGGTTTGAGTTTCCATACAAACTTCATTCCGCTTTAATACCTACATTTAATACATGCCGGATTGAATCCCAACTTTACAAATATATTTAGTAGACACATATCGATGTTCGTAAATAGTTTTCGATTTCTAATAAAAGAGAAGAAAATAAAAGCAGTTCATTAGAATATTAATTCAAGCCTTTGTTTAGTTATGTTTCAATTTACTACTATGAAAACTAATAACAAACAAAGATATGTGTCTAGTCAATATATTGGCAAAGTTTTGATTTAATGCAGCATAAAGTTTTTGTATTGAAACGGAACTACTTTTGTATGAAAACTCGTAACTCAAGTTTCCATACAAGCCTGTACAAAAGCTACATGCCAGATTAAGTCCGATTTTTTCAAATATATTGAGTAGACACATATCGATGTTTGTAATTAGTTTTCATCGTAGTAAAAAACATAACTGAACGAAGGCTTAGTTTTGTACTGAAGTTTCAAACTATTTTACGTTTTTTTTTTCATAAGTTCATCGAAAACTACTTACGAGTGCTATCGTTTAACTTTAGAAGACCCATCGTACCATCAGGGGTATGGCCAGGGGTACGGTGGTTCCGTCACGCTAACATCGATCTGTGTTTTCTCTATATACTTCTTCTCCTACAATTTGGGGATCTTAAAGGCGAGAGTGAAAAGGCATTATTTGAGGTTGCGTGTACCATTCTCGACTACATCGTCACTTACCATCAGGTGATATATAGTCAAACGCACTAAAATTTTTAATTAAAACAAAAAAGTTTGGATTCAATCCGGCATGTAGTTTTACACTACGTTTGTATGGAAACTCGAGCCTAAGCCACGAAAGGAATTTGAAACTCACGCCTTACCCTACTTCTACTCCTTCCATCGTGTGACGCTAGGAGAGATGATGGTCCCATATAAATTTTATCAAAATCGGTATAGTAATTTATTAGAAAATTTACAAAAAAAAAATGCAAAGTTGTTGCGATGGAAGTCGGTTTTTAACGTGATAAGCGTTTTCAATTATATAAATAAAATTTAAAAATTTTGCGATTTTCTTCGATATTTCCACTCATTTTTATAGACAGTAAAACAATAGAAAAATGGCGGAAAAAAATTTTTTTTTAATTATTACTCTAAATTTAACTAAAACCTGCCAGGTAAAAATAATACAAGCAAAGAGATTTGATTACAAATTTATAGTTACATAATTTTAAACAAAAAAAAAACCCGACTTCAAACGCACTAGTCGCCACTACGATATTTGAAGGTTCCCCTCGATTTCTCTAGGATGCCATTATCAGACCCTGGTTTCCTTTTATTATAGTACCACCCTTGGTTATCACTTTTCCTATAAAAAAAATCATCAAAACCGGTTCATAAAAGACGAAGTTATGCGCGAACACACATAAAAATATATAAATACGGTCGAATTGAGAAACGTTCTCCTTTTTTTGAAGTCGGTTAAAAACACGAAGAAACTTTTTCCCCGACCTTATACCAAATAGGTAGGTATATACCTACACAGTTCATAGAACAGGACTAACAGTGATTCACTTTATAATTTGACGCCCGGGAAATTACATGTCGCTGGAAGACTGTTGTTGATGACGTCATAGTCTCGACAGTTGATTATAAACGATTTATTTCGTAAATGATGTGGTACGGTGTGTCTTAGAAGGGTGTGGTTGGGACCGGCAGGGTAGTTCGCACCGATTAGTTTATTCAATGGTTATTATAAATTAGAGGATATTACAGTCTTATTTATACTTATTTGAACTAAAATTTGACAAAGCAGACTTATAGGAAATGTATTATATTTTATACTCTTTTATTTTATAGTTCCTCGCGTTCATACGACAGTATTTCATCACGGCTAACACAAATGTTACGATATTATGACCTACAGTAATTTGCACATTTTAAACCATACTACACACCTGCGAAGAAACCCGAAGGTCGTGTGTGAAGTCGACCAACCCGCACTGGGCCCGCGTGGTCGACTAAGGCCCGATCGCCCTAGTTCAGGGTAGGCTCGAGCTCCTCTGTGGGGACGTATATATGAGCTGATATTATGATGATGATGAAACCATACTAATTATAATCTTTAAAAGCTGCATGCATTTGTTTAAACTGCACCTCATCTATTAAATAGTCTCAGAAGGTATTACCAGAATTAGCGAGAATATCCCATTTCAAGGTCAATTATTGATTGCCCACTATTAAATAAAAGTTTTTTTAGTAATAATAATGCAATAAAATGTCAATTATTATTTGACCACTTATTTTTTTAAATTGGTATCAATACAATCATCATCTTCATCATCATATCAGCCGAACGACGTCCACTGCTGGACAAAGGCCTCCCCTAAGGATTTCTACGACGACCAGTCCTGCGCTGCCCGCATCCAGCGTCTTCGTAACTAATGCAACTAATACAATATGCGTACAGCGCAGGAGTGGAACTCCTTGCCTGTGTCAGTGTTTCCCGATTCCTATAATTTGGAGATCTTCAAGGCAAGAGTGAATAGCCATTATTTGAGTTTGCGTGTACCATCCTCGACTGCATCGTCCCTTACCATCAGGTCAAACGCACTCAAATTTTTAATAAAAAAAATTTAAAAAAATGTTCAATTTTTGTTCGCCTGGTGTAGTTAAATGTTTTTTTTAGTAATAATACAATATCTCGATTATTAATTGCCTACTATAAAAGTTTTTTTAGTACTTATACCATAATATATAGGTAGAGACACCTAAGAGTGGCATGAGATTCAAAAGTAGGTGGTCCTATTGGCGTAAGCAGCATCTTCTACATCACCTTAATTTCTTCTAAAAAATCTTATTTATCGTTTCCATAACACATACTGAAAAGGATAACCACATAGGTAATATTTTTTTTTATATACGATTGATTTTTTAGTTACTTACAAAGGTTTTTTTTGAGAGTTTTTATGTATTTTTTTTTGTAATTTAAACTTATCTACTTAAATCTAATGTTTATTTGAACGAAATTCGTCCATAAATAGTAGTGGACATTTTATTAGCTTATGTTTCAATCTTTACAATACAATACAATTCAATACAATATTCTTTATTGCATCACAACATAAAAAAAGAAGAAATTAACAATATAGAAGAAAGCCTATACAATAGGCAGCCTTATATTAATCTTTGTATTACGTTCTCAAATAAAATTACTTTGATTGAAGTAATATTGAATCTACCTATGTTATTTGTACCTACTATGTAATATGTATAGCTTTGTATAGATACCACATAAATAAAATAGTAATAATTTTCGAAAAACCGAAAAACTGTTAGGTACAAGCTTTTAATTAATTTTAACTAGGAAAAAGTTTTTTCGTATTTTGTAACTATAAATTTGTAATAAAATCTCTTTGCTTGTATTATTTGTACGTGGCTGGATCACAAAATTAAATAAGTGAACTTTCTAAATTTTAACAAAAAATTTAAAATAAAATTCCCTCCATTTTTTTTCTGTCTATGAAATTGAGTGAAAGTAACGAGAAATTCGCTAAATTTTGAAATTTTATGTCAATAAAAGTAAAAATTATATCAGCTCATATACGTCCCCACCGAGGGGCTCGAGCCTACCCTGAATCAGGGCGATTAGGCCTTAGTCGACCACGCGGGCCCAGTGCGGGTTGGTCGACTTCACACACAACTTTCGAGTTTCTTCGCAGGCGTGTGCAGGTTTCCTCACGATGTTTTCCTTCACCGTTAAAGCAATCGGTAATTATAATATGTACGTAAGTTTTTGAAAAACTCATTGGTACATTGGCCGTCCAGATTTGAACCCGGTACCTCTGGTTAGATGGACCGAGTCGTTACCGGTTGAGCCACCGACGCTTTTTTAGTACAAATGCAACACAAGCCGCAAGTAAAATTTGTGCTATTTATGGACCTAATGCAGTAGCACAAACTTGGTTTAAGCGTTTCCAGTTTGGAAATCTTAACGTTCAAGATGCAGCTCGTTTTGTTCGCCCTGTTTGAATTTGCATACAAAATACGAAGAAACTTTTCCCCCCGATCTAATATTTCAAATTCTTCTTAGCAAACCCTTTTATTTGATACCCACATCATTGTTGCGGTACATAAAAAAAATACTGGTCGGCCATGTTTGGGAGTCCGCCATATTGGATTAAGAAGGACCTCATTTAGCTTACTACGCATTGTTCTCCAAACTCAACGTGTATGCTAAATTTCAGCTTAATCGGAAACCGGATAGTGGTTCTAATTAAGCTTCGAAAATCCCAACACCACTGACACGGCAAGCTAATTAAAAGCTTATAAAAAAACCGGCCAAGTGCGTGTCGGGCCACGCGCAATGTAGAGTTCCGTAGTTGCCATTATCGCGTTCACTTCTAATTTTCAAATTACCAGATACAGCGGTTTAGTTGTTAGGGGTTGGGGACACTCGACTCCAACAAAATTTAGCACTTTTCTAGAAAACGGAACCCTAAATTTAGCACTTTTCTAGAAAACGGAACCCTAAATTATAAAATGGTCTTAGAAGACTTACAACTATTTTTAAGCTCTAACAAACGATACCCCATACGACTGGGTTTGACAAGAAAAAAAAATCATCCCCACATTACTTGTAAGGGAGGTACCCTTAAAACGTTTTTTTAAAAAAAAACTTTTTTACAGTTCTCTCCGCGTTATTATCATATATATCTTTGCCAAATTTCAGCTCTTAACTACTAATAGTCTAGGAGATAGGCCGCGGACAGGCAGACGGACAGACAGACATGACGAAACTATAAGGGTTCCTTGTTAAACTACGGAACCCTACAAAGCACACAGTTAAGTGGTTTAATTGTTTATTAATGTACAAACGGGTAGCCGTAAGCCGGATGCACCCGGTTATGGCTTGATGGCCGGATGCACATGGCCTTCCTTCCTATAGCAACCTGTGGCTACTATTGTACCACATAGAAATATACTGTATGTATGATGATGTAATGTATGATGTTACTGCTTATATTTTTTTTTACAAAACCTTAAAACTATACAGGATGTTACAAAATTGGTGTAGGTCCCGTTAACTGGGGCTTCTACTCATCATACTGAACAACTTTTGTTCTACGACTTTGGTGAAATCGCAAAAAAAAATTACCTCTTCATACAAATCGATCAGCTGATCGACCAATTTCGTGCATTTTAGTATGGAGGGTCAAAATTTTTATTTGAGTATTCACTATGGGTTCGTTGGGGAAAGTTGTTCAGTATGATGAGTAGAACCCCCAGTTAAAGGGTCCTACACCAATTTTTTTTACACCCTGTCTACGTAATGTATGTATGCAACTACGTATGTAAAGTACGTATATATATATTAACGTATGTATTTAAGTATATATTTAAGTACGTATGTATATATTTATTTATATGTTTATTATATGACAAATGAAAAGCGGGACTTGACATGATTTTATATAACATATGAGCAGGTATTGATGCTGTTTTTACCACATCGTTTAGACTATGCTTCGATAGCCGTGGTCGCGAGTAGACTGAAGCCGCGGTGTCATCGCCGCCGCCGCCGGCGCATCGCAGGAACACCTCCATCTACCCTCACTTCATTTTGTGAAGTGTTAGGGTCACCACACATTTCACTTAATAAGTTAGGGTCACGACACATAGGTACTACACTGACACTTTTATTACTTTTATTATATTTAATTTAATTTTTAAGTAAGAATATTTATTAAATGTATCTAATGTAATATGACATCTGTTCATAACTTTAAATTATTGTTTTCACTTCTTTTAAGTTGTTAATAATTTGTTTCTTTGCTTATAGTTTAAAAAAATCAGTAATTAAGGGTTGGCTAGAAGAGATACCTATTTATGATAAGATCGCCTTTATGCATGCTACTGCTATTCTGTATCTATAATTGTAAATTTTGTTCTACATTACAGAGTTCACAAACAAACAAACAAAAAGGACATCATTATCATCATCATTGGCCTCTACGTCTATTACAGACGATTCACTACCGTCTCCTGGTCTAGAGGTAAAAAGGTACAAGCTTTTAATATTGCATTGTCACGCGTTAAACATATTCATGCAAAATTTTAGCTCAATCGGAAACCGGGAAGTGGGTCAAATTTAACCTGCAAGATTTCATTACACTTAATAAAAGCTTGTAAAAAGAAAAAAATATATTATAAAAAAAAGTTTAAAAAAACTTAAAACCGACTACAAAATGAAATTCACTCAAAAGTATGAAATAATATTACTATACTTATATACACAACATTAACCAACAATAATGAAATTGAAGGCGGGTACGAATTAAATTAGGGGCTTAAAATTTTTTTGAGGTCGGTGTCAGAAGACCATCGAATCTAAACCATTTAATACCTAAGTAACTGTGTGCTGGTACCAACCTCAAAAAAAATTTAAGCCCCTAATTTAATTCGTACCCGCCTTTGATTTCGTTATTGTTGGTTAATGTTGTGTATATAAGTATAATAATATTATTTCATACTTTTGAGTGAATTTCATTTTGAAGTCGGTCTTAAGTTTTTATAAACTTTTTTTTATTTTCTTAATTTTTAGTGGTAATGCTATCTATCTAGCAACATTAAATCCCATCACCTATACTCACCAATAGGAATTATCAATTCATAATACATGTGTTTCATTAACAGATACAGAGTCCTGTGGCTTCCATCATCATCTCAGCAGCATAAAGTTAAGGAGTTAAATTGTCCATCATCAGCTCATCTGAATAACCTGAAGGAATACAACTATTGGTCTATGCATACCTACATATATATTTATGTATAACATTAAAAAGAATTTTCCTGCAACTCCTAACCGTTAAGGAGTTGTACCTTCCTACATCAGCTTACCAACATGAGAATATGACTAACAGACGCAAGTATTTTAATAGCTTTAGAAAACATAATATGAATCACGTAATGAGTGCCTTTAAAATTCAAATTTTTTTTTTGAAGGGTTGCCCTCGATTTCCCTGGGATCCCATCATCAGATCCTGACTTGGTGACAATGGGACCCCCTCGGTAGTATACTCTTTTGAATGAAAAAAGAATTTTGAAAATCGGTCCTCAATTGACGGAAAAATCGGTGAACATACATTAAAAAAATATATATACAGTCGAACTTAGTACCTCCTCCTTTTTGAAGTCGGTAAAAATAGTATAAATGTGACCAATGCCCTAAAGCTAAGCCCTAAAGCATTATCTTTCGATATTCTGTCAAAGGAGTTGGCTTGGCCACTGCCCCAAACATGAATAAATTATTTTGAATTATCATGTATAGAAACTACTCATTAACCCATATTATTCAAATATTCATTCATATATTACTATGTACTATTAATCTCATAGAATTTAATTAATTTTTAATTTGTGCACGTATTATATTATTTATTTAAGTTCTATTATTTATTTTTAACCGACTTCAAAAAAGGAGGTTTCCCAATTCGATTCGATATATATAGAAAACCAGGATCTGATGGGCACCCCAGAGAAATCGAGGGGAACCTTAATTTCCTGTTTGATGTCGGTTTTTTTTGTTAAAAATTATTCAAAATTATGAAATAAAGAAAAGTTCGTATTTCATGCGGACTACTGGTTATTTAGCTATTTAGCGTCACATCTTAGTAGGTACAGTGTTTATACATTGCTGGGGCAGACGCCCATACTTCATCAAGCCATGTCATTTACTTTCATTTATAACTATTGTTCAACTATGATGACTAATGACTCTTCACTTGGGTAGTAAAGATATAAATAGGTCTTTACCTATGAAATTGCCGATTCAGTTTTTGAAGTACAATGCCAATTTTTATTGAAAATAAAAAAGTTATTGTTTTTTATTATTGACCTTATGGTGACAATACTTATGGTATTTTATTTGTGACCAGTGGCATGTCTTTCATGTTACAATCCCCTGAGCTATGTACCATTGAATGGAACAAAGGCGTTTTCTTAGTGATCAGATGGGGCAATTTGTAGACTAGGTAATTTTCCTGAAACTGACGAATTCTTATGCGGGGTATTCCCAAATATGACGTTAGTAACGAAAACACTGCTGCAGTAACTCTAGATAATTAAAATTTAAAAAACCCGAATTCATGGGGTTAAAGCCACCGTGCTCTCAAAAAATCTAAACAATAGGCATATGTTTACCACCATTTAATTTCTAATAGTCTAATGCTATTTTGAGAATAAATTTTGTTTTAATAACTATTGTTCTTAATATTAATTTTCATCTTTAAACTTTTTTATATAATCGGCAATTTCATAAGTAAAGACCTAATATTTACAAATTAAACACATATTATATTAAATTATAATACAGTAGATTCACAATGCAAAAGGAAATCTTAATAAACTGCATAGTGTAAAAAATAAAATAACTGTAACTTCACAAAATATTCTTAATAAAACCTTACAGCTCTTCCGTGTTTCTGAATTCAATAGGGAAGCTAGTAATAAAACTTGCCTGTTGACAGCAGCAGGCCAGGGCGGTACACTCAGTGCCAGATAAAGTCTGACAATATGCTTTTTGGGATTACGTACCCAAAGGGTTAAAATGGGACCCTATTACTATGACTTCGCTGTCCGTCCGTCCGTCTGTCTGTCTGTCTGTCTGTATTTCTGTTAGACCGTCTCTCACCAGGCTGCATGTATTTCATGAACCGTGGTAGCTAGACAGTTGAAATTTTTACAGATGATGTATTTCTGTTGCCTCTAAAACAACAGATATACAAGGTGTAACAAAATTGGTGAAGGTCCCGTTAACTGGGGCTTCTACTCATCCTACTGAACAACTTTTGTTCTACGACTTTGCTGTAAACGTAATTTTTTCTTTAACTCTTCGTACAAATCGATCAGCTGATCGACCGATTTTGTGCATTTTAGTATGGAGGGTTCAATTTCAAAATTTTTTTTTGGAGAATTGACTATGGGTTCCTTGGAGAAAGTTGTTCAGTATGACGAGTAGAACCCCCAGTTAACGGGACCTACACCGGCGTTCGTGCGCCCTAATATGGCTAACATAGCCGATCTTAGCGGCAAACTCCCGCGCACAGTGTGGACACGTGAGAACGCCGTTAACAAAGGTGGTCGGGCTTTTATTTCATCGCGTTTGTTGTCCAGTTCTATCTTGCAACGCTCTTCAAAAGAGTCGGTTTTGGTCTTTACCAAATGTTGCCATTAAGGGCGCTGTGCCGCCAGCGCCTCCCATTGCGAGGGTTTAATGTGGCATCCTTTCAGATGCCTTTTCAGGACATCTTTATATCTGAGTGGCTGGCCGCCATGCTTGCGCTTGCCCTTCTGCATCTCAGAGTAAAAGATGCGTTTTGCTAGTCGTACGTCCGCCATTCGTGATACATGCCCGCACCATCGAAGCTGTCCCCGCATTAGGTAATCCTCAACACCACTAACATTGGCTCGACGCAGCACCTTCGTGTTTCGCACACGGTCAGACCACCGGATGTCCATTATATTGCGCAAGCATCTAAGGTGAAATCGGTCTAACGTGCGTATATGGTGGCGGTACAAACACTACGTCTCAGAGGAGTGTAGAATATTTGGCAGCACAACTGTCATGTAAGCGGATATCTTTGTGGCTAGTTTCAGGTCAGGTGAGTAGAAGATCTTAGAACTCAGTTTGCCAAATTTTATGGCAGCAGCAGCAATTCTACCATTGATTTCAGCATAAAGGTCGCACTTAGCTGAAAGTGTGCTCCCCGGATAAGGGAATTTGTCCACCTGTTTAATTACGACCTTGAATGTCCAGGTACATTACGTCAGTATTTTTGACACTGATCTTCAGGCCAAAATTGTAGCATGTCTGGTGAAAAACGGACATCAACTGCTGCAGACCGTCTGGAGATTCTTCCACAACTACAAATACTAAAAATCAGATAAAGTGAAAAAATAAGGGGGGACAAAAAGAAGAAATTAGCGCCATCTAGTATGATGGTACGGAACCCTTTGTGTGCGGTTGTGACTCGCACTTGGCGGGTTTTTTTATAACTGACTAATAACATCTCATCTTTTGAGTATACAAGTTAAAACTAAAACTATTGGTTTAATTAAAACTATCTAGGTTAAAAACTAAGTAACTTAGGAACCCGTCGAATCAAAGCAAAAAAAACCGGCCAAGTGCGAGTCGGACTCGCGGTATGAGGGTTCCGTACCTCCACACCTCTCCACACAACTATGGCAGTGATACCCAACTCACATGACAAACAAAAGACACAAACGCGACCAACAGAAAAATACTATTAGTGGTATTTAGTGGTGTTTTAGTGAACTATTTTCCGTAAGTGAACTTATTGTATTGAGTTTACTACTTTATTTTCAAATAATAGAATTCTTATAGGTTTTCCTGTAATCTACAAGCAAAGAACTACATTTTGTATTTTTTTCATAATTTTAGGCTCAGCGGTTTCGGAGATCAGAGGGGGAATGGTAAATTTTCGTCTTATTTCATGAATAAAATTAAAACTATTTATTTTACAATAATAACAAAAATATATTTGAGATCCTCATAACGAGCACGTTCATTTGATATGACACAGTAAGGTTTGTAAAACTTTTTTTAAATATTTTCTAATTTTTCCCACGAAAATGACTAAATAATAAATAAAATAAATAAGTCATTAAATAAGTTTTAGCCAGATCCCTCGGGAACTATGTCAGGATAAGCTAATTAGTAAATTATGTCATTTCCCACCTCCACAATCCATTGTTCCGTTGCCATGTTAAAGGAACTAACCAAAAAAAAAGTATTTTTTTCAGTTCCCTAAGGAACTGCATCGGAATATGCTATTTTTACGGAATAAAAGTGACCTATGTCCTTACCAATGACACAGGCTACCTGCATGCCAAATTTCAACAAGATTGATCGAGGTGTTAAATCGTGAAAAGGTAACAAACAAACAAACACATGTATAATATAATATTAGTAAAAACGGAAAACGTACCGTAGGCAGGCCTCCCACTAGGTGGGCCGGTGACCTGGTGAAGGTAGCGGGAAGGAAGCGGGTAGCGCAGAACCGGTCGTCTATGTCCAGCAGAGGACTTCCTTTGGCTGATATCATCATCATATGATGATGATGAATATAATATTAGTAAGGATGGCAGTGACACACAAGTTATGCGGATATATTTCACCCACCTTTTCAATCATATCTACATATTTGCTCCAGACTGTACCTATAGTCGGGACCATAGAGCACCATGAGTACACGGTCGGGACTTCATTTCGTTTGGCAAATTTGTCGAGAAACGGCTAGGAAACGGCTTATTGCGACCGCCTGTTTGTAACTTTGTACCTACGACTGGGCAAAGCTTTGTAACTTTGGTAGGCGGTAATATTACAGATTTTCGTTTTTTTTGACGTCAGTTACTCCTAAACGATAGAAAACCCTAGGTTGAACTACTTTTATTGTTGATGATGTTCTTTAAAGTCAAAAGCTATTAGAAACACAAAAAAAACTTTTCTACTTACGAGTATCTAAGGCTACAACTAAACACCATCCATACTTAATAATAAATACAATATGTAAGTGAAATACCGATGCAAATGTAACAGGCGAAGTTTGGGCATTGTTTCCTATCTTCGCCTGCCTTGTGTTTCTCAGTGATAATGATATCCTTGTTGTATGGTAGGTGTGATTGTTATAATACAAAATATTATGATATGCGGAATTGAACTTAATATCCACTGACATAGAGTCGATTCCTGTAAAAACGTCGTAGGCGAAGTTTGGCACTAGTCTGAAGTTGTCTTCATACATTTTTACAATCACGGCAAAATCACAAACCTAAAATAAGAATAAGAAATTATGTGAAAATAAAAGAGAAACACGGCCGGGACATTATTTTTAAAAAAAATATGAGAATAGTTGTTGTATATTTTGGTAATACTAATTAATAGATAAGTAGGTACCTAAGACTTTAACAGACAGACAGCGAACTCTCTCAGCTTATTCCACTGAGATATACAATTTACTTGGGTCCTTTAGTCATTAATTTAAAATGGTAAGTGCATGGAGTAAGCTAGCTAGCCTCCACAACGCCACCTTTTATTCACAGATATGACTCATGCGGCAGCCATCATCCTTCTCAATCATTACACTAAATACATTAATAACAACTGCAACAACATTTTCTAGGTCCCACAACAACTACTATTTAACAACAACTAATATTTATGTTCACGCGTGCGAAGCCGCTAGCAAAAGCTAGTATTGTATATAAAAATGACAACCCTAGGGGTAGGCGAAGATAGGCAACAACATGGCCGCCACGATTCCCTAAACGCTATTTCTTTTGATTATTTTTAACTACATAACTTTTAACAAAAACAATTGCTTTGTCCCAAAGAGGGATAAAAATTGATCATAATGAACTAAAGAAGAGTACAGCCTGATCTTCCCTCTATGATTTACGCGACCAAAGTTTCTTCTGTATCACAAAATAACTCCTATTCACCGAAAAAATGCATCTGTAATAAAGTGAAGTGAAGTTAGCTATGTTATGCTCACAAAAATGTTGCCAAAAATAAAAATGTGTTTAAAATTGGTAGTTTTGCGCATAGATTGTCATAAATATGTTTTGATGAATTTCTATTATCATTAAAAAAAGGGCAAAAGTAGAGTTCACAGGCGATGTTAAGGGGGCTCGACTACCTAAAAGATTTTGGGTTTTGAAAATATTTTGAAATACAACTTTCTCCCTCGGTTAAGTGAGTTTAGATAAATTACCATCGATTTTGCCCGGAATCCACAGTAGGCCGTTAGTTGTCGGACGAGTAGATACCTATGAGTAACTTACATTAAATAGTTTTCGAGCAAGAACTAAGTCCACGTTAGAACCAACTCGACTTGGCCAAGTTAAATGTAGTGTAAAGAGAGGTAGTTATCGCTACGATAATACTTAAGGCCACTAAATCTTCCGGCTACGGACCGTTTTGTTAACCATGTTGATTCATAACATGATGTGTGTTGGAGAAGTTTTTTGTTATTAACTTTGTCATATCAGCCGATATGATGATATCATACTTTTAACCGCCTCCGTGGCGTAATGGTTAGTCCATTCGCTTCACACCGCGCTTCAGGTCGCGGGTTCGATTCCCGGTGGGGTCATCTTGTAAGACTCGGTTTGGTTGGTGGTAGGGCATTTTCTAAGCCCGCCTGGCTATCTACCACCATCTTATCTAAGTCTTGCCGCCAAACATCAGTGTTAACAACATTGATGTGTTCCGGCTTGAAGATAAGATAGCCAGTTCTCCATTGCGTTGGGGAATCTTGGTAAGCCCGCTTCCATCTTCGACATCATTGTCACTTACCATCAGGTGAGATGATGCCAAGGGCTTACCAATTGTGAATAATAATAAAAAAAGCCGAAAGACGTCCACTGCTGGACAAAGATCTCCACCAAGTACTTATTTCCACGATGACCGGTTCTGCGTTACCCGCATCTAGCGGCTTTCCGCAACCTTCACCAGGTCATTGGTCCACCGAGTGGGAGGCCTGCCTAAGCTATGTTTTCTGGTGCGTGGTCGCCACTCGAGAACTTTACTGCTACCAGCTACTGCTGTTTAAGTTTAGCGATTCTGAGAGCTACGTCGGTTAACTTAAATCTCCTATGGATCTGCTAATTTTTGATTCGATAGCGTAGGAAAACTCCGAGAAAGATCATTGGTGTGTTCCGGCATGAAGATAAGATAGCCAGTTCCCCATTGCGTTGGGGAATCTTGGTAAGCCCGCTTCCATCTTCGGCAACATAGTCACTTACCACCAGGTGAGATGTTGTCAAGGGTTTACCAATTGTGAATAAAAAAAATGAGCATAGCTTTCTTCATCGCCCTTTAGGTGACCCTGAGACTTCTATGAGGCCCATAGTAAGCTACCATGTCTCAGTTCCGTATCAGACCTTAGTCACAGTATATATATTAGTCCTTAGACTTGAGACACTGCGGTATTTAGGACGTGGAGATATTGCGAAGCTTCTCGAACGCTACCCAGCCGAATTGGATTAGACAATTGATCTCTTTCTAGAAGTTGGACCTACCTAACTTGACTTTTTGTCCCAGGTATACATGTCACATTATGTTAATCCTTATTAGTCTTCCACGATACAGGCTAGTAGTGTGGGATCAATGTTGAAATTGTATCTACTGTACTTATTAGGGCGCTGAGATCACTCCTATGATGATCAATCCTACGATGTTTCAATAATATCGAACGAAAGTCTATTCATTTTAAGTTCAAATCAATGCGGGCTTCAACGCGGCTGTTACGTTGAAACCGAACGCCCAATTCTCGATTTTTACATGTTTTTATTAGTTTTCATCACTTTCAAATAAGTTATAAAAAATGCGTTCAATTAAAATGAAAGGTCTTTAAGTCACCGAGTTTTGTGTGTTGGTTTCATTCAATATTAACTATTTGTTTTCTAGAAATTTTGCAATTTATGTCAAAAGCAGGGTCCATAGTATATTTTTTTTACATAAAAAGTGGTAATATTTTTAAATGTTATTTAAATTAAATAGATTTTTTATTACTTTAAGTATATATTTTTTTTTCCATGGTGTACAGTCTTTCAATAATTTAAATTGAATATAGTCATTTGACCCATAATTAAGGCCTTAAATCTTTATTCTTCTTTTTATTCTTATATCTCAACTCTATATAGGTGATTCAGGAGTCGTGAACAGGATCAACCCTACGGATTCAATTAACTATATGCTACTCTCTCATACTAGTATTAGTGTGATTAAGTTTTTTTTTAAGTGTTAAAAAAAACAAAGTTTTTTTAATTTAGCACTTAAGTTTGGTCACTCTACAATTAGAATACTTCAGTCAAGTACAGTTTCTCATTTGTCTAGTCAACGTCAAATTATTTTATATCATTACAGTTAAAGAGGTTGGGTATCTTTATCAATTACTCATTATAGATCAAATGAGTAAATTTATTATTATTATCAATTTATCATTATGGTGATGGTACATATTTGTGTTGTCTTTGTTTTAGAACATCATCAGGAAAACCTTCGTAAAAACATCTAAATTCCGCAAAACCGGCCATCTGCTGAAGTGTCACTCCCATGACTGACATGACATTGGCAGAATTCTAAAAGAGAAGCCAAAAATTAAAATATAGATAGATACTCATTATAGGGTGACCATGATTAGAGACTTAAACTCTTATTTAACAAAAAGTAAAAAATAAATAAAAACATGTGGTGGTTTAACTAAATTACGATGTTAAACGATGCAGTAATATTAACTGTATATGTAGGGTTGATCTTGCTCACGTCTCCTGAATATACAGGTATATTCAAGATGCCAAGGTGCAGTAGGTAGGCATTGTAGTGTGCGCTTTGTCTCTTGAGCGATATATCGCAAAAGTTGCGCCTCGCACCGCCATCGCCGCGCCCGCGCCCGCGCTGCCGCGTCGCAATCGCAACTGCAAGCCCCTTTCATATCAACTTTGTATCTCGCTGCCTATCAAAACACACACAAACTTTGTCGTGTAGATGTGGCAGGCAAATTGTATGATTAGTCACTTTACATATGGTCAGGCAAATTGTATAATTCGTGCGTATATTAACGGTCAGGCAACATGTAAAATACTGTATGATTAGTCATTTTACGAATGGTCAGACAATCCTACTAATATTATAAACACGAAAGTTAATAAGAATATAATGGATGTATGTTTGTTACTCTTTCACGCAAAAACTTCTGAACGGATCTGGCTGAAATTTGGTAGGTAGACAGTTAAGGACCTGGATTAACACAAAGGCTACTTTTTTCCACGCTCGCGGGCCGCTTGCGGCTTGCGAACTGTGTACCATCGAAAAGTCATAGAACGTTGTCCACGCGGGTGAAGCCGCGGGAAACACATAGTTTTTAATAATTCGTCCGCATATAAATGGTCAGGCAAATTGTAAAATTCTGTAAGCAGATTGTGAAATGCCGAGCCAGGCAAATGTAATAATTCGTCCGTATATAGAAGGTCAGGCAAATTGTAAAATTCTTTACGCAGATTGTAAAATGCCGAGCCAGGCAAATTGTAAAAATGCCTTATACGGCAGATTGTAAATGAGCGAGCGAAGCAAGCCAATAAGTATAAAAGAGGTTGGTTGTTTAGATGTTTTTAAAAATAAAGTTTATGTTACTCAAGAAGGCATATTACTCTGTTGACGAATATCGTAATGACTAAAATGTGACATTTCTTACTTTGTTATAAATTTGACATGTAACTATTTTTATTTATCTTCACTTGGTGCTACCTATCTAATGATTTGTTTTCTGTTATTTTTAATATTAATCAATGAACTTATTTGAAAGAGAATTTTCTCTTATTAAAAATTTGAAATGTTTTTATTCTTTTTAATTTTGGACTAAACTAGTGTTTTTCTTTTTATGTAATCATTTAAATTTGTTTAATTCATCACCTTGGTACTAAAGATTTGCATACCGTTACGGCGGAATATTTAAGGCACTATGTGTAAGACAACAACTTTTTTTTAACAATATTCTGCAAATAAATGTTTTACTTACTTGCGATGATATGTTAGGCGAAACGAGGTTCCCCCCTCGCAGTTTTATAATTTGCCTGACCATTTGTAAAATGACGAATCATACAATATGCCTGCGACATCGACATGTTTAAGTACCTATGTAGAATATGAATACTTGCAGATGGTTAAGTGCGAAATGAAGCGAATGGTGTATCAATTAAATTGTTAATAATTGCTCATCTTTTTTGTAATCTATGAAAAAACTAGGTATTATAGAAATAAAAATAATAATTTATTATAGACGCCAAAAATATTTTTTTAAAAAAAATATTTGCACTCAGATTAAAAATTAAGTGCATAACTTATATGGTTTCCATTATTTTTCACCATATTCCAATTATGATAAGTATCATAATTTTTGTCACTCCCCGTTTTATGTCACTTCCTCTAACCGTATATTTTATTACATTACTTGTTAAGGTAGGTATCTACTTTTTTTAAAGCTTTTAACTTGCAATGTTCGTGTGTTTGCTTCAAATCTTGCGATTTTAAAGCGACTTCCAGGGGTCCGATAGAGCTGAAATTTGATATGAAGCCGTATTCCCGGTGACAAAAGATCCTTTTGGTATTTTAAAGTTGATCAAATATGATAAACTACGAATGTGGAATCAAGGTCCCAGGATCGTCTCTTGTTTTTAATCAAATCAACAGATATACAGTGTCTTTCATGCCGGCTTTTTTAAATTTAGAATGAGGCATTTTTAATATTACATTTTTAATTGGCCCACCGAATTAAACTCTTTTCAAAATAAAGATTTAAGGTTTTTAGAAATGAGCTTATTTAATATAATTTGTTTTATTGTGTAGAAGGTCCAACAGTCTGACTTACAAATTCAGTAAAACTAAGAGTTTAAAGTAGAACAATATTTATTTAAATGCTTTGCCCGCGTGGACATCGTTTTGCGGGTGAGTGGTGCGTGTCCTATCCCCTCAACCATCCCTGTGCAAAAAATCACAACAATTCATTCTTCCGTTGCAATTTTTTTTAAAATAACCAAAAAGAGTATTTTTTCAGTTACCTCAGAATTTGCACCGGTCTATGCTATTTTCATGGTTATAAAGAGTAGCTTATATTCTTCTCAGTGACACAGGCTATGTGCATGCCAAATTTCAGCAATATTGATCGTGGTGTTGAAGCGTGAAAAGGTAACAAACAAACAAACACATTTCCTCATTTACAATGTAAGTAAGAATTCAAAGAATTTAAATTATGTTGGTATTAGAAAATAAATCATATTGTTATTTTACAAAATATCAGACTCAATATGGCATTGTACGTATGAGTTTAGTTACTGAGGCTCTAATATGAACCGTAATTAAACCAAAGAAATGAAATAAAATATTTATATTTACATAGGATAGAAAATATTAGCTGTATTTGAACATTCATTATTCGCCAAGACAATGGCATGCAAAATTTCATTAAAATACTACCTACTACTTAAAAGAATTCATGTTTGAGGGACAAAATAATTGTAACAGAAATAAGAAATTAAATTATAATAGCATGCAGTCTCAATCTCAAACTAAAATTATACTCGTATCTGTGTCAAACTTTCCAATATTAAAATAAGTCATTATTTATGTTATTAAATTAAGTCTAATTCCCTAATTGAGTAAAAATATCTATCAATTTAAATACCGGTCGTCGTGGAAATCCTTGGGGGAGGCCTTTGTCCAGCAGTGGACGATTTGTGGCTGATATGATGATGATGATGATGATGATCTATCAATGACAAATTGAAAACGGGGCTTGACGTGATTTTACATAATTGTCAGTATGAATAATCGTGAAAGTTTAAAGTGTTATATCTATCAATGAGCCAAGTTTTCAGCCTTTTTGTAAAATGATTCATGGTAAGCTCTCTTATTTCTTTTGGGAGCTTGTTATAAACCCTAATAGACATCATGTAATAATTATTGTCGTGTAATGATGTATTTGTCATGGGAATTTTCATATATGTGGGAGCTCTCATTCGCAATCTAGGATTTGTAAAAAAATATGGATATTTCTTAATAAATAGTGCTTGTTTCAATATGTTAATTCCTGACAAGTTTTGCGCAGAGAGGTCTTTTTTTTCTTTTTTTTTAATTCACAATTGGTAAGCCCTTTGCATCATCATCTATAAGGCTCTGAAGGGGTCAGGCCCCGTAGATTGTCTTAATTTAAGGCATCTCTTCTGGGTCAGAAAAACTCTATTAATGTCTGTCGAATTACCCCAAAGTATAACACAGTATCCTAACACCGAAGCTACATAGCCATATATAAGTCGTTTCAAGGCATAGACAAATCTATCTAGTTTACCACACACGTAATCTATTTGTTTTTTCCAATTTAGGTCATGGCCTAAGTATATACGTAAAAATTTTATTTCATTAGTTTCTTGTAAGGGTTGCCCTTGTTAATGAACTTTAATAGAATCAATCTCAGTTTGGTAGTTTGAAAACTGTACATAATTTGTTTTTGAAATGCTTATCAGTAAGTTATTTTCATTTAACCATATTCTTACGGACGCGGTTGTCTGGTTGATAGAATTTTCGAATGTAAGTACATATCATAACTTTCAGAATTTGGAATTATAACTGAAACATTATGGGCAAACAGGACCATTCGATTGCAGACAATATGGACATCCGTGCTGGCTCAGGGCCCAAGTTAGAATGAATCTCAATTGTTCCAGGGAACATTCGATTTAAAATAATAATCCTAATTTGAATTTGAATCATTTACTTTTTAAAACGACACGCAGTTAGAAAAGATGCGAAAGAGGCGTGATGCCTGAATGCAGAGTCATAAGATATCTACAGTACCATATCAAAGAATATATATTAGTTCTAACATACAGTATGGGCACTCCCTGACGCTCTCTAGATTGCGACCTCACCCCTCGTTACCCAGATTGATACAGTGTGGTTACAGTTTGGTTGTCGAACGTATAGGATTTCGCCGCCATTTTGTTTGTTCCGTCATTCTTTTTTGTAATATCATTTCTGGCCCGTTGTATGAAGTGTCCGGGGTGTGGCCATACAATGAAGTGAAGGTATATCCATTCCACAAAAGCACTCAAATATTTTTTTTTCAGAAATATCTGAACATAGCGCAAGGGTTTTAAAATCTAAAGACCTGCGAACTAGGACGAAAACTGCACCCCGTTTTTTACTGGACCAGCAAAATGTTGAAGCCACGTTAGTCTTTAAGACATATAATATTAACTACGATTAAACTATAAAATAAATGGAAAGTAACAGTTGAAGCTTAATATTTTTGAAAAGTTATTACTTTGTTATTACCATTTTAGATGTGGGTAAGATAAAAGTGGGAGATACAAAAATAGGATGACTTACGTACCTTCTGTAAAAATATTTCATCTAAATTATTTATATTATTCATAGCTTGGCTTCTGCGGACCACTGGTAGTCCACGGACCACTGGTTGGGAACCAAAGATCTAAAAATTATATGAATCAGTTTTGACTCATGGTCCGTAGTGAACAAATAAAACTGATTCAGAATAAATTTCAATTTTAAAAGCCGGCCAAGTACGAGTCGGACTCGTGCTAAGTAGAGCTCCGTAGTCTTTCAAAAAATAAATGTTTATTATGAAAAACAAATATATTTTTGCAGTTAGTAACATAACATTTTGTATGGAAAATCTATGAACTTTTTACAAATCCATCTTAAGTTGGTCAACTACTACACCTAAACTAAGAAAACCTTCTTAGTCGATATAGTTTTCCTTTTAAAATGATTATATTTCCTACTGTTTATTTTTTTTTCAGTTGTCCTGAAATAGCGATTTAGCTGGTAAATGGGGTTCTCGATATTTTAAAGCTTAATATTTCGCAAACGGATCCCTGACTCGAAAAATTGTTTTAGCAAACTTTCAGTAGTTTCAAAAGATCTCTTAACCGACACCCCGCGCGATAGGGTGCGTCAACAACAAATATCACCCCTCTTTACACGTGTACTTACCTCCCGTAAGTACCGCAAACATGTTTTTTCCAAGATTTTATTGTACCACTTTATTGGCGTGAATAAATGATTCTCGCTTCTCTTCATAGGTTGAGTGCGTTGAGTATTATAGGTTGATTGCCTTCCGCACTCGCCTCCCCTGCCCGGTGAACTTGTAAAGGCCCCCACGGCCAACAACAAGCTTGTCATTTGGAAAAAAAAAACTCGCTTCCTAAATATCTAGAATTAGTTTGATAGTTCCAAGCTGGTGCTGAGATTGCTGTGTTTATTCCAATTTTTCAGGCTTTGTGAGTCGAACTTTGCTCCATTTAACACTGGTAGAAAGGTCTGGTGGTGGGAAACGGAGGGACTGTCCAGAGTCAAGCACATCGATTAAAAATATAAAATACGAATAAGGATTCTGAAAAGTTATTTTTTTACCAATATTATAAATGTGAAAAGGTGTTTGTTTGTTTGTTACCTTTTCACGCTTCAACGCCTTTACCAATATGTATGAAATTTGGCATGCAGGTAGCCTGTGTCACGGGGAAGGAAAAAGGCTACTTTTTATCCCGGGAAAATAGCATAATCGGATGCAGTTCCTGAGGGAACTAAAAATACTCTATTGTTGTGATTTTTTGCACAGATATGGTTGAGTAGGTGGGAAACGACATAATTTACTAATCACCCTTAAAGACAGTCATAAAAACGATGTTCAGGCGGGCGAAGCCGCGGGAAAAAGCTAGTAAACTCATAAATAATAAATAAATATAAGCTTTATTTCGGAAAAATAATATCCATAGTATATTAGTGTATTAGTAACAATATGGCTTATTATCTATGCTAGTTCCTATTTTATTGTTAGCAGAGCGACAGAGATTTTATTTGGAGTACATGTTTATTTTATTCTTTCTGCGACTAACTCCACCCAATGTTTTTGAATAGGAAAGAAGAGAATAAAATTCATATTAGTATGTTATCACAAACATATACATATAAGGTACTGCTTTTCCCGTGGCAATTACTAAAAATATTCCCTTTGGCAATTCACGTAATCGCTAAATCGTTAAGGCGCAGTGGTACCTAAAAATCCACTTAAACAAGTTTTTAGAATTAATTTTATAAAGTAGTATACAGTAAATTTAAAATCTAGAAAAATATATTGGTATTATTGAGCATAGTTACGAGGGATTATATCGAATGGAAACACGATTTAATAAAGATGGCTCGAATAAGAATAATTTCGCAAAGGTATCTCTTTTCGAGCCATTTTATCGTCTATTTTCGGTTTAATTCTTAAAGTAATTTGATAATATGATTTATTTACTAAAATAAAGTTCATAGGTGACTGAAGGGAAAACATCGAATGGATTTTTATTTATGATGAAAATCAAAACGAAAACATCGAAAAAGTGCAAAAGTGTGGTTATTTTCTTCCCTCTTTACACGTAAAGAAAAAAACAAAGACAGATTTTTAAGTATCACTGGACCATAAATCCAGAATGTCATCTAAACAAAAGCGCCTAACCGACTAATAGGGAAGCCAATGAAAGGCAACTGAAACAAGGCATTCAGGTTGTCGTGTCGTGTAGTGTCGTGTCGTGTCGTGTCGTGTCGGGTTGCGTCGCACAGTAATGCGTTAATGGGTCTCGGCCTGTACCTGTCGGATGAGTGTCGCGATGACAGCTCACAGAGTTGTGGGATTTGTGTTTGTGTCGGCGGCGCTACACACACTCTATAGCTGTAAGTTGGTTTGTTGACTTTGGACGTTTGTATATTTTCTGAACCAAACATGAATTAAAAAAAAATGATTGTGTGGTTTTATGAAACCACAGTAAAAGTGAAACTTTTTTCACATTATAGACATTTACAGAGGACGAAACGATCATGGCTGCTCTTGTCTTGGAGCTACGGTACAGAGGACGAAACGATCATGTCTGCTCTGACGAGCGCCTTTCACTTTATCCCTACTACGCGGCCGACCGTCACGCGACATGTAACACACAGACGAAAAAGTTTGAGACGATGTAATAAAAGTTTCACTTTAATAATTTTCCTGTATGTATGTCACCGTAAGATTGTAAATTCCGTTAGATTATAATCTAACGGGATTTATTTCGCGAGATTGTGAACTGTCGAAAGATTGTGAACTGTAATATATTGTTTACAATTTCACTATTGACATTGTAAACTCACTAGTGACATTACAATAACACTAAGCAAAGTGAAAAACACTAAATAAATGAGCTCGCGAAGCGAGCGATGTTAGATTGGGGCAGGTTTGATTGATTTAACAGTCAAAGAGCCTCGCGAAGCCCCCCTGGGTAGCAGAATGCTTCGCAGCAGAGGAAATCATCGGTTTTATTCGAAGGTACAAGAATAGGCCGTGAAATTGTGATCCGATTCACAATTTACCGTTATATTATAATCTAACTAGTGAGATTGTAATATCGCGGTTTTCACAATATCCCGGTGACACGTGAACTCCAGCGTTTTAGTGAATTTCACAAATGGTAAACGGAGCATCAAGTTGGCGAACTGATTAGATATTTTTATATGCAATTTGAGTGCGTTTGAGATCAATCGACGAATCCAACTCGGCTGGGCAGCGTTCGGGAAGCTTCGCAATATCTTCACGTCCCAAATACTGCAGTGTCTCAAGACCAAGGTCTTTGACCAGTGTGTGTAGCCAGTAATGACATACGGAACTGAAACATGGTCCCTTACTATGGGCTTCATAAAAAGGCTCAAAATCGCCATGAAGCGAGCTATGCTCAGAATTTCCCTACTCGATCGAATCAGAAATGAGGAGATCCGCAGGAGAAACAAAGTAACCAACATAGCTCACAGAATCGCTAAACTGAAGTGGCAGTGGGCAGGGACGTTGGGTCAGTAAAGTTCTCGAGTAGCGTAGACAGGCCTCCCACGCAGTGGATCGACGACCTGGTGAAGATCGTGGGAAGCTGCTGGATGCGGGCAGCACAGGACTGGTCGTCGTGGGAAGCCGCTGGATGCGGGCAGCGCAGGACCGGTCGTCGTGGAAATCCTTGGGAGAGGTCTTTTTCCAGCAGTGGACGTCTTTCGGCTGATATGATGATGATGATTGAGTGCGTCTGACTGAACTCATCTGATGAGAAGTTACGACGCAGTATAATGATGATGATGCTTACATCAAGGAAGAGTGAACTTTGAGACGGCTTTTTAGTAAAGACTCAACTAATAATTATTTATTAAATTTTTAATTTGTAATTATCTGTACTTTTGTGTGCAGCAATTACAGGGTGTTTTTTTAACACCGAGCAAGTCGTTAAGGATGGGCTCAACTCATGATACTGAACAACTTTCCCCAAGAAACCCATACTGAAATCGCAAAAAAAAAGGTTGACTCTCCATACAAAGTCGGCTAATCGGAATAATCGATTTCTATGAAGTCAAAAAAATTAGTATGGGTTTATTGGGGAAAGCTGTTCAGTTTCATGATGCACCCTTAACGGCTTGCTCGGTGTTAAAAACATTCTGTATATTTGAATTTAATTGATTGTGTCAGTTAGTCAGTTATTAGTTCAGCATATCTGGTGACACCGTAAAATGGAGCTACCGCAAGAAGACTACTGAAAAAACCTAACCACTCCAGGAGTGCCGACAGCAATTAAAACTTTTTACAGTTTTACAAGTTTTGACCCTCCGAGTGTTCCTAGCGCGGTGTCGGTTACGTTATAGTGTCGCGAGTTCAATGGTTTTTTCCTGTTTTAAAAATGCCTAACGTAAGTTTTGATCCTCCGAGTGTTCCCGGTACGGTGTCGCGAGTTCAATGGTTTTTTCCCCATCTCAAAAATGCCCAACGTAAGTTTTGACCCTCCGAGTGTTCTTGGTACGATGTCGGTTACATTACAGTGTCGCGAGTTCAATCGTTTTTCCCGTATCTCAAAAATGCCCAACGTAAATTTTGACCCTCCGAGTGTTCCTGGTACTACGTCGGTTACATTAAAGTGTCGCGAGTTCAATGGTTTTTCTCATCTCAAAAATTCCCAACGCGCCTAAAGAACTTCAAAAAACGCTTCAAAAATGCTACTTGTAGACGGAGCTCTATTGAATCCTCTTTTTTTTATTTACAATTGGTAAGCCCTTGGCATCATCTCATCTGATGGTAAAGTGACGATGATGCCGGAGACGGAAGTGGGCTTACTAAGATTCCCCAACGCAATGGGAAACTGACTAACTGACTCTCTTATCTTCAAGCCGAAACACATCACTGTTAACAACAGGACATGTTTGGCGGCAGGACTTATATAAGATGGTGGTAGCTAGCCAGGCGGGCTTAGAAAATGCCCTTCCACCAATCAAACCGAGTCAGAGTTAGACTCCGCTGGGAATCGAACCTACGACCTCCTTATGTGAAGCTTAACCAGTACGCCACGGAGGTGGTTAAAATGAAAACATGATTTAAATAGATCAGTATATTATATTAAAAATAACCATTTATAAGGCGTCGGTGGCGTAACGGTTACGGCCGCTACCTACTGTCCGGGAGGCCGTGGTTCGAGTCCTGCCACGTACCAATGTGTTTTCGAATTTCGATTTCATGTACGTTTATCCGACGCTTGCGGTGAAGGAAAACATCGTGAGGAAATCTGCTCACGCCTGCGAAGAAACTCAAAGGTTGTGTGTGAAGTCGACCAACCCGCACTGGGCCCGCGTGATCGACTAAGGCCCGATCGCCCTAATTCAGGGTAGGCTCGAGCCCCTCGGTGAGGACGTATATGAGCTGATAAGAACCATTTATAACGATTTACAGAACCAGTTAACAATCTCCTGTTTGCTTTGTTCATCTCAGTCAGTTTCGACTGTAGCAAAACTGTCCCGTACGAAAATGAATCAAGTGCTCAATTATAATTAGTAATTAATTGATTCCGCGTTCATTAAACGTCCATTCTACCCCAATGTACGCCTAACTTAGTCTAGCGGCGGGGTTCACCTTAGTCCCCCAAATGGGTTGGATGGATCTCCAAAACTTGACTGGAACTTTTCACCGCTAGCTTACAATAAGGTAACCTTGGCTCCGATTAAAAACAAAATAAATAATTAACCGTTAAATGAGACTTTGAATGCTTTTCTGAGACTTTGAATGCCCTTCAATGAAAGTTTCCCGCCCATTCGAGGTCGGCGTTCAAGCATGAAATTCAAGTGACAGTTTGATGAAAACAGAAGGAGCCTCCAAAGTCGTCAGTCTGGCTTTTAAAACTTGTGATTAGGTGAGTACTTATACTCAGTGCTTACTTTCAAATTATTAATCTACTTAAATTTGTGACGCGGCAACGCGTTGCTAATATTCGTTCTTCTTTCATTCGACCTATTTCATTTCATATATTAGTTCATAGTTATTTATTTATAATATCTAAATAATATAACTCAAAGGTGACTGACTGACTGACTGACATAGTGATCAATCAACGCACAGCCCAAACCACTGGACGGATCGGGCTGAAATTTGGCATGCAGGTAGATGTTATGACTTAGGCATCCGCTAAGAAAGGATTTTGGGAAATTCCTACGGGAACCGCAAAAATCGGGATCTGCGCGGGCGAAGCTGCGGGCATCCACTAGTGTCAATATATTATATGTCAAATGAATTATAACTAAAATCCAAATATCAAATTATTATAAAATAATAATGAGTAATTAAAATACAATAAAACAATAATATCAATATCATATTATTTAATTAGATTTAATACTTATTTAAAAATTCTTCATAACTGTAGAACGCGTGCTCGATGAGCCAAGTGTTGAGCCTGCTTTTAAAGCAACTCAGGGAGGGAGCCGTGGTGACTTGCTCGGGCAGCCTGTTATAAACAGTTGGACCCATGACGTGTATTAACTTGTCCGATTTAGCAAGCCGGCGTGGCACAGGCAGTAGTCTACCCAAATAGCGGAGGTTACGCGAATGTACATCAATGGGTCGTTTGTACTCATCAAGGTGGCTAAAAACGTACACTGCTGTCTGAAGTATAACCATCGACGGTAAGGTAACAATCCTAAGGTCTATGAAATCTCGGCACTTGCACGATTGCTCGGACGGCTCTCTTTTGCATGCGAAAGGCGCGCTCCCAGTCTGAGGCGCGCCCCCACAGATCTGCGCCGTGGAGCAGCGAGTGCACAGTGGCGAAGTAGCATGAGCGAGCCACCTTCCTAGGGACGACCCTGGTGACCCGACGCAACGCGGAGCATGCACTTCCGAGCTTCCCACACAGTTTATCTATGTGAGATGCCCACCTCATACCTCGGCCAAGCTCAAATCCCAAGAAGGTGGTCACTTCGACCTGTACTATTATGGTTCCTCCCACGAATACTGTCAATCTGTTTGGTGGTTTTTTCCAAGGTGGAAATGCATGAAGTGTGTGTTATTCAAATTCAGAGCGAGACCGTTGTACGAGAACCAACGGTGTAGTTGACTCGCAGCATGGTTGAGGCGCTGCTCAAGCTCGTCTGAGTTATGCGCACAGACAATGCAAGCAACATCGTCTGCATACATATACACTTCTCCGACAGTGATTGACTGTGGTAAATGGAGGAAAGGATATTAGAGACAGACGATCCCTGATCCTCATGACTGATCCTTTTGTTCTATTACGCATGCTCTGGCACAAAACAATCCATGTGTCACAATTTGAATAAACTGTGACACATGGGATTCAAAATTATTTCCATCCTTCAATAGATTGACACAAAACTTTAAAATTGTAAAATAAAATACCTTGTACATATATTTACCGGCTGCTATCTCTAAAAGACCCATTTCGTGTAAGACGCAATTATATGTATAAATAGTTCGTGTGTATAATGTAAATTTAATGTGTATAATGTTTTCTTATCCTTGTATATTTCTTTATTGGTCTTATTTTTATTATTTAGGCGAGGTAATGGTTGGAACAGTCATCTCTGTCTTTTTCTTTACGTGTAAAAAGTAAAGAAACTAACCGCACTTTTCAACTTTTTCAATGGTTTTTTTTTGTTTCAATCAAAAATTACAATGAAAGTATAAAAAAATAATAACATTAATCACTTTGTACTATCATAACAAATATTTTTGTATAAATTTTAAAATTTATACTTCAAAATATTAATCATAACTAGAGTTGAAAGTAACGGTGTAGACCTATCTTTGGTATTTTTTTCTATCGAGCCACAACTGCTCAATCGTGTTTCTAATAGCTTTTGACTTTAAGGAACATCATCAACAATAAGGTTATTTTTTTTCTACCTTGGGTTTTCTATCGTTTAGGAGTAATTAACGTCAAAAATAACGAAAATCTGTGATATTACAGTCTTAAATTATTTATGTGTGCACGTACGGTTTTAAACCCACGCCCTACCTACTCTTCACCGTACCCGACGTGGCACACATTAATGTAGAAAACCACTATAGAAAAGGACTAGATTTTACGCGAGAACTCAAATGAAATGTACTATCTTATCACAGTATAATAAAGAGTACATCCTATACTCGTATATTCTTCACTCACATCATGAGCTTTGCAGGAATTAATGCAGCGCTGGACTTAAAGTCCTAATCTAAAGCATGTATTTGTGTATGTACAGAGGCTGGAACATCATGCTAGACACTTGTAGTGCGATTCTGATCCATACGCATATGGCATAAGAACAGTACAAAGTACAAAGTGTGTAGCTTGATGTGCTGGCCTCTGTACATACATATATGTGGTGCAAAAGACAGCATGTGACATGAAGATACAACTAAAAGCAACTAAAAGTGAAGTATTATATTAGGCGAGGGCGAAACTTACAAATACGATCAACTGATTCGAACACACTTTATTAAACAAAATGTTTTTTGGTGGATATACCACGTATATAATAGGAAATGAACTGTGAAGCAATTTCACGCAATATCTGGAGTTTTTTATGAGACCGCAGGTGTCTTTAATAGAACAATTGCTATTCCATTCAATATTACTAGAAAGCACTTTTGTCGGATAAAGTTTGTTTCAAAACATTACTAGTTCATTGCAAGATTTAGGTTCTGCAGAAAAATCAAGTTTCCATTTAAAAAAGCAACCAAGTGCGAGTCGGACTTGCGGACGAAGGGTTCCGTACCATTAACTATAAAACACACGTTTGTTGTATGGGAGCCCCCCTTAAATGTTAATTTTATTTTTCTAATTATTTATTTTTAAAGCAAATAATACAACTCAATATTCTGTGAATATTTCAGCCGTCTACCTGAAAAACGAGCATAAAAATCACGTTTGTTGTATGGGATCCCCTTAAATATTTATTTTATTCTGTTTTTTAGTGCTTGCTGTTATAGCGGCAATAGAAATACATCATCTGTGTTTAAAATTTCAACTGTCTAGCTATCGCTTTAACGGCACATTTAGGGGGTTTAGTTAGCCATAATCGCCACGCTTGGTAGGCGGGTTGGCGATCGCAGTGCGGCTGCAGGTCTGTTACAGTGTGCGGAAAAGATGTTGCTGCCCATACTCCGGTTGAAGTCCCTTAATCGTCTCTTAAGACACACATTGGATGAGATGGGATGGCCCAATTCTAAGCCGGGAGCCATACGGCCAGAATCGCTAAACTTAAGTGCCAGTGGGCGAAGCACATAGCTTGTAGAAGTTCAACAGCTGCCTGAACAGCCATCAGCCAGCTGTTGAGGCAGTAAAGTTCTCGAGAGGCAACCACGTACCGGAAGTACCGGTGGACCGACAACCTGGTGAAAGTCGCGGGAAGCCGCTGGGTGTGGGCAGAGCAGGACCGGTCACCATGGAAATCCTCGGGGGAGAATTTTGTCAACCTGTGGACATCTTTCAGCTGATATTCAATTCAATTCAATATCTTTATTTCAGACGAAGAGACAGTCCATATGATTTTGTTAGTAACAATGTCCTTACAAATTATGTTAGTAACAGAAATATTTAAAATTAAATTAAAATTAAAAATAACACATTTCATTATTAATAGGACTCAAGGACAAACAGTCACGTGTGCCCTTGTCCAACATGCCATGATGCGACTATCAGCGTCCATGCGACTAGCTACTATCTTCAGGTAGCTGTTGGCGCTACCGCGGACCCTGCGCATCAAGGATGCAGTTCGTTTGCGCATGATAGTTTGAAAACTATCCACATTGGCACCTGCGAACATCCCCGATGCACTACAGTAGCGCCGCAACCCCAACAGCATCCTGAAGGCATTATTATAAAGGACGCGCAAGGCACTGTAAGCAGCACCCCCATACCTGACCCAAAGGCTGCACGTGTAAAAACACTGGCAATAGGCCCTAAATAATGTTAACTTAACATCCTTTGTACAGCGTGCAAACCTTCGGGCAATCATGTTGGACCTGACAGCCAATGCCCTGCGCTCCCTTTCTATATCCATGTCGTCAGTCAATGTTTCAGTGACCCAGTGACCCAGGTACTTGAAATGCGAAACTCTTTTAAGAGCGGTTCCATTTAAGGTGACGGGTGGAACAGTTTCAGGGCCCTTCTTACCAGCCTTGAACACAAGGACCTCGCTCTTAGTTGCATTGTACCTGAGCCCCTGTGCCACTGCATAGTCCTCGCATATTCTTACCAATTTCCTGAGAGCACTGATCGATGGGCTCAGCAGCACCATATCATCTGCATAGCTGATATTATTGACAGTGGTGCCATCTATTGAGCATCCGAATGGAGCACTGCTGAGCTCATCGATCAGACGGTTCATATACAGGTTGAAGAGCATGGGTGAGCTCAGGCCACCCTGCCTCACCCCGCATTCCAACCCATACACGTCCGATAGCGATCCTGCCCATCTTACATAATTACATTGATTGCCATACCAATATTTCAATATAGACAATAACTCACGTGGTAACTCTGTATCCTCCCCAAGCTTTCGCCATAATTTGTCATATGACACCAGGTCAAAAGCCCTGGAAAGATCCAGAAAACATGCGTACACTGGGGTGGCTCTATCCGTATAGTACTGGACAGTGTGCTTTAGACAAAGTATAGCTGACTCAGTAGATAGCCCGGGTCGAAATCCGAACTGGGCGTCGCGCAATTTTATGGTTCGATTCAAATGTTTGTCAAGCAGACTGTCCAGCACTTTTGCCACCACAGTAGCTAAAGATATAGGTCTATAATTGTTCTTGTCTGAAGCATTTCCAGTCTTATCCTTTATTACTGGCACTACTAGGGTCTTCATCAGGTCATGAGGCAAGTATGAATGCCCAATACAAAATGTGAAAAACATGGCGAGTACTCGTGGCAGATGGACACCAGCATTCTGCAGGTGTTCAATACTCAATCCATCATGGCCTGGTGATTTTCCTTTTTTCATGTTACTTATTACTCTGTATACCTCTTTCGCGGTAAAGCGAACTATAGGTGTAGTTTCTTCGTTGTCCAAACTATGTTGTAACAGAGGACTATCAGTACCTAAAGGCGATTCTATCTTAAAGTGATTCTTGAAAATGTTTGCAATTTGCACAGGATCGCTACTACTCTCAACACACACTGGAACACTCGGTCTCGGGTTCAATTTAGCGGTCTCTTTCCAAAACTTACTAAAGTTTTTTGTAGTATGTTGCTTGGCAATAATATCCATTTTTATTTGGTTTTGGTTGTCTTGGCACCATTTGAGTTTTGATTTAAAGAGTTTTCTCGACTCATGCATCTGTTCATAAGTATATCCAGATGAAGGTTTTCCCCAGAGGACCCAGTTTTTAAAACAGTACCGAGCCCTGCTATGAGCTTCCTTCACGTATTTGTTCCATCCACTAATATACCCTTTTCTTTTGCCGTTATTCTTATTATTATAGCTCAGTTTAGCTGAGTTACTTAATATAGAGATTATTGTTTTATACATGTCATCTATAACAGCTCTATGTTCTTGATTAGTACAGGAGACGTCGCTACAATTTCTGAACTCTGAAGGAAAATCCACTTCCCGCAATTTACTATTACACAAATCCCAGTACATTTGTATTTGTTGGGGATTTCTGTCCCCCCACATTACAGATCTTAAAATGTTACGTTCATTAGAGTAAGTCTTAGGCGTTATAGAAGCTAATTTACAGTGTATTTCTAAAGGTAAGTGATCTGACCAATGAACACCATAATCAATTTTAACATCAGTGACGGTCTGCCAGGCTGCTTCTGACACCACGATGTGGTCCAGCCATGACGTAGTGCCGTGTACGTCACTAATATAGGTATACGAGTTTGACAATAATCCCAAATGTTCAATATCAGCGCACAACAATTTTTGTTCTTTGCAAAAGTTAATTAACTCAGAGCCAAAAAGCTCACCTGGGTCAGCATTAAAATCACCAAGAACAAACATCGCCTCCACTTCACTGCTTGAAACGATTGCACTGATTTCACCTAAGCATTCCGTGAATTTTATTAGATTATCTGTGGAGCAAGTAGGCATATAAACGGAGAATACTAAAAACTTGCATTCAGGAAGAGTTATACTGATGGCCGCAATACGATCACTATAACATTTTATCACTGACACAGACTGGAACAAAGAACCACAAGATAGCCACACCTCCATATGGGCGACCGCGTAAAACTCCTGCTGAGGTATCAACCGCTGATTTTCCAGTGTAGGCAAAGTCTTGGTCTATAGTGCCTAGGTAGTTTAGATCGTGTTGCAATAACCAAGTCTCCTGTAGGGCTATAATGTCGGCTGAGCTGCACAGGGATCTTACACAGTCGACAGAACGGGTAAGTGATTTACAATTAAAGGTAGCAAACTTCGTGGTGTTATTATTTATTGATTTGTTCATCATTAATTTTTTTTCTTTAAGTCAATAAATCGACGAAACGATACGCCCTCTGGCCAAAAACTTTCCTCCAAAAACATGGATAGTTTATTTCTAGGCACGTACACCTTATAAGCATTATATTGCCTATGAGTCTTCATGTTAACTTTATGAAGTGTAACAGTAACCTGCGTTTTGTTACAGATGTACTCAATTATGTCGCTTTCCGAAGATATATGATATGATGATAATGATTACGGCACATCCCGGGAGGCAAAGGTCTGGGGGGCAGGCCGTGGCGAGCTCGATCCTCCGCGGATTTGAATACCTACACTAAACTTATAGCATTTGTAATCTCTAACTATATTAATAATGCAAATTTTTTTTTCAAATTCAATATATTTATTTAAAATAGGTGCAAATTACACTCCTTCCGATAGGCATAAAATAATAACAATGTAATTTGTGAAGAATCAAGAAATAAACAATAATTATAATTAGTTAATAACGTCAAAATTCAATCATTGATATAAACCAGATTAGAACATGAAAACAATATGACACGAAAAGTTATACATAAAAATCATTGAATGCCTTTAACAAGAGTAGGCCAGTTCACACGGACAGCACCCGGTCACGAGTATAACGAGATAACGTATAACCATACTCATATTAGAGGGAAAGGAACGACCCGGCTTCCGATGCGCCACCATCATGCGCTCTCGGTCTTTTTATTGAATTTGGTAACTAATCGTCTGAGTTTAGGAACAGGAGTGTCAAGACTAACTATAGGAAGAAAAGCTTCTTGGTCCGAGCCGCTGGAATCACAAACGAATTGGTTTCCGGAAAAGACAATATTATAGATCTTTTCTGCAGTAGCTCTAACTCTGTACGCCGTTTCCTTACTTTGGAATTTTTCAACAGCACTTCTCTCTCTCAACAGCACCGAAGCGTTGATAACCGAGCTTCGCGTGTTTTTCATTTTTTATTCGTTAATCTTGTAAACACAATCTATTATTTTTTTTTTACTTAGGTTACATTTTTGTGTTAATTTCGAAATCCATTTGTGGAAGTTTTTTATTAGCTCATAGGTAATTTTGTAATGTTATCATATAGTGTTTACATAAGCTGTAAACTTCCCTAATAAAATTAAAATAAAATAACAATTAATATTTTATTCTTATGGCTTACTAACCGTGTCAATGAGTGCTGTTAAGTTCATGTAAAGTAAGGTTTAATTCACTTTTACAAGCGACGCGTAGCGCAGCGTCAAATTTGAGGCGCACGTCTTTGTGTGCAGGCGCATCCAGTACCTGTGGATTTCATTTGGTTTGGGATCGCTTTGTGTCACACTTTGCGTCTTGGCGGCAAGACCTACCGTAACTGGTCCTTATCTTCACCTTATGGTGTTGGCAGGAATAGCGGCCCTCACTATATGACCTAGCTGTCGGTAAGTGTGGACGCTACATCATAAACTAGGTAGTTTAGCGTATCTGGTAGATATACGAGAGGGAATGTGCCCGCGCCGCCTCGATTCATAAGGCGAAGTATGTTTTTGTTTGCAGTTTTCAATATCTTTGTACTGTAAGACTCGGTTTGGTTGGTGGTAGGGTATTTTCTAAGCCCGCCTGGCTAGCTACCAGCATCTTCTCTAAGCATTGCTGCCAAACATCAGTGTCAACAAGATAAGATAGCCAGTTCTCCATTGCGTTGGGGTATCTTGTTAAGACCGCTTTCATCTTCGGCATCATCGTCTCTTACCATCAGGTGAGATGATGCCAAGAGCTTACCAATTGTAAATAAAAAAATACCAAAAAAACTATGAGAGAGTTCAGTATAATAAGCAATACTACGTAAGTTCTATTATTGTCATCTGTGGCATTACCTACATCTAGACGAATTAGGCGTAGGTGGCGTAACGGCTAGGCCCTCTACCTCCTGTCCGGGAAGTCGTGGTTCGAATGCTGCCACGTACCAATGTGTTTTCGAATTTAGATTTCATATGTACGTTTATCCGATGCTCTTACGGTGAAGGAAAACATCGTGAAGAAACCTACACACGCCTGCGAAAAAACTCAAAGGTTGTGTGTGAAGTCAACCAACCCGCACTGGGCCCGCGTGGTCGACTAAGGCCCGATCGCCGTAATTCAGGGTAGGGTGGGGTGGTGGGGACTCGGTGGGGACGTATATGAACTGCTATGATTATTTTTTTATCACAATTGGTAAACCCTTGACAACATCTCACTGACGATGTTGCCGAAGATGGAAGCGGGCTTACCAAGATTCCCCAACACAATGAGACGAATTAGACGCTGCATTGGGCGTCGTTAGTAGATACATACTATACAAGTTCATTCGCGAATGGTCCATTCTTGTCACAAACTAGTAATTATTAGTATTCGGTCGGTAAAACAACAATCAGTCCGTCTTCCGTCATTTAATACTAGCTGGGGTACCCGGCTTCGCTCGGGGAATTGATATAAAAAGGCAACGTTCCAGAACATTTCACAACATTCTAGAGTGTTCTGGAATATTTCAAAATGATAAGGGATGTTTTAGTGGAATGCTCTCGAATACTCTCAAATGGTCTGGTCTGTTCTAGAAACTTCCAGTCATTATATCTTCAAAAGCACGCCCTTCAGGTAAGAACGGGAACCTTTTTCATGGATGGCGATAGAGGGCTACCACACCATATAACTTCCTTGATCGTACCGGGATCAGGACACGTTTCTGAGTTTTAGCGGCACACACATTGTACACTTTTTTCTATAATATACTAGCTGTCCCGCCGAGTTTCTTTCCACCTTTCACTACACTACACTACCCTACCCTACCCTAACCTACATAAGAACCTTCTACCTGACAATAACGAACTCAACAATAAAATAATTAGCGAAATCGGTCCAGCCGTTCACACGTGTTACGATGACCAGAAGAAATAGGGGTTAATTTTTATATAGTTACAATAATCAATATCTATATATAGGTAAGCCCGCTTACCACCAGGTGAGATGTTGTCAAGAGTTTATCAATAGTGAATAAAAAAAAAGAAGGTATATTAATTATTGTAACTACCATATAAACATAAATTATGACTATTTATTTTGACATAGAGAGAAACTCAAATGTAATTGTCATCGATATAAGAGAATGCTAAAACCATACAATAAATTGCTAACATCCTGAAAGCTTTTAACAATATTTATTTCTAAAATACCCATAACGAAAAGACGCAGTTGAAGGCTTGAATTTGGTCAGTGTCGATAGCACATTTAAGGCTTGTTTAGACCAACAGAGGATTGAATAGGCACTATTTGAGCTTGCGTGTTACATCCTCGGCTGCATCAGCACTTACCATCAGGTGAGGTGCAGCCAAACGCACTCAAATTTTTAATAATAAAAAAAAAGAAAAAAAAAGTCGTTTTTGAATAAACACCGTCCTATTCTGTTTAACTTTGCAAACAAAAGACGCTGGTTTATAAACATTCCTTATTAGATTTTATTTCTAACTCCAAACCATAGAAAATTATTCAGATTTTTGTGCTCTAAACATTTCCTTACTTCTCCACGTAAAGAACCGCCTCCGTGGCGTAATGGTTAGTACATTCGCTTCACACCAGGAGGTTGCGGGTTCGATTCCCGGTGGGGTCATCTTGTAAGACTCGGTTTGGTTGGTGGTAGGGCATTTTCTCCTGGCTAACTACCACCATCTTATCTAAGTCTTGCCGCCAAACATCAGTATTAACAACATTGATGTGTTCCGGCTTGAAGATAAGATAGCCAGTTCTCCATTGCGTTGGGGAATCTTGGTAAGCCCGCTTCCATCTTCGGCATCATCGTCACTTACCATCAGGTGAGATGATGCCAAGGGCTTACCAATTGTGAATAAAAAAAAACATAGACGGTAAATAAAGACTTTCCCAGCTTGTTGAAAAGCTGAGCATTATTATAATATCTATATACGCCGAGGACGTGGCCGCTGTAATTACGGCCCATACCTACACTACAACGCCTACAACAGGCAATGAACAACACGAGGATTGTGAAGTTCCGACTTTTCACACAAACGGCGTTAACGATTTTCACCTCTTAAATGTTAACCGATTTGGACCAATTTTTGACAGGTTGTCAGTCAGAACAAAAGCTGGCCTAACCTTTTTGTTTTTCGATACTGCTAATAAGTTTAATTTTATTGTCGTTGTCGTTTCTACTAATTTCGGCCATTTTTGTTTATTTATAATCAGTAGGTAATTTAAAAAACGAAACGTGTAAGCCTAGCTTTTATTCTGACTGACAAGTTATCAAAAATTGGTCTTAATCGGTTAACATTAAGAAGGTAAAAATCGTTAACGCCGTTAGTATGAAAAGTCGCTGCTTTACAATCCTCTTAATAAAATGATTATATATTTTTTTAAGCTTATATTGGTTTATCATAATATAAATTTAGACGTGTAAAAAGAAAGTTATCAATAAAAAGTTGTTGTATTGTATTGTTTATATATACATGAAAAAATTGTTGTATTGTATTGTTTATATATACATAAAAAGTTGTTGTATTGTATTGTTTATATATACATAAAAAGTTGTTGTATTGTATTGTTTATATATACATAAAAAAGTCGGGTTTACACCATTTATAACTCAAGAACGGCTGGACCGATTTTCATGATTTTTGGTTTGTTGGATTGGTCTCGACCCCGAATAGCAGAATAACTATTCAAACATGGGAAAAATGTAGAATAACTATTAAAAGCGTAGTGTAGGGTAGCATAGTGTTATGTAGTGTAGCGTAGTGTAGTGAAGAGTAGAGTTTTTTAGGCGGTACGAAGTTCGCCGGGACATTAGTAATATATATTTTTTTAATTCAAAATTTTAAATGCGTTTGATTGCAGCTCACCTGATGGTAAGTGATGATGCAGTCGAGGATGGTACACGCAAACTCAAATAATGCCTATTCACTCTTGCCTTTAAGATCTCCAAAGTAGGAATCGGGAAACACTGACGCGGGTAAGCAGTTCCACTCCTTCGCTGTACGTATAATAAATGAGAAGCGTAACGCTTCGTGCGAAAAGGTGGAACATCAACACAACATAGGGTGCAACCCTCCCCTGCGTCTCGTTGAACGATGGAGGAATTTAAATAAGGTGGGCATCTGTGGTGGGCATCCACTAATCAAAATAATCTATTTCCCTTTAAAAAAACTAGTCAATACTCAAAAATAATTGGCGTCTCCATACAAAATTGATCAGCATGCTGATCAACAAGTACTAAGAGTCATTTTTTTTGCAGATTTCGGCAGTCGTAAAAACAAAAGTTGTTCAGTTTTAAGTATTGGTTAGTGCTCAGTTTTTTATACGCTGTATAGTTATTTTTAGGGTTCCGTACCCGAAGGGTGAAAACGGGACCCTGTTACTAACACTTCCCTGTCCGTCCGTCTGTCGGTCCGTCTGTCGCCAGGCTGTATTTCACGAACCGTGACAGCTAGACAATTGAAATTTTCATACATGATGTATTGCTATTGCTGATATAACAACAAATACAAAAAATTAGAAAAAGTGAAAAAATAAGGGGTGTCTCTACACAAAAAACGTGTGTTTTTTTTAAAACATGAAGAACTTAGCGCCATCTAGTATGACGGTACGGTACCCTATGTGTGCGGTTCTGACTCACATTTTGCCGGTTTTACCTACAATTTTTTGTTTCCATTTATAGATTTAATTCAAACTTTATTTACTAAACAATCAATCTTAATCACGGAGGTAATTTGTAAAGAATATAAGTATTTAGCGACATCCCGCGACCTCCACCGGGTCATCGGTCCACTGAGTGGGAGGCCTGCCTACATTACGTTTTCCGGTGCGTGGTCGCCACTCGAGAACTTTACTGCCTCAACGGCCATCTGTTCTATGAGAAATGTGCCCCGCCCGCTGCCACTTAAGTTTAGCAATTCTTAGAGCTATGTCGGTTACTTTGGTTCTCAGCGCAGAATCGGTCGTCGTGAAAATCCTTGGGGGAGGCCTATGTCCAGCAGTGGACACTCTTCGGCTGATATGATGATAAGTATTTAGTTTTGCGTTGGTATTTATTTTATTGTAGCACTTGATCTTACAGCTTCCAACCTCTATCCAATGTGTCGGACCCCTTAGAATATTTCTTCGGTGTCGGCTGCACATATATTAAGGCAGCGGCGGGCGGGCGCTGATATAAAAGTGCTCTTTATGAAGTGTCGCCTCGGTCATGGAGTAGGGACCAGACCTATTTCAGAGTCCTGCGATATTGGCCAGGGTGGGGAGTGTTGTTCGAATATCTGAAATTGTCGGGTATAGGGTTCAGAAATTTCTTTATAATTGTGAGCTTCAGGCCAAAAAAACCGACGAAGTGCTAATCGGGGTCATACAAGTAGGGTTTCGCACCCAAACTTTAACTATCAACAGAACAAGACTTCACAGTACATACCTTATAAAAATATCATTTGATTTGTCTTTATGAAGTGTCGCCTCGGTCATGGAGTAGAGACCAGACCTATTTCAGAGTCCTGCGATATTGGCCAGGGTAGGGAGTGTTGTTCGAATATCTGAAATTGTCGGGTATAGGGTTCAGAAATTTCTTTATAATTGTGAGCTTCAGGCCAAAAAAACCGACGAAGTGCTAATCGGGGTCATACAAGTAGGGTTTCGCACCCAAACTTTAACTATCAACAGAACAAGACTTCACAGTACATACCTACCTTATAAAAATATCATTTGATATGTCACACAACATGATTTGCAAAACTTTTTTTTTAAACTATACTTAACAAAAGTGGCCCAATTTTTTTAAATTAATTTGTTTACGTAACACTTTTGTATTTGGGTCACCGACTTACTTGTGTGTACCAAATTTCAACTCAATCGGTCCAGTAGTTTCAGAGTAAATTGACTGTAACAGACGGCCGGACGGAAGGACAGACAGACAGACACGCGAGTGATCCTATATTGGTTCTGTTTATACCTTTTGAGGCACGGTACCCTGATAAGTCACATTTTATTTCTGTTTTCTTGGTTTTTCATGGTTTCGTTAAAGACTCACAGTTGGGGCACGACTGGTCTCTTTCCAAAAGCGGAAAGGTTTGGCTGTACTTCAGACACGAGGGATCAACTCTGGGTTGGTGGAGGTTGTAATCATCATCATCATCATTATTATCAGCCGAAGGAAGTCCACTGCTAGACATAGGCCTCCCCAAAGCATTTCCACGACGACCGGTGCTGCGCTACCCGCATCCAGCGGCTTCCCGCGACCTTCACCAGGTCATCGGTCCACCGCGTAGGAGGCCTGCCTACGCTAAGTTTTCCGGTGCGCGGTCGCCACTCGAGAACTTTACTACCCCAATGGACATCCCTTCTACGAGCTATGTGCCCCGCCCACTGCCACTTAAGTTTAGCAACTATGTGAGCTATGTCAGTTACTTGTTGTAATAGTTACATATAATATCATTACAGCTCATATACGTCCCCACCGAGGGGCTCGAGCCTACCCTGAATGAGGGCGATTAGGCCTTAGTCGACCACGCGGGCCCAGTGCGGGTTGGTCGACTTCACACACAACCTTCGAGTTTCTTCGCAGGTGTGTGCAGGTTTCCTCACGATGTTTTTCCTTCACCGTTAAAGCAATCGGTAAGTATGTACGTAAGTTTTTGAAAAACTCATTGGTACATTGGCCGTCCAGATTTAAACCCGGTACCTCTGGTTAGATGGACCGAGTCGTTACCGATTGAGCCACCGACGCTTTTTAATATAAATATTTTTGATATAATTTTTAATATATAATATAAAGATGTAATATTAATACTGCATTATACTGGGGCCCTTAGGCCATGGATAAGAGAATTTATCACTAACGAGTAATACTAATAACTTTAGGAATTCATTAAACTAAAAACCCTACTGTGTAAAAACTTTACCCCTTGTTTTGGCTAGTCGGGTAAAAATGTATCCCATGTCACTCACGGGATCAAGACAAATCTAACAATACCTCATACGTTAAAATCCTTCACGCCATTCAGGCTGTGGCCTGTAGCAGGGAACATAGAAATCTACATACATACACACATACACTCGAAAAACATAACATTCCTTCTGAGGCAGTCGGGTAATTAAGAGAATTTAGACCATCGATATCTTTCAAAAGTATTGCCACATCACTAGCTCAGGCACAACCGGCGAGGGTCGAAGTTTGGCGTGGGAGAGTAATAAAACATGCAGATTTGATGACTTGTCACATTTTTTACTACAAATCTGAAACTTAATGTTTTCCAGCTTTCTTGCACCTTTTATTATGAGTAATATTAATGAATGAATGAATGAGTAGTCCTGGCTTGTAAATTGAGGTGTATAATGCGGTATTTTACTACTAGTCATTTGAGTAACTTTTTATCTTCTGTCAAAAACGAAAGTTTGTTCTGCAATTATTCGCGTTACTGACATAGTGATGTCATTAGTGTAATAATATATTATTATTATTTATTATTAATCATTTTATTTTCAGACCAAAGATACATATTTTGTTAGTAAGTAGATACATGACTTATCCTAGGTGTTAGTAATCATTAAAATATAATAATAAAAAAAAACATATTGCTTAACTGCTAGGGATGTGAAGTCCGCAGCAGTGAGCTTAAAGGGACAGTCATCCCTGTCCCCTATTAGCACCAGAGACGCATAGTCTATAACGAAACAATTTGCTGTTTTTAGTTAAATGTAAAATTAAATAATTTTCGAAACACCTAAAAACTTTTAGGTACAAGCTTTTAATATTGCATTATATATATACATATGCGTGAAAAATTTCAGCTCAATCGGAAACCGGAAAGTAGGTCAAATTTAACTTGCAAGATTCCACCCGAACATACATTAAATTGTACTTGCAAGTTAAATAAAAGCCTGTAAAATGGTAGTGTTTTTGCTATTCTAGAAGAAATTATATTTATTGTATCGTGTTTTTAGGGTTCCGTACCCAAAGGGTAAAAACAGGACCCTATTACTTGGACTTCACCGTCAGTCCGTCTGTCCGTCTGTCACCAGGCTGTATTTCATGAACCGTGATAGCTAGACCGTTGAAATTTTCATAGATGATTTTTTTCTGTTGCCGCTATAACAACAAATAGAAAAAATTTGAAAAAGTGAAAAATAAGGGGTCTCCATACAAATAAACGTATTTTTTTTAAACATGAAACTAGCGTTATCTAGTATGATGATACAGAACCCTTTGTATTAGCACCATCTAGTATGATGGTACAGACAGAACCCTTTGTGTGCGGTTCTGACTCGCACTTGGCCGTGTTTTTTTGATCATCATCATATCCGCCGAAAAACGTCCACTGCAGACAAAGGCCTCCCTCAAGGATTTCCACGGCGACCGATCCTGCGCTGCCCGCATCCATCGACTTCCCACGATCTTCACCAGATCGTCGGTCAGTTTTTTTAATACCAAAAATAATTTATATCACTAAAATAAGGGTATAGATATACGGCACAGGGTATAGATACACGGCATCACAGCGTTTATGGCCTGACCGTGGTTCGCTCTAACAGACGTCTACGATTTATGAGAACCCCGATCAGCCTTCGAACGCATTGCCAACCATATTTTAATATCACTGGTTTAAATAGTTTTATTGGAAAATATTTTTTATTTCATTTCTTTAAACATCGATGTCTCTTAACATACGTGTTACTGCGATAATCACAATAGGGTTGACGACAGCATCAGAAATAAATTATGAACTCTTGATCACTAAATTGCCCTCCTACTTAAACTTCGGAAAACCTTACTTGTTTTGTTTTCCATCAAGTCTTCGATTTTTAAAACACCAAAATCACAAAATGAGTACATAAATGACGCTACAAAACTATGACGTCGCGCCTAGGTATTTCAAACATTTTTAGAACAAAATGTCATTTGTGACATATGATAAAAAGTAACTCAGATGACTATAGCATTCGTCATCCCTCTTAGACAGACAGCGTATCGTCACTTGGTCGAGCAGGCGAGATAAGTACCGACACATTGTCGCTACGCTCGTCAGCGCAGTGCTAGAACGCCGTACAGTCGCCGCCGCAATTCGCGCGCCGCGTGTGTACGCAGTTATAACCGCTAAGTCGAGCGCCTTAATACCCATGTTTCCGTTATTGTCTGACAGTGGGAAGGAGTAAGTGAATAAATGCGTAGGTATTTTCATTTTATAACAAAGTGCACCCCCTTATTATTTTTCACTTTTTCAAATTTTTTCGTATTTGTTGTTATAGCGGCAACAGAAATACATCATCGTGAAAATTTCAACTGACAAGCTATCACGGTTCATGAAATACAGCTTGGTGACAGATGGACAGACAGACAGAGGGACTAGGGTAATAGGGTTCCGTTTTTACCCTTTTGGTATGGAACCCTAAAAAACTGCCCCAACCCTATTATTTATTCGTAGGCCCCCACCTTCCCGAGACATGGGAAGGGCTTTGTGCCCCACTAGTGGGAACGCTATATGTTGTTTGTCAAGATATTCTAAATTGCTAATGTATATGTGGCAGGCATATTGTACGATTAGTCATTTTACAAATGGTCAGGCAAATTGTATAATTTGTCCGTATATAAACGGTCAGGAAAATTGTAAAATGCTGTACGCAGATTGTAAAATGAGCAAGCGAATGTATGATTGGTAATTTTACAAATGGTAAGGCAAATTGTATAATTCGTCCGTATATACACGATCAGGCAAATTTTTAAATGCTTTACGCATATTGTAAAATGAGCAAGGCTTATTGTATGATTAGTCATTTTACAAATGGTCAGGCAAATTGTATAATTTGTCCGTATATAAACGGTCAGGAAAATTGTAAAATGCTGTACGCAGATTGTAAAATGAGCAAGCGAATGTATGATTAGTAATTTTACAAATGGTCAGGCAAACTACATACGTATATTTTTACTAATATTATAAACGCGATATTTTGTATGCATGTATGGATTTTACTCTTTCACGCAAAAATTATCTGGCTGAAATGTGGTAGGTAGACAGATTGGGACCTGGATTAACACATAGGCTACTTTTTTCCACGCTCGCGAGCCGCTTGCGGCTCTCGTACTGCGCACCCTCGAAGACAGTCATAGAAACTATGTTGACGCGAGCTAAGCCGCTGGGAAAAGCTAGTGTTTAATATAAATAAGTAGAGTTGCTATTTGCTTAAAACAAACCGCCTCCGCGGCGTAAAGGTTAGTCCATTCGCCTCACACTAGGAGGTTGCAGGTTCGATTCCCAGTGGGGTCAACTTGTAAGACTCGGTTTGGTTGATGGTAGGACATTTTATAAGCCCGGCTGGCTAGTTGCCACCTAAGTCTAAGTCTTGCCGCCAAACATCAGTGTTAACAATATTGCTGTGTTCCGGCTTGAAGATAAGATAGCCAGTTCTCCATTGCGTTGGGGAATCGTTGTAAGCCCGCTTCCATCTTCGGCATGATCGTTACTTACCATCAGTTGAGAGTATGCCAAGAACTTCATCATATCAGCTCATATACGTCCCCACCGAGGGGATCGAGTATACCCTGAGATAGGGCGATCGGGCCATAGTCGACCACGCAGGCCCAGTGCGAGTTGATCAACTTCACACACAACCTTCGAATTTTTTCGCAGGCGTGTGTAGGTTTCCTCACGATGTTTTTATTCACTGTAAGAGCGTCGGATAAACGTACATATGAAATTGAAATTCCAAAACACATTGGTACGTGGCAGGATTCGAACCACGACCTTCCGGACAGGAGGCAGCGGCCCTTGCCATTACGCCACCGACGCTCTTGCCTTGCCTTGAAGAGTATCTGCTTCGCCAAGAGCTTACCAATTGTGAAAAAAAACCCTATCATTTTCTCTTTTGCATTGCAATAAACCGACTGATGGCTATTAAAATATTCCAGGAACAGACACACTGTCGGAAGAATATTCCTCAGTCTTGCAGGTTTGATTGTCGGTTCAATCAATTTAGATAAGTATTGAAGCTCGCGGATCAAACTCTTGTATTAAACTAGCTTGTTACTTTTGCAATGCAAATGTCATCCTCATCATTGGCCACAGCATCTTGTCAGATGGTTGTTGCAGCGGTAGCGAGTATCATGCTGGTCTTGGAGCGCCACATCTTCGCTTGTGACTGTATAGGCCAATGGCGGCGCGACATCGGTGGCTACATTTGTCTCAGATGAAACGTGAGTCCAAGGGTATTGTCATGACGACGAAGTCTCTTCTGTTTTAGTTGGTCTAGCCATGCTTCGTCGTGCTTCGTCACACCAGTTGTGAGGGCCTGGTGCCATTTTGATTGCTCTGTCGAGTGTACCTCACAGTTACCAGGATCAATGTGAAAGCTCGACAGGTCACGCTTGCAAGATTCCTTGAATCTAAGCATCGGGAGTACCACTGGTCGTTTAGCATACGCAATCTCCCCTTGCATCACCTCACGTGGCAATTTAGCAAATGCAAATGTATTATTTAATTAAAGTGCTATTATTATAAAGGAAAATGATTGAACAAAAGCAAATAAAGAAGGAAACAATGAGGCGAAGATAAAGCCCATGAATTTCAATCCTATCCTAGTGGAAAGAACTAAAGCCGCTCACGACTCGCCAATAAAGAATCGACTGAGGTCCATTATGGTAATGAAACTGACTACCGTTTGTCTAAAAGTCGTAGCTCAATTTGCAAGGCGAGAGATAAACGCTGTTTAACTGTCGAAGTTCGTGACAAAGCCTGAATAATGCAGATTCCACGTAGCAAAATACGGTCGCAGTCAGATCTGCATTATTTTATTGGTCTCTCCTCTAAACCTGATCCCTACCCCGTTTGAAGTGATATTAGTATCTAGGTACATATTTGAAATGCGCATGCTTTTCAACCGAATTCAAAAAGGAGGAGGTTCTCAATTCGACTGTATGTTTTTTTTTGTATGTTTGTTACGCGATATCTCCGCCGATTGTGAACCGATTTTCAAAATTCTTCTTTTATTCGAAAGAGTATACACCCGAGGGGGTCCCATTGTCACCAAGTCAGGATCTGATGATGGGATCCCAGGGAAATCGAAAACAACCCTCAAATTTTATAGGCACATATTACGTGTTGCATGTATCCTAAAACTATTCAAGTTTTGGCGTCTGTTAGTCATCATCTCTTGTTGATGAGCTGATGAAGGAAGGTACAACTCCTTAACGGTTAGGAGTTGGAGGATAATTATTCAAATATTTTGCGTAGATAGGTAGGTAAGTATAGACCGATAGACTTTCAGGTTATTCAGATGAGCTGATGATGGAAGATTTAAATCCTTAACTTTCATGCTGTTGAGATGATGAATTGATGATGGAAGCTACAGGAATCTGTATCTGTTAATGAAACACATCCTTTATGGTTTGATGGTTCCTATTGGCGAGGGGTGATTGGGTATAACGTTGTTAGATAGATAGTATTATCACTAAATCAAATAAAATAAAAATAAAAGTTTAAAAAACTTAAAAACCGACTTCAAAATGGAATTCACTCAAAAGTATGAAATAATATTATTATACTTTGATACAAGACATTAACCAACAATTACCAAATCAACGGACCTCAAAAATAAATTTAGGCACCTAATTTAATTCGTACCCACCGTTGATTTTTAAGTTTTTTAAACTTTTATTTTTATTGAATCTTGTTTTCAGGGTTCCGAATCTCAAAAGGATAAAAACGGAACCGTTATAGGATCACCAGCGTGTCTGTCTGTCCGTTGAAAGGTACACGTAAGTCGGTGACTCAAATACGGACATGAAATGTAAATAAATTAATTTTAAACATGATGGCCACTTGGTGGGGTAAATTAGGTTCTTTTTAAATATGTAAAACATATCTTGTGAAATATTACCAAATGAAAGAATTGGTTGTGTAGTCTCAAAAACATATTTTTTATAATATAAAAAAAAATAGTTTTGAAGTTATTCAAAAAAAATGGCAAAAATTGACCATTCCTCCCCTAATGGCCGAAACCACTAGGTCTAAAATTTTGAAAAAAATACAGAAAATAGTACCATATCTATAGATTACAGGAAAACCTACAAGAAGTCTATAGTAAGTGACTTAAAGTAACATAATATTAAATTTCTCAAAACAAATGACGGAGCAAACAAAATCACGGCGAAATCCTATTCCTTCAATAACCAATCTGTATCAATCTGGGTGACGAGGGGGTGAGGTCGGAATCTAGAGAGTGGCAAGGATTGTCCATACTGTATGTTAGTACTAATATTATATACTTCGGTTCTGCTTCACTTTGCAATGGATTCAATCGGAGAAATCCAAGTAATTGGGGATGTAACTACGTTCCTTTGTAAAAGGGACGGAGCTGAAACGCCGCTGTACTGTAAATATGTAAATTGCCTTAAACGGGAGTATTATCACAATTGTGTTTGACGAGGCTGCTATAAGTTTTCAAAAGGTAACGGCGGTGGCAGTGAGGTAACTTAAATAAGAGGATATTACAGGTGATAAATTCTTAGGGGATTTTTATTTTATTTTTTTATTTATTTACAATTGGTAAGCCCTTGGCATCACCTCACCTGATGGAAAGTGACGATGATGCCGAAGATGGAAGCGGGCTTACCAAGATTCCCCAACAGAATGGGGAAACTAGCTATCTTATATTAAAGCCGGAGCACATCAATGATGTTAACATTGATGTTTGGCGACAAGACTTAGATAAGATGGTGGTAGCTAGCCAGTCGGGCTAAGAAAATTCCCTACCACCATCACTTACTATGCATCGGATTTTACGACACATTTTTGCAACTATATTTTTGAAGTGAAAACTTCTTTAGGCGCGTTGGGCATTTTTGATTTTTGAAGTGAAAACTTCTTTAGCGGCGCTGAGCACTTTTTGTTGGATGGGTAAAAACTTCCAAACTCGCGTCAGGGTCACGTGATGCTGATCGAAAAAGCGTAAGATCGAGGGGAAGGGAGAGGAACAAGTATCTCCCACTCTTTCTACCGTGCCTGAGTGTGCTGCTCCGCTTAGGCAGCACAGGGCGCTTTTCTCAATTTTCCATCTGCCGGTTAGTAGCAAAACTACTCGCCTAGCGACTTAACATCGACATATTGATGTCACTACGTAGTTCAGCTATTTCACACTAGATGTCAATAAGCGTAGAAAGTAATGGGACGTACTCAGAACTATGAGCTTTAAAAAGTTTGTGTAATAAATGAATAAAATGAGGGTTAACATTTTTTACTGTTTTGTATGTGTACTGACGTACTTAAAATTTCTAGCACAAAATAATAGACAAATTATTATTACGAACATAATTTTATTTACAAAATTCAATTACCTGCGAAAATAACAGTTTTAGTTAGTTGTTGTCGGTTCGTTGCCCTATCGTTTTGAATGGTTGCGAAATGCTTAAAACGAATATCTATATATTTTTCTGATAAAGATTTAATCAGCAGTATAATATGATTTACAGTCGGTGATTGGTCAAAGCTGTAATTTAAAAAATAAAATGAAATACATACTTATTCTCCTAAAATAATTGAAACTCGGTTATACAAACAATACCGAAACCAACCGACAAATCCAGTTTTAAACTAGGTAAAGTGCCCATCTTTAATTTTTTATGGCCTTTTTTTGTCACTATGAAGTCTGCATCATTAAAATGGCAAGAACAAATCTTTGTATATTTTGTCGGAGTCCAATCCGGTCTATTCACTTTTGTGATCCATTGTTGTTTTAAATTATCATCGGATGGAAATCTAAAACAAACAAAAAGAAATAAAATTAACTAGGTGGTAAATTATCTTAATATGAATAAAATGATTATTTAACATTCGAAGTTCTTTCAATTCATGAACAGTCACGGAGAATAGTACGAGTATGTATACAACTCAGATCTTTGTTACTTGAAAATATTTGCTATGAAAATGTTATTTCATTACTGACCATAGCCGTGTGTTATTCGGTAAAATTATTTGAATCTAATTACGGCCCTGGATATTTGGTACGTTGAAAATAGTTGTTCTTGTTGACGATAGATGGCGGCCTGTTTACAATATAATTATAAAAATCACTAAAGTACTGTTTTGGCGACTAAAAAGTATTCAGGTTTAATTGTATACTTTAATTTTCAGTATCCACGTATGATTATAACTATATACCAATGCGGATCTTTACGTACTCGTATTTTTTATTCACAAAAGTTACGCCACCTAGTGTCGAGAAGTATAATTTATACTTGAAAGCCGAGAATTTTCTAGAACTATTTTAATAATTACGTATAAAATTACTTACAAATGAAATGTGATACCATTCATAGCATCAGAACGTCTGTCTGAATAACTTCGACACGATAAAACACAACACTTCATCCTTTTCTTCTTAAAAATGCGAAAACACACCAATAATGCGAGTCTCGATACATGGGCACCTGACGAAAATCACAGTGCACAGTTGCTTAGGCCAGCTCCTCTTTGTTTGTGCTCCGTTGTTGTGTAGTAACCACATTGTTGTGTACTCGTATATGTGAATTGTTTAAATTATGGAAATTGAACAAAGTGCATCGATTAATGAAAAAAGTGATGATGAAATAGTGAATGGAAATGAGTAAGTACTTTATAAATATACTACATGAAATAAATATACTACATGAATAAATATATAAATATAAATATATAAATATATTCTTGTATGAAACATTATTTATTTATTCTCATGACGCATCTGCATTGCTTCAAAAAAAATTGGAAAAAGCTTTGATAAATTGCCAATGATTTTGAGTGGAGATTTCAATATCAATTTTGCAGAGGATAAAAATCAATCATTAATTGAATTTTTAAATAATGAATTTGGTTTAACTATGTCAAATGATCGCAATTTTAGCACAACGAAATACAAAACAACAATTGATGCGGTCTTTATTAGACACTTAAATAGATTCGAATCAAAACTGTTTGTTTCTTACTTCAGCTATCATAAACCGATTGTATCAGTTTTAGAAATTTGCGATGATGATTCTGGTAATAACGATGGTGAAAAAGTCGTCGAAATTATGGATGAAAGTTGATATTTCTAAGAGATAAAAATTAATGTAATATATAAATAAATAACGATATAATATTATGAATAATAACATGTAAATTGTCATATTTGTATACGATAGCGCAATAAATAAACATTGTATTCTACCTCATAAATGATAGTATTTTTGTACTTATAATTAAACACAACGTTAATACTAAAGTTTTCACTTCTGCCGGCACTCCCGGAGTGCTACCGGTGTTGTTTTTTTTTTGACGGATTTGGAAAAAAAAATGATCTCGCGACACTGTAACAATACCCACACTGTACCAGGAACAATCGCAGGGTCAAAAATTAAAAAGCATTTTTGAGATGGGGAAAAACCATTTAACTCGCGACACTGTAACGACGCCGACAACGTACCAGGAACAATCGCAGGGTCAAAATTATAAAAGCATATTTGAAATGGGAAAAAACCATTAAACTCGCGACACTGTAACGACACCGACACCATACCAGGAACAATCGCAGGGTCAAAAATTATAAAAACATATTTGAGATGGGAAAAAACCATTGAAATCGCGACACTACAAGCGACACCGTCATAGTACCAGGAACAATCGCAGGGTCAAACTTATAAAACTGTAAAAAGTTTTTACTTCTGTCTGCATTCCCGGAGTGGTTAGGTTTTCATGTCATACATAATGAATAGTAAGGTTGAAATTTTATGCAGAGAACCGATTTCAGTGGTGTGGAATTTACCCAGTTACAGATGTTTTATCTCACGAGCGCGAGTTAGCTATACTTGTGTGTGCAATGCTTATCGACACGCGCTATTGTGTGCTCTATTGTAATTTGTGTCTATTGAATGCGCTATTGTAAGTTGTGTCTATTGTGTGCTCTATTGTAAGTTGTGTCTATTGTGTGCGCTATTGTAAGCTCCCAATTTAAGCTTACGCACGCAAAGACAATGTGCATGTACCTTAACACACACAAGTATGGCTAACCCGCGCTCGTGAGATAAAACATCTATACTCTTAATTTTTGAAGTGAAAACTTCTTTAGCGGCGCTGAGCACTTTTTGTTGGATGGGTAAAAACTTCCAAACTCGCGTCAGGGTCACGTGATGCTGATTGAAAAAGCGTAAGATCGAGGGGAAGGGAGAGGAACAAGTATCTCCCACTCTTTCTACCGTGCCTGAGTGTGCTGCTCCGCTTAGGCAGCACAGGGCGCTTTTCTCAATTTTCCATCTGCCGGTTAGTAGCAAAACTACTCGCCTAGCGACTTAACATCGACATATTGATGTCACTACGTAGTTCAGCTATTTCACACTAGATGTCAATAAGTGTAGAAAGTAATGGGACGTACTCAGAACTATGAGCTTTAAAAAGTTTGTGTAATAAATGAATAAAATGAGGGTTAACATTTTTACTGTTTTGTATGTGTACTGACGTACTTAAAATTTCTAGCACAAAATAATAGACAAATTATTATTACGAACATAATTTTATTTACAAAATTCAATTACCTGCGAAAATAACAGTTTTAGTTAGTTGTTGTCGGTTCGTTGCCCTATCGTTTTGAATGGTTGCGAAATGCTTAAAACGAATATCTATATATTTTTCTGATAAAGATTTAATCAGCAGTATAATATGATTTACAGTCGGTGATTGGTCAAAGCTGTAATTTAAAAAATAAAATGAAATACATACTTATTCTCCTAAAATAATTGAAACTCGGTTATACAAACAATACCGAAACCAACCGACAAATCCAGTTTTAAACTAGGTAAAGTGCCCATCTTTAATTTTTTATGGCCTTTTTTTGTCACTATGAAGTCTGCATCATTAAAATGGCAAGAACAAATCTTTGTATATTTTGTCGGAGTCCAATCCGGTCTATTCACTTTTGTGATCCATTGTTGTTTTAAATTATCATCGGATGGAAATCTAAAACAAACAAAAAGAAATAAAATTAACTAGGTGGTAAATTATCTTAATATGAATAAAATGATTATTTAACATTCGAAGTTCTTTCAATTCATGAACAGTCACGGAGAATAGTACGAGTATGTATACAACTCAGATCTTTGTTACTTGAAAATATTTGCTATGAAAATGTTATTTCATTACTGACCATAGCCGTGTGTTATTCGGTAAAATTATTTGAATCTAATTACGGCCCTGGATATTTGGTACGTTGAAAATAGTTGTTCTTGTTGACGATAGATGGCGGCCTGTTTACAATATAATTATAAAAATCACTAAAGTACTGTTTTGGCGACTAAAAAGTATTCAGGTTTAATTGTATACTTTAATTTTCAGTATCCACGTATGATTATAACTATATACCAATGCGGATCTTTACGTACTCGTATTTTTTATTCACAAAAGTTACGCCACCTAGTGTCGAGAAGTATAATTTATACTTGAAAGCCGAGAATTTTCTAGAACTATTTTAATAATTACGTATAAAATTACTTACAAATGAAATGTGATACCATTCATAGCATCAGAACGTCTGTCTGAATAACTTCGACACGATAAAACACAACACTTCATCCTTTTCTTCTTAAAAATGCGAAAACACACCAATAATGCGAGTCTCGATACATGGGCACCTGACGAAAATCACAGTGCACAGTTGCTTAGGCCAGCTCCTCTTTGTTTGTGCTCCGTGGTTGTGTAGTAACCACATTGTTGTGTACTCGTATATGTGAATTGTTTAAATTATGGAAATTGAACAAAGTGCATCGATTAATGAAAAAAGTGATGATGAAATAGTGAATGGAAATGAGTAAGTACTTTATAAATATACTACATGAAATAAATATACTACATGAATAAATATATAAATATAAATATATAAATATATTCTTGTATGAAACATTATTTATTTATTCTCATGACGCATCTGCATTGCTTCAAAAAAAAAATTGGAAAAAGCTTTGATAAATTGCCAATGATTTTGAGTGGAGATTTCAATATCAATTTTGCAGAGGATAAAAATCAATCATTAATTGAATTTTTAAATAATGAATTTGGTTTAACTATGTCAAATGATCGCAATTTTAGCACAACGAAATACAAAACAACAATTGATGCGGTCTTTATTAGACACTTAAATAGATTCGAATCAAAACTGTTTGTTTCTTACTTCAGCTATCATAAACCGATTGTATCAGTTTTAGAAATTTGCGATGATGATTCTGGTAATAACGATGGTGAAAAAGTCGTCGAAATTATGGATGAAAGTTGATATTTCTAAGAGATAAAAATTAATGTAATATATAAATAAATAACGATATAATATTATGAATAATAACATGTAAATTGTCATATTTGTGTACGATAGCGCAATAAATAAACATTGTATTCTACCTCATAAATGATAGTATTTTTGTACTTATAATTAAACACAACGTTAATACTAAAGTTTTCACTTCTGCCGGCACTCCCGGAGTGCTACCGGTGTTTTTTTTTAATATAATTCCATGTGCTTTGCTATCGTTCTATTGACTTGGAAAAAATATTTAAAAAACTGTTGAAATTGGGAGCTTACAATAGCGCACACAATAGACACAACTTACAATAGAGCACACAATCGACACAACTTACAATAGCGCACACATCAGACACAACTTACAATAGAGCACACAATAGCGCGTGTCGATAAAAACTGTTTATAAAATTTTGGGCGTTTTAACGGCCAGTAGCGGAATCTGGCTTCGCTATGCCACCGAACGTAACAGTGGTGTCCATACATTATAGACGGCATTTCAATGTGTACTAGGGAATTGTATGAAAGAGCTGAAAAGAGGGTGGATTTCTCGTAAAGCCTTTAGTTTTCGGATTGTGGGTTATTTGCGGATTTTGATCGTTTCTGTGTAAATCCACCTTACTTTTGTCGGGTAGCCCTCGTTACTATTATTTTGATTCATGCGTGACTGTGGAAACGACATCTTTATTGCTTTGTGGTTAGAATTATGGTAAGCATTTCTCTATTTCCCAAGAGCTTTGGCTAACTTCTTCGAAAAGTTCAAGAGTCAATTAATAATAATTCAGAAAATTTACAATTTTTCTCGCTAATAGATAAATAGTTAACACGTTTATTTGTCACTGCAAGTACACACATAGATTACTAGTACATTAAACATATTAAAAAAGTTAACAAATTAAAAGAACCAAGAACAGAAAGAGAATATTAGATAAAAAGGGAAAACAAAAAGTAACAACAAAATAATTAAAATAAATAAGTTTACACGAGTGTCATGCAGTGCTAATGGGCCACAGCTCAGTAAATAGATTTGCCCCTGTAGGAGCAAAACACTTAATTTTTCCACGACCTGAAGGGTAGACCGACAAAATTCATCATCATCATATCAGCTCATATACGTCCCCACCGAGGGGCTCGAAAGTTATATAAAAAAAGAACTAATACTGTGCAAAAACAAACAAGAGAAAATCGAGCATTAATGGCGACGAAACTGTGTATGTACTTATGTCTGTGTAAAAGTAGAAAGGTAAGTGCAAATTCAAGTAGATATATCAGAGGTCAAACACTGTGTGAGTATGTGTGTTTGTGTGTGAGTGTATGTGGGTGTGTTTGGGTGGGTGTGTGTGTGTGTGTGGGTGGGTGTGTTAGAAGTAGGAAGGGCGAGTGCAGATTCAAGTAGTATTCTATGTATGAGTATGTATGGACTGTATTGAAGGCTAAAATAAACGGACTCAATGTCGTCAAAACACAAAAAAAACACACAAAAATAAACAAAACGATAAACATTATTTAAAAGCAAAATATTGAAGAAAATTAAAAAAAGAAAAGCACACACAAATTACTGTCAGGACGATTGACTTCTAACTTGTCCCCTTTTGACGAAGGTTGAGCCCAGAATTAAGCGTCACTCTGAACACGACGTAATGCAAGGGATTACCATACTTTGTGATTTCATTTAAAACTTTGCACATTTACGTTTATATAATGTTTTATCTGTACGAGTATTAAATCCTACCCCGTATACTCTTTGTATAAAATGTTTAGCATACAAAATACTCAATAAATATTTATACTCATTTATACATGTATTTATACTTGAATCTGCGTAACGGCTAGGCCCTCTACCTCCTGTTCGGGAGGTCGTGATTCGAATCCTGCCACGTGTCAATGTGATTTCAAATTTAGATTTCACATGTACGTTTATCCGACGGTCTTACGGTGAAGGAAAACATCATCGTGAGGAAACCTGCACACGCCTGCTGAGAAACTCGCAGGCGCAGGTTGTGTGTGGGCCGCACTGGGCGACTAAGGCCAGATCGCCTTAATTCGGGGCAGGCTCGAGCCCCTCGGTGGGGACGTATATGAGCTGATATGATGATACATGTAGAAGTTGATTCCTTTGTACTAATTTGGTCTTTATTAAAATATTTTATTTATCTTGCAACGTTTGTTTGTATGTATGTATATATGCTTGTTTTGTTTAAATCTTGCGATAGATTTTAGAGCGACTTCCAGGAGTCCGATTGATCTGACATTTGGAATGAAGCCGTACTCCCGTCCCGGTGACGATAGATTCTTTTGGTGTTTTTAAGTTGATCTAATGATAAACTTGGAGGTGGAATCAAAGTCCCAGAATCATCTTTAATTTTTGAATAGAATATTGTCACTTAATCTATTTAAAAGTTAAAGATGATTCTGGACAGCTAGACCTTACTGTATTTACGTTTTTTATTCAAACTTGGAACCGTATATTTTAGACATTCAATTGAGCATTTGGCTTTTTGAGCAAGTTTTGAGCAGTAAAAATCTTTTTTAAAAAAAGCTTGTACCTAAAAGCTTTTAGGTTTGTCGAAAATTATTGTCTCTGCAAATGACGATATCCTTCCCGCCTGTCTGTCCAGAACCCTTATATTTTTTGTTGTTTCAAAAACATTTTTAAAGAATTATTTTGAGACGCCTACTTTGTGGTTAACTTTTTGCTTGCCTCCGCCAACGTTTTGTTTATTTCTGAATTCTTTCTTCAAAGAACAAATCCGAAATATCTGATTATTCTTCTAGCAGAGAGCTTATCATTATCATTACAAAAAACAGTCGGTGGCTCAACCGGTAACGACTCGGTCCTCCTAACTAGAGGTGCCGGGTTCAAATCCGGACGGCCAATGTACCAATGAGTTTTTCGAAACTTACGTACATATACTTACTGATAGCTTTAACGGTGAAGGAAAACATCGTGGGGAAACCTGCACATCTGATTCCAGATGTGTATAAAGATCGCACATAGCTTATAGAACAGATGGCCGATGGGGTAGTAAGGTTCTTGAGTGGCGACCGCGCACCGGAAAACGTAGCGTAGGCCTCAAAAGCGGTGGACCGACGACCTGGTGAAGATCGCGGGACGCCGATGGATGCGGGCAGCGCAGGACCGATCGTCGTGGAAATCCTTTGGGGAGGCCTCCTTTTCGGCTAATATGATGATAATGAAGGTTACGTTGCACACGTCCGTAGGTGTAAATCTAAACGCGGGTGATGCTAAGTGCAACACCAGGCACCCGCCGTCTATCCCTTGGATAACATGGTTAATTGTGCCACACGATAAGAGAAGAGAGAGAGATTATCCTTTATTAAGAACTTAAAGAGGGACCATTGTTTGTTTTTGTAAAATGTGTTTTATTTAGGGAATAGGGATGACGACAGCATCAGAAATAAATTATGGACCCTTGATCACTAAATTGCCCTCCTACTTAGACTTCGGCAAACCTTACTCGTTTTGTTTTCCATCAAGTTTTCGAATTTTAATTCAACCAAAATCAGAAAATGAGTACATAAATGACGCTGCAAAACTATGACGTCACGCCTAGGTATGTCAAACATTTTTAGAACAAAATGTCGTTTTTGACAGATGATAAAAATTAAATCAGATGACTAGCGTTCGTCATCCCTATCCTCGGTTGTTTCGAGAAAAATCAGTAAGATCCTCGACATGGTCTGCGGCTTAAGTAAGGCTATTAGCCCCGCAATAAATATCTGAGCATCGCGTCGCGTCGCGTTAGGGGCTCCGGACTTAGCTTGTACCGTTCGCGTTCTGATGGAAGGTCAGCGTGTTTAATTTTACAAAAGGCCATTAAGGTTGTTTAATGTTTTACATACAGTTTAAGTTGGACTTTTATGCATTTTAATTAATTATCCTTTTTTATAAGTTCCGTACACCCAAAGGGACCCAATAAAGTACAAAGCCTCCGCTGGCACTGTCTGTCTGTCTGTCCGCGGGCTGTATTTCATGAACCGTTATAGGTAGACAGTTGAAATTTAAAAAAATGTGTTTTTGCATTGTCGCTGTAACAGCAAAAAATAAAATTTGGAAAAAGTGAAAAATCAAGGCAAAAAAAACGAGTTTTTAGAGGCATTTTTGGTTTAGACTTATCGTAAAAACGCAAATGTATACAAGCGTGAAACTTGGTGTTATTATAGTAATAATTCTAAAATATAACAAAAAATTAGTAATAAATATGCATGTGTGAATCGTACTTGAGCTAAGGAGTCGAAACTGAATTAAAAAAAAAATCTTTCGCTTGCTATGTAAAAAACACAATTATTGTGTAAAGTATTAGTTATTTATGATACAAGGGTGGTAAAAGGTTAATCAACAAACGAGTGACATTTGTGAGCCCTAGCCACGGGCGAGGGCTTACCATCGTCACGAGTTTGTTATTTTATTTTACACCCTTGTGTCATACAAAGTTTTTTAATACAGTTGTAAGAAAACATAAAATAAAAATCGACCGTGACAGAAAAACAAAATACATGGGTACATACCACAGATAAGAAAAAATTTTTCGTACATACCTATCAAGGTTTCGGCACAGTAGACTAAAGTCTTTGTGGTTTCGGCAACCAAAGTTCATTTTACGCGACTTGTGGCTCATTTTTAATGTCCGGGGAGTAATCTCACTTTGTTTTGTTTTTATCATACATACATATAAGTATATTTTTTATTACACGTAATTCATAATTTTATTAGTTTTCACAACTAAAAAATCTAAATTCAGTTTTTCGAAAATTGCGCCATATTTTAGCTAGTACACGTACGCATGCGTTTTTTATAATATTATCATATATAGACTACAGTACGGCTTGGGATAATATTATTATAAGCATTAAAACCTCCTTGGAAAAGATGACCTATTCCTTGGTGTAACCGGTTCCGTTTCATTCATATTTTTTCTCTTTTCTTCACAAAGATATAACCCAAAGAGAATCTAATCAGCTAGCGTTAGGTACCAACCTTGCGGAGGAACCTATCTCTTTTAAAATTCTCCTTTCAAATCTTAAAGAAGATTCTGTATCTTTGGTTATTATATTTTTTATTTGCTAGAAATGTCTTGTTCCTCCAAGCTAGAAATTAAAAAAAAGTAGTAAAGTAAAAGCACATATGCGGTAAAATCAATATTGCAAACACTTGACTGGCATAAAAAGGACCACTTTTCGAGCAACTGTATTGAAATATAATATCATTATCATAGTTGTGTAGCGAGGTCGTGGCAAGGAACCTTCGGAGCGCGAGTTCGAATCTCACTTGGCTGGTTTTTTATTAATCCACAATTGATAAGCGCTTAGGCACAATGCTCGTTGGCCTCAGTAAAGCCTCTCAAAAAGTAGGTCTTAGAATGAATATGGAAAAGATGTGAATTATGTCAAACGTCCGTGTCGCACCTACTCCTCTGAAGGTTGAAGGCTCTACCACACCCTGGACACTTCATACAACGGGCCAGAAATGATTTTTCAAAGAACGAATGACGGAACAAACAAAATGGCGGCGAAATCCTATACGTTCGACAACCAAACCGTAACCAATATGTTTCAATCTGGGTGACGAGGGGGTGAGGTCGCAATCTAGAGAGCGGCAGGGAGTGTCCATACTGTACCTAAGACAAGCAGTCCAGTTAGGTTGGTCGCTTACTATGGGCTTCATAAGAAGGCTCAAGGTCACCCAAAGGGCAATGGAGTGTGCTATGCTTGGAGTTTCTCTGCGTGGTCCAATCAGAAACGAGGAATTGCTTAACTTAAGTGACAGTGGGCGGGGCACGTAGCTCGTACAACAGATGGCCGTTGGGGTAGTAAAGTTCTCGAGTGGCTACCGCGCACCGGACAACATAGTATAGGCAGCCCTCCCATTTGGTGGACCGATGACCTTGTGAAGGTCACGTGAAGCCACTGGATGCGGGCAGCGCATAACCGATCGTCGTGGAAATCTTTGGGGAGGCCTTTGACCAGTGTTGGACGTCAGTCGGCTGAAATAATGATGGTAAGCGCTTGACTTCCTCTCACTTGACAGTATACCTAAGTAAAAGATGGAATGCCTTACCAAGATTTCCCAACGCAATGAGGAACTGGTTATCTAATCTTCAAGCCGGAATACATCAATGCTGTTAAGACTGTAGTTTGGCGGCAAGACTTAGATAAGATGGTGGTAGCTAGCCCGGCGGCGGACTAAGGAAATGCCCTTCCACAAACCAAACCGAGTCTAAAAGCAAAGTATATATTATTAGTACTAACTAAATGTTAGATTCTGCCGAGAATCGAACCCGCGAACTCCTGATTAACTAATGAACTAATGGATTCTTAACCATTACACCATGGAGACAGTTAAAAATCCTTGATCCTTGACCTTCATTACAGTTTAAGAAGACCTCATCCTTAGGTACATTATGAATCCAAAAGTGTGTATATCTATTTAATTACTCTTTTATGCCAAAACTATTTAATACTGGTTACATAGGATATTTTTATATCCAGGAAAAATGCAAATTTCTTAAGCGACTTGGGAAAAACCTGTGTGTTTCACGCTAAAACTGCTCAATTGATTTCGCTGAAATTTGATAAATGTATATGTAATTGGAAGAGCGTCGGTGGCGTAACGGCTAGGGCCGCCGCCTTCTGTCCGGGCGGGGAGGTCGTGGTTCGAATCCCGCCACGTAGGTACTAATGTGATTTAGAATTTAGATTTCATATGTACGAGAAACTTGCAGGTTGTGTGTGAAGTCGACCAATCTGCAATGGACCCGCGTGGTCGACTAAGGCCCGATCGCCCTAATTCAGGGTAGGCTCGAGCCCCTCGGTGGGGACGTGTACGAGCTAATATGATGATATATAATTGGTCGTAGTTACGCAGAAAAGATCCAGTTCACACCAACTCGGGTTTCAGGGTACAAATTATTTAAATGAAATATGTTTAACCACTGGATAGTCAGGAAAACGGAATATGAAAGTGAAATATCCAAAAAAAATATAACGAAAACAAATTAAAAAGAAAATAGTGAAAAAAATAAAGATCGAAAATGAACTAAAAATATTGACTTGGTCATATCACTTTCTCCCTCATCTTGGGGTGCCATATCTTAACAGATGTCGGCGACCGCCACATGGAACTCTTCTCTTTTCTGTGCCAGTCTGCTGAGACTGGCAGCGTCTTTGATGTGTCTCCATTTCCATACTTTCTCCATGTTTGTTGAAATAAGAGTAGCTGGACCTTTTGACTCATTCTGTAGAACTTTTTGCACTTTAAAACCATAACTTTATATCGGATTTCGATTCAACATTTTCAAAAAGCCTGCGGTTGTAGGGAAAGTTGATGAAAAATCTAAGCATTGATAAAAGCCGAAAGGTTGGCGACGTTTAAGTTCCAACGTTGCGCGCCCGAAGCAACAGGGTTGCCATTGGAAGGCGGGTCTGCGCATGCGTCGTGAAGGGTCCTGAAGGGTGCGGGGCCAGGGGCGTCGCAGCCTCCACGTTCCTCGTAATGGCTTGCCGGTACCCGCGCCTCGCGCTGCGCTCGCTACTAACTTGAGCGCTCCCCTAAAAACTTCTTCGGGTGCTTTCCTATTCAGAAGACTATCCCCTTTCCCCTCGTGTCTAGAACCAGGATTTGGTCCCAGAAACATGTGGTAAGTCTGAACAAAAAAAATATCTTTGTGTTGTGAGCTTTTGTTCTTTTAACAAGTTTTGCTGCTTTTTGAAGGAATGTTTTTATTTGAATAAACTTTGGAACTTTTATTTTTTGCCTGGAAATGGTGAAAATGTACATCTTGCTGCTTTCTAGGGCTCGTTACCAGGTAACGAGACCCTATTACTCAGCCTACGCGTCTGTCTATCCGTCCGTCTGTCTGTCTGTCTGTCCGACTTTACAAGGGCGGTATCTTTTGAACCGTAATAGGTACATGGCTAGAATTTTCACAAAATATGTGTTGGAATTTACTAGCTCATATTTAGAATTATTAAATGTAGAAAATAAAGAAAGTTACCATACAAGAAACCAGTTTTTCTGAGGTTTTTTGTTTTTGCTCTATAGAAAAAACTATAATACTTACAAGCGTGAAACTTGGTGAGATCATAGTCCTAATCCCAAAAAACATAAACTAATCAAATGTTAGATATAATTGCGCTAGGGAGTCCGAACTGAATGAAAAAACATTTTTTCATCCCCCCATCTCGGAAATTGTATTTTTGCTCTTCGATATCTGAGTGCAAAAGCCGTTTTCCTTCGCTAGAGGAGAAAAGTAAATTTAATTTAGAACATCGTGAATACAAAACATTATTATACCTATTTACTTCTACCTCCATGGTGCCGAATTTATCAGACAACCTTTTTTAATTTTTTAAAAACTCAGAATCGGAACCTTCTTGGTGTACTTTTTTTGTAATTTGCTTTGCGCGCGCCATTTTCTTTTCACGTCATATTGTTAAAACCTTAGGTTAAAAACAAGTAAAATACCAAAAATGAGTGATTATAGTGACGAGGAAGTTTATTTGACGCCAACAGGATTGACTGAAACTGTTTGTAATGCGCAAATGTTTTTTTTTCATTTAGTAATTTCCTTGCTGAGGTGGAATGAAAAGTTACGTGTTGCACTCGAGTGCAAAGATTTTTCACCTCCTGCTCTTTTGATTCCCTCGCTAACGTTCAGGATTCTAATTTTTAAATTGAGACTCCTTCGCTTGCTCGGTCATCAAAATTGAGTACGCGGTTAAAAAGCAACTTTGCACTCTTGTATAACAAATAACTATTCTGCCGCTCGAGTTGAATAATAATGTGTCAATGTAGCTCTAGTATAGACAGGCGTTGTGTTACAGAACCTTCGTTGTGCGAGTCTGACTCTTACTTGGCTGGTTTTATTTATTTATTTATTTATTTACATTTATAGTACACCAAAATCAATTTCGTAATGCTAAAACGTAGAGATACTATAATATAGTGTACAGTAGGTTTTCATTTATCAAAGTTAAACTTTGTTTAATTACTTACTTGCTCCGCTGGCGTAATGGTTAAGTCCATTAGCCACACATCAGGAGGTCGCGGGTTCGATTCCCGGCGGAGTCTAACTTTGTAAGACTCGGTTTGGTTAGTGGAAGGGTATGTTCTAAGCCCGCCTGGCTAGCTACCACCATCCTATATAAGTTTTGCCACCAAGCATTAATGCTCACAAAGTTGATGTGTTCCGGCTTGAAGATGAGATAGCCAGCTCCCCATTGCGTTGGGGAATTTTGGTAAGCCCGCTTCCATTTTTGGCATCATCGTCACTTACCATCAGGTGAGATGATGCCAAGGGCCTACCAGCGGTGAATAAAAAAAAGCTGGCTCAACGACCCTGGTCTCCGATACGAAAACTCGCCACTTGACCTGGTCTTTTGAAGTTTCTCGCCAGTCGCCAGCTTAGAGCTCGCGCATATTCGCGTTCACCACATAGCACCATCAGATACCTGAAGCGTAGTTTACAGGATGTAACAAAATTAGTATAGGTCCCGTAAACTGGGGGTTCTACTCATCATACTGAACAGCTTTCCCCAAGGAACCCATAGCAAATTCTTTTAAAAAAAATTAGGCCCTTCATACAAAAATGCACAAAATTGGTCGATTAGCCGATAGAATTGTATGAAGAGTCATCATATCACCTCATATACGTCCCCACCGAGGGGCTCGAACCTAACCTGAATTAGGGCAATCGGGCCTAAGTCGATCACGCGGGCCCAGTGCGGGTTGGTGTATGAAGAGTAAAATCTTTTTCTTGGGATTTCAGCTAAGTCGCAGAACAAAAGTTTTTCAGTATGATGAGTAGAAGCCCCAGTTAACGGGATCTACACCAATTGTGCTACAACCTGTATAAATTAACGAAACATTTTATCCTTTTATGGTAATTTCAGTGCAGTCCGAATGCATTTCTGTAGTCGGCGAGTACCGTCTCGCCAAAGTAAACAAACAATTTTCATAAAATAAATGTGCAGGTGTAATTCTAAATTTGCATAAAATAAATGTGCAGGTGTAATTCTAAATTTGAATAAAATAAATGTGCAGGTGTAATTATAAATTTCGTAAAATAAATGTGCAGGTGTAATTCTAAATTTGAATAAAATAAATGTGCAGGTGTAATTCTAAATTTCGTAAAATAAATTTGCAGGTGTAATTCTAAATTTGAATAAAATAAATGTGCAGGTGTAATTCTAAATTTCGTAAAATAAATGTGCAGGTGTAATTCTAAATTTGAATAAAATAAATGTGCAGGTGTAATTCTAAATTTGCATAAAATAAATGTGCAGGTGTAATTCTAAATTTGCATAAAATAAATGTGCAGGTGTAATTCTAAATTTGCATAAAATAAATGTGCAGGTGTAATTCTAAATTTGCATAAAATAAATGTGCAGGTGTAATTCTAAATTTGAATAAAATAAATGTGCAGGTGTAATTATAAATTTCGTAAAATAAATGTGCAGGTGTAATTCTAAATTTGAATAAAATAAATGTGCAGGTGTAATTCTAAATTTCGTAAAATAAATTTGCAGGTGTAATTCTAAATTTGAATAAAATAAATGTGCAGGTGTAATTCTAAATTTCGTAAAATAAATGTGCAGGTGTAATTCTAAATTTGAATAAAATAAATGTGCAGGTGTAATTCTAAATTTCGTAAAATAAATGTGCAGGTGTAATTCTAAATTTGAATAAAATAAATGTGCAGGTGTAATTCTAAATTTCGTAAAATAAATGTGCAGGTGTAATTCTAAATTTGAATAAAATAAATGTGCAGGTGTAATTCTAAATTTGCATAAAATAAATGTGCAGGTGTAATTCTAAATTTGCATAAAATAAATGTGCAGGTGTAATTCTAAATTTTGTAAAATAAATGTGCAGGTGTAATTCTAAATTTGCATAAAATAAATGTGCAGGTGTAATTCTAAATTTGCATAAAATAAATGTGCAGGTGTAATTCTAAATTTGCATAAAATAAATGTGCAGGTGTAATTCTAAATTTGAATAAAATAAATGTGCAGGTGTAATTATAAATTTCGTAAAATAAATGTGCAGGTGTAATTCTAAATTTGAATAAAATAAATGTGCAGGTGTAATTCTAAATTTGCATAAAATAAATGTGCAGGTGTAATTCTAAATTTGCATAAAATAAATGTGCAGGTGTAATTCTAAATTTGCATAAAATAAATGTGCAGGTGTAATTCTAAATTTCGTAAAATAAATGTGCAGGTGTAATTCTAAATTTGAATAAAATAAATGTGCAGGTGTAATTCTAAATTTCGTAAAATAAATGTGCAGGTGTAATTCTAAATTTGAATAAAATAAATGTGCAGGTGTAATTCTAAATTTCGTAAAATAAATGTGCAGGTGTAATTCTAAATTTGAATAAAATAAATGTGCAGGTGTAATTCTAAATTTGCATAAAATAAATGTGCAGGTGTAATTCTAAATTTGCATAAAATAAATGTGCAGGTGTAATTCTAAATTTCGTAAAATAAATGTGCAGGTGTAATTCTAAATTTGCATAAAATAAATGTGCAGGTGTAATTCTAAATTTTTACACAATCTATTAGCCTTTGGTGTCATCTCACCTGATAATCCTTACTAATATTAGAAATGTGAAAATGTGTTTGTTTGTTACCTTTTCACGCTTCAACTCCTTGACAGATCCTGATAAAATTTGGCATGCAGGTAGCCTGTGTCACGGGGAAGGACATAGGCTACTTTTTATCCCGTGAAAATAGCATAGTCCGATTCAGTTCGGGGGGGAACTGAAAAAATGCTCTTTTTTTTGGTTAATTTCTTTAACATCACAACGGAACATTCCCTCTCGTATATCTACCAGATACGCTAAACTGCCAGGTTTATGATATAGGGTTCCCACTCACCGACATCTAGGTCATAAAGTGAGGGCCGCTATTCCTGCCAACACCATAAGGTGAAGACAAGGACCAGTTACGGTAAGTCTTGCCGCCAAGAAGCTTGTCCCGGTACTCTGCAAGGCGAGTGCCTCGAGGAAGAGAACCACTACCTACTGTCCAGGTAGGTCCCGGAGCTGTAGGCGCGCTCACATCACAACGGAACAATGGATTGTTGTGGTTTTTTGCACAGAGATGGTTGAGGGGGTGGGAAGTGACATAATTTACTAATTAGCATATCATGACATAACTCCCGAGGGATCCAGAGAAAACGGATGTCCACGCTAGCGAGCCGCTTGCGGCTCGTGCATCACTTACCGTCAAAGACAGTCATAAAAACGGGAAAAAGCTAGTAATTAATAAGTGACGATGATGCCGAAGATAGAAGATAGCATTAACCTCAACGAAAAAATTTTTTTTTTCTGCTATGGTTTAGCTAGTAATAAGCTATAATTATATCCGTTTTCTACTTTAACATCTTTTTATTAGCTTCACCTGTGTCTATCTATGTCATCATCATCATATCAGCCGAAGGAAGTCCACTGCTGGACATAGGCCTCCCCCAAGGATCTCCACGACGACCGGTTCTGCGCTGCCCGCATCCAGCGGCTTCCCGCGACCTTCACCAGTCTATCTATGTATCCAAAGATAATGTCATCGCTATTATATAGCTATATGTATCTTTGTAACGGAATCTTTAAACATCATTTTCACCCACTTAAAGATGTCGGATCAAATCGAAAATTTGCACACGTATTAAGAATTGATGAATATACAATAATTAAAAACGCTAAACACGTTAAAAAATCGACTTCCTTCGCAACAACTTAGTACAATTTTGCATTATTTTTTTTGGTTTTTGTTAATTTTTTAATAAAGTACTACACCGATTTTGATAAAATTTATATGGAATCACACAAGAAGCACTAGCTTTTAAATAAAAAAAGAATCATCAAAATCGGTTTACCCAGTCAAAAGTTCTGACAAACATTATAAAAAAAACAGTCGAATTAAGAACCTTTTTTTTTTGGAAGTCGGTTTAAAATATATATGTCGAAGGAGGTGGGGTTAGGTTAGGTTATGGATGGCCTCGTGGTTCACGTCCTTAACTATTTCGGTATTGGGCGTCGAAATAACAATGCAGCTATATCACAGAGGTCCTTCTTCAATAGTCTTGATCATTTGGTAATCGAAATTGTACAGGATGCCTTGGATAACAATGGATGCAAACGCGGTGATCACAGCGATGGCGTGACACGTCCGTTTTGCTCACAGATCACCACTACTTGTGTTCTGCTCGACGCGCCGTCAAAAAGTGTTTGCTCCGAGACTGACGTCCAGCTAATATGGCTTCTCCACAGATCTAATAAATTCTCAACTCAGTGTGGCAGCACAAACAGCCTTCCGTTAATACATCATCTTTGCTACCACAAACGATCGTCTCACGAGTACAAGCGATCGTCACGCCACCACCGGTTTCACCCAGGTACTAATACCTGACGTTTGATCCAAACAAAGTGTAACTATGTAAACTTATCTCGAGCTGGTATTGGTCGCGTTTTCAATGACCCTCCGACACGGCCATCCTGCGAGTCACACGTCCTCGGGTGACTAACCTGCGGAAGAAAAGGGTGCCAGTAGATTCCATTTCGTTTGGCCAATCCTGACCTTCATATAGAAGGTCCACAGCTCAAGGAATAAAAGCAACACTAATAATGTGAAGCTCTAATTCAAGACTACAATCATAGTGACAACACATTTTAACAGCCTCAAAAAACCAAAATAATTTCACTCTCGTAAACTAAATAAACCTCAGCATTAGCATCGTAACTCAAACAATCTCAAATCAGTTTAGGTCTCCAAGGTAAATCACAGCTGCAAGGCTTGAAACCTTACAACCATTTACAACTTTTAGGGGCACATAGAACGGAACATAATCATCATCGCAAATCACAAGCGACGGAACACCAGAACTAAACATCACCACATCCAGGTGGCGGGACACCACAAAGAATCATCATCACTAACGCCAAGCGACGGAATACCAATCAGTCATCATCACCAGTCCAGGTGACGGAACACCATCACCACCAATCTAGGCAGTGGAACACCATCATCACCAATCTAGGCAATGGAACACCATCATCACCAATCTAGGCAATGGAACACCATCATCACCAATCTAGGCAATGGAACACCATCATCACCAATACAGGCGACGGAATACCATCATCACCAATCTAGGCAATGGAACACCATCATCACCAATACAGGCGACGGAATACCATCATCACCAATACAGGCGACGGAATACCATCATCGCCAGTACAGGCGACGGAATACCATCAACAGTTTTAGCCGGTAAACGGGATACTTCTTTTTTACAAAAACACGAATGTACCTGCTACACATCATGACAGAACGAGTCTGACAAAACAAGCAGCAGCCAATTCATGCAAACATATAGCGCCATTCAGCACTCTTCATTTACCGCTGAAACATGTTGGAATACTTCAGTACTACACACAAAAATAAACGATAAAGAAAAAAATTACAACTGTACACAATTGATTGAGTTACGATCTGTCAATACAATTAACATTGAGAGGTAGACGCCTCTGCACCAGATTCATCGTCAACATCCGGAGGCAAATAACCTTCGGACATACTACGTAAACGGTCATGGGCATACTTGTAACTTCGTCTCAAATTCAAAGCTTGTAATTTGTATCTGTCACCTTCTAAGACCTCTACGACCCTGAACGGCCCTCGGTATTTGGGATCTAACTTGGTTTGGTTACGCTCCTTATTTTGTATCACCACAACAGTCACCCATCTTGGCAACTCTGGGCCACCTCCATCCGGTGCCCAAACAAACAACAGTCACCCAACCTGGCGACTCTCAGACACCTCCATCCGGTGCCCGCCCAAACACACAGTCACTCGACCTGGCGACTCTCAGACAACCTCTCAGGTGTCCGCCCAAAAACACAGTCACCCTACCTGGCGACTCTTCGACCACCCCCCTCCGGTGTCCAACCACACTATCGCTTCCATGCGGCGATCTCAAACATCACCTCTTTCTGGTCATTGCCAACATCACCTCCCCGGTGATACGCCTGCGAGCCAAACGCACGCCACACACAGTTGTGGCCGCACAGCAACGAGAAAATCAACTCGGTGTTTTACGCCTACGTCTACGAATGGCTGAGGCTATTGGCATCCAGTTGCGAAAAATTGTTTACGTCTAAGGTTCAAAATACAAACTAGTGAACGTTAAAATCACGGTCAAGTACAAAAGTCCTTAATCTGCACTAGTAGATGGTCGAGGTTCAGTCTCTCCATCATCAATTCTGTCCAAGTCAATAATACTGTCACTATCGGGCATTTAACGTAGTCTGTCCTCAATAACTGACGGCATTTGATATCTAAAGTGGTAGGTAACGCTTCTCCATTTGTAACAACACAAAGTTAGGTAACTTGTGAAACTAAGCTTTTGTCTAGAAATCAGCCAGTGGCGCTGCCTCAGAGCAATATACCACCCCATCTCTTCCCAAGGGTTTCACAAGAAGTGACTAAGGGACTAAAAATTTGAGGACAAGCAACATCGTCCTTCACGCTCATACTGTACCGCCAAACAGCCCGCCAAGCGTAGCGTTTTTTTTCGTTTTTTTTTTTTTTTTACAATTGGTGAAACCGCTCCAACATGGGGGAGGCCCATGTCTATTATCACATCAGCAGCAAGCTGATTAACAACTCCTGTAATAGGATGCGTTACTCTCCGTATTATCACTAGTATGTTGTCGTGCTTCACTTAGATAAAATTACAGCCTGTGTGTGTAATCGACAAACATGACATTTAGAGGTTAGGCTACTTTACTCGTACCTAGAAGCAACTCCAGGAGGCTGTACTTCGTAACTCGGTTAACCCAACAGTTTGGTTGCTGCCAAATGATCATCATGGAAGGACTTGTAACATTGAAATCTCATTACTATACTCGAAGGAAGTGAGCATATTTTAAAGGACACTTAACTAAGAGTACCAACGTTTAAACGTACTAAGATTCACCTGACCGTTGCCACGCGCCTAAAGCGTTTATGAACGTAAGTTCAAATACAAGGGGGCATTACGTAGATCGAATGACACGTGGACGTATTTGAACAGAGGTTACAAAATCAGTCATTTCGATTTAATAGGTAAAGAATGCACCTGATGTAACCACTAGCTATGCCTGACGTGGTGAAATAGTGACCACATATGAAGTCAATCGATGTGCTAATCTATCAGAGGAAACAATTTCCGTTCAGGCATGTTGTCATTTTTTTTTTCACGGTTATCAACACTTGCGTTCTATGCTATCCTTTTTCTTTACCAGCATGATAAGGCCGTCAAAAAGGGAAAGCTTCGGGGCTTATGACATTCGCAGCCTCCAGCCCATGAATCCTGTATCCTCATCACATCAGCCGCAAGACGTCCACCACTGCACTCCGCATACTACCCTGTTATTATTCTTTTTTTTTTTACAATTGGTAAACAAAATATTTTATTGGGGTCCCCGAAACTCATACCTACATAGGGTCTATATGATAGCGGGGCACTAAGGATGCCCTCAACAAATTCATCACGAAAGCTATTAAAAATAGGCAACAACTTTGGCCTATGATCAATGAGGATATCAGTCGCAATACTACGAAAGCTAATAAGAGTTTACTCCATGTTAAGATGTCGGTCTCAAAATTATAAAAGCTTAAAGGGGTTTCAATACTTTCAATTCTGGTTTAGGTTTGTATAACTGAATGAATCATCATATTTACAATGAGTCCTCTTTTTAAATCTTCCGTTCAACCACGACGAACCACGACTTTGTGTCACAATGAATGATCCGAAAGCACGTGAAAGAGTACTTTGAAGGACAACAAGGCATCATTTTGGCTGCTAATTCAATCACCACTAGAAGGTTAAGGGACTACTCTATTCGCATTCTTTCTGACAGTCGAGCTGTTTTATTATTGACAGACTCGTTTAAATATACCGTCAAGCCTAGATTTAAAATATCTGAACCGATCATAATATTGTTGGCACGTATTGTTGTACGTAGGTTGGAACGTAGGTACTCGTTTGGCATAACAAAAAAATAAAAATTCTGAATGATTCCCGTCAATACTACCCTCACTCAATATTTGTTCTGTACAGTAAACGTGAGCGTTGCCTATAAAAGTCAATCGTGCGTTTGTACTGAACTGAACACACTCCCGAAAGTCTATACACGAAACTTTCTTTAACGAGAGAACACTCAGTACCACCACAGATTAGGTAATAGTACTACGTTCGTACTAGTACCACTATCAAAACAAAAGGGGTACGACTCACCGGATTTTCGTAGCTCCACGTATACCACGAGCTTCGCAGACACCACTCGAGTGCATCTCTGCCGCTGCTAGCGCAGACCACGCTGTCACCTCATTCCAATGGTCGTTCCGTAAGGGAGATGTCGACAGTTGAGCGCCGTGAACGTGGATTAGCTTCAGGTATATTCCGGTTGAATGCTGGCAATATAATTGCAGCAGATGTAGTCGATGGTGCTTGCATAACCTCAATCAATCGCAGCATGTTCTGGTTCTGTAGCACGAAGAATTGTTGCCAGTGGTTTTTATTTCGCTGCTCCATCATCAATTTTCACATTTTCCCGTCGTTGTCCACTTGTTGCGAGCGCAGGGAACTATCCAACTTCTGATGTCGAAGGAGGTGGGGTTAGGTTAGGTTATGGATGGCCTCGTGGTTCACGTCCTTAACTATTTCGGTATTGGGCGTCGAAATAACAATGCAGCTATATCACAGAGGTCCTTCTTCAATAGTCTTGATCATTTGGTAATCGAAATTGTACAGGATGCCTTGGATAACAATGGATGCAAACGCGGTGATCACAGCGATGGCGTGACACGTCCGTTTTGCTCACAGATCACCACTACTTGTGTTCTGCTCGACGCTCCGTCAAAAAGTGTTTGCTCCGAGACTGACGTCCAGCTAATATGGCTTCTCCACAGATCTAATAAATTCTCAACTCAGTGTGGCAGCACAAACAGCCTTCCGTTAATACATCATCTTTGCTACCACAAACGATCGTCTCACGAGTACAAGCGATCGTCACGCCACCACCGGTTTCACCCAGGTACTAATACCTGACGTTTGATCCAAACAAAGTGTAACTATGTAAACTTATCTCGAGCTGGTATTGGTCGCGTTTTCAATGACCCTCCGACATATATAATCCTTACTAGTAAAATAAATGCAAAAATGTGTTTGTTTCCTTTTTATATCTTCACGTTTTAACACTTTAACCAATCTTGACGAAATTTAGTATGGACGGAGCCTGTGTCATGGGGAAGGACATAGGCTGATTCTAATCCCATAAAAAAGCAAATACCGATGCAGTTCCTCAGGGAACTGAAAAAATACTTTTTTTTTGGTTTACTTTTTTTAACATCGCAACGGAACAATGGATTGTTATGATTTTTGCACAGAGATTGTTGAGGAGGTAAGAAATGACATAATTTACTAATTACGAGTTGCATAACCTGACGTAGTTTCTGAGGGATCTGGGGAAAACTCATTCCTTTTTGTATAGATTTGGTTGGGGGGGTGGGAGGGGGGGGGGGGGGAAGTGGGAAGCTTGCACTGCTCACCTTCAAAGACAGTCATAAAAACGATTCCAACGCGAGCGAAGCCGCGGGTAAAAGCTAGAAAGCATGAAAATTCAGGGGATAATAAGGTGCCTATGTCCTTCCTAGTGACACAGACTACCTGTATGCCAAATTTCATCAAGATTGGCCCGGGTGTTGAAGCGTGAAAAGGTAACAAATAAACATACACATTTTTACATCCTACTAATATTATAAACTAGCTGTTTCCCGCGGCTTCACCCGCGTGGACAACATTTCTATGACTTTTCGAGGGTGCGCAGAGCGCGAGCCGCAAGCGGCTCGCGAGCGTGGCCAAAAGTATTCTATGTGTTTATCCAAGTCCTAATCTGTCTACCTACTAAATTTCCGTGAAAGAGTAAGAAACATACATCCATACATTCTTACAAACTTTCTAGCTTTTTCCCGCGGCTCCGCCCGCGTGGACATCGTTTTTATGACTGTCTTTAAGGGTGATTAGTAAATTATCTCATTTCCCACCTACTCAACCGTCTCTGTGCAAAAAATCACAACAATCGAGTATTTTTTTAGTTCCTTCAGGAACTGCATCAGATTGTGCTATTTTCCCGAGATAAAAAGTAGCATATGTCCTTCCCCGTGACACAGGCTACCTGCATGCCAAATTTCATAAAGCTTGGTCAAGGCGTTGAAGCGTGAAAAGGTAACAAACAAACAAACACATTTTCACATTTATAATATTAGTAAGGATGTGAAAGTTTGTTACTCTTTCACGTAAAAAATAATGAACGTATCTGGCTGAAATTTGGTAGATAAACAGATAAGGACCTGCATTAACATATAGGCTACTTATTTCCACGCTGGCGAGCTGCTTGTGGCTCGCGTACTGCGCATCTTTGAACACAGTCATAGAAACTATGTTAACGCAAGCGAAGCCGCTGGCAAAATCTAGTTTTTATAATATTAGTAAGTTTTTTTTGTTTTAACGTTTGATTTATCCGTATGGTATATGGTTTTTTCTCTCGTCACCTAAGTCTAATATAATTTTTTTTGGTTCTACAATCTACGTTCTATTATCGTAATCTATACAAATAATATTATGGAAAATAATAACTGTGGTGGACATTAGTAACGAAATAGAGGCCAAAACAACAAATTTTGGAATTTTGGTCTATCTGTCTGTCTGTCTGTATGTTAACGCAACAAGCAAAAACTACCAGGCCGATTTTTATGAATTTTTGTAATGGTACCTTATAACCTGGGTTAACATATAGGATACTTTTTATCCCGCCAAATTCAAGAGTTCCCGTGGGTAAATCAAAAGTATGCTTTTATAGAATGGCTTACCACGCAAATGTTGCTAGACTTATTGCAATTAAATTTTATACGTTGATACCTTATATGGCGAACTAAAACTGGGACAATGTTTATCCCAAAAAATAAGGGTTCCTGCAGGAAAGCAAAAAACAGTATCTTTAGAATGGCTCAACATAACAATATGAAACCTTTACATTGAGTTGGGGTGTTTTGACAATTATTACATAGTTTTCTTTATCTATTCTTTGTCTATATTATCTTTATCCCGGAAAACTAATAAAATGTATTTCAAACGCGCTTACCTACTTTTTTATCCATATAATCTACACATACCAAATACATTATGATCATAGCAACAGACTGCCAATAGATGGCACTGCAGGAATAATCAAACGCGCTTACATTTGCTGCGCGCAAACTATCTTACCTAATTGATCGAATGGATGAACTTAATTCCTTTTAGATCTGAACTGCCAATAGATGGCGTTGCAAGGGTAATAAATAAATATCGTTAATCAAAACTTCCATGTGGATTAAGTCGCGGGCACAGCTAGTAACGAATAAAATATAGGTAAAGATGTATTGATGACGTCATCAATCCCACAGATAGTTAAGCATACATCAGTAAGAGAACTAATAACTTGTAGAAAGACTCCCTTATTTTAGCAAATTTGTGCGATGTCATTCATTGTACGCCGTAACAATGGATCTGTCAATATTTCACGCCACTCGAGATGAATGAATTGTCGATGAATACAATAAAAACTGCCACCGAACCGTACCGAGGGGAGGGTTTCGCTGACTGCGATAACAATATCTATGACACCGCTTTTTAAAATGATACACGACTCAATCGAGAGCTTCATGTTGAACTTGTACTATAACTCTGAGTGAGTTCATTATTATATTTTACGTTTAAAGTCTTGAACACACGTACATACGTACAAAGGCCAGCACCTCAAGCTAGACACTTTGGACATGTACCGTTCTTATACCATACGCGTTATTCCAATCGCACTACGAGTGTCTAGCTTGATGTGCAGTGCTGGCTTCTGTACATATGAAATCGACATTCGAAAACATATTAACGCTTGGCAGTTACGCCGCCGACCCTCGTTTATCCGACGCTCTTACGATGAAGGAAAACATCGTGAGGAAACCTGCATACGCCTGCGAATAAACTTGAAGATTGTGTGTGGAGTGCACTGGGCCCGCGTTGTCGACTAAGGCCCAATCTCCCTTATTCAGTGTAGGCTCGAGCCCCCCGGTAGGGACTTATAGGAGCTGATGTGATGATAGTCTAGAAAAGAGGGTCAAGATCGCCCAAAGTTTGATGGATCAAGTTATACTCGGAGTTTCTCACGTGATCGAATTAGAGATGAGGAGATACGTAGGAGAATCAAGGTAATCGATATAGCTCACCTAATTGCTAAACTTAAGTGGTAGTGGGTGGGGCACATAGCTTGTAGAACGGAGAGCCATTGGTGCAGTAAAGTTCTCGAATGGTAACTGCGCACCGGAATACGTAGCATAGGCGCAGGCAGGCAATCCACTTGGTGGATTGACAACCTCGTGAAGTCGTGGGAAGCTACTGGATGCGGGTAGCTAGGGACCGATCGTTGCTGAAACATTTGGGAGAGGCCTTCGTTCAGTTGTTGACGTCTTTCGGCTGATGTGATGATGATGATAAGAGGCTGAATTAAAATATTCAAACCGGAAATGAAAACTTCTCTTACACATCTGGAACTGTGTTATGTAATAGGTTTGGTTAAACACAGACAGTTCATGTACTGCAAAATAGGCATGACACCATTTTATAATGAAAAATACAATACCTGGCACACAAATCAGAGATCATTTTATTTACTAAAGCAATACCTGGCAAGATAAGTTTCATTTAACATCATCAATCAACCGATAGACGTCCACTGATGAACAAAGGTCTCCCCGAAACTGCACGCATCCAGCGGCTTCCTGTGACCTTCACTAAGTTGTCGATCTACCCAATGAGAGGCCTGCCTACGCTACTTCATCCTATGCGTGGCTTTCCCTCCAGGAATTTGCTGCCCCATCGGCCGTCTTTTCAAGATTCAAGGTATTTATTCAAAATAGTTGCAAATTACACTATTTCTGATAGTCATAAAATTATAATAACATAATGTCATTTGTGGAAAATCAAGAAAAAAACAATAAATAGATAATAACGTCAAAATTCAATCCTTGAAATAAACCAGATTATGTCAGTAGAACATGAAAACAATATGACACGAAAAGTTATACATAAAAATCATTGAATGTCATAAATGCCTTTGACAAGAGTAGGCCAGTTCACACGGGCAGCACCCGGTCACGTGTATAACGGGAGAGTCAGCCATCGCTCCCATCATCCATATTAGAGGGAAAGGAACGACCCGTCTTCTGATGCGCCAAATCTGTTCCAAGAGCTATGTGCCAGTCTGTTCTAAGAGCTATTTGCCCCGCCCACTGCCATTTGAGTTTAGCGATTCTGTTAGCTGTGTGCTGTACTTTGTTGTCATTCGATCGCGTGGGGAAACTCCGAGTGATACTTCGCCCTGGGTGTATCACCCAGACTGTAATCTGTATCATGACAATAAGTAATAGAGAATAAGTATTTTTTTGTTTTTTTAACTATTTAAAAGTGTGTGTAAGCACCTATTTAAAATAAATTATTTTGATTGATTGATTGGGTGACCTTGAGCATACTTATAGAGTTCCATAGTAAGCGACCATGTCTGAATTCCGTCTATTGTCACTGGCAACACATACTGCTGGACAAATACTCAGTCTTGAGACACTGCGGTATTTGGGAGGTGAAAATACTGCAAAGCTTCCCGAACGCTGCCCAGTCGAGTTAAATTCGTCGATCGATCTCTTTCTCGAAGCTGACCCTACCTAACTCAACTGTTAGTCCCAGCAACACATATTCGTCATTTCGTCGTTAGCGTCGATGGCGTAACGGTTAGAGGGCCACTACCTCCCGTCTGGGAGTCGTGGTTCGAATCCTGCCTTATACCAATGTTTCATATGTTTCATTCGTTTCATTTCATATGTACGTTTATGTGACGCATTTACGGTGAAAGAAAACCCGCGTGGTTGACTAAATCCCAATCACCCTAATCCAGGGTAGGCTCGAGGCCCTCGATGGGAATGTACGAGTATATGGGCTGATATGATAATATATATTCGTCAACAACTTCGAGTGTAGAGTCGAACCATCAGAGTAGTGGGTGCGAACATTATTTATTGCCTTACCCCCAATTCTAGATGTGGACAGGATTCACAGCTCAGATCCTCCCGTAATAACACTCGAGTTCCGAAAACATTGTAACGCGGTAACGCTGTTATTTAATCTTCTTCCTTTTGAGCTATTTCTTCTATATCACATGCGCTGGCACATAGCAAACTATTTATCATCTGTGTAACATGCGTTTAAAAATCAAAATTTTTGATGTCCTTCAATATTTTCGCTACCGTTTGGTCTATATTTAATTTTACCAATAAACTAAATCTTCGAAACTGATACTTTCTTAAGACCCGTCTCGGGTAAGTTATAATTATGTTTTTTTTATGATTTATGTTATAAATTTAACGTGTGAAATCCTTTTGTAATTCTTATATCTTTCTTTCTGGGTCTTTAACTTCAAAAAAAAATTTGTATGGGTGCACGTTCGTTTTAAGGCGCTAAGATCATTCAATCCGAGCAGGTTGATACGTGTTTCAATAAAATAGAAAGTCTATTTATTTTTAGTTCAATCAATGCGGGCTTCAACGCGGCCGTTACGTTGAAACCGAACGCCCAATTCTAGATTTTTACATGTTTTTATTACTTTTCATCACTTTCAAATAAGTTTAAAAAAATGTGTTCAATTAAAATTCAATTCATTCAATATTAACTATTTGTTTTCGAGAAATTTTGCAATTAATGCCAAAAACAGGGTCTACACTCTACAGTATATTTTTTTACATTAAAATTTGTGATATTTTTAAAATTGTATTCAGTTAAATCGATTTTTTATTCCTTTAAGTATATTACATATTTTTCCATGGTGATAGCTTCACACAGTATTTCAATAATTTGAATTGAAAATTGTCCAATACCAACGACGAAGTGATACAAATATAGCTACATAGTTCCTGAATCAAAGGTTTAGTTCAGAGATAGATACGGACTTAGGTGAATGCCTGGGAGAATGCGACTTTGCAGGTAGCTTCACGTTTGCTGCTCAGAGGTTTTATGGTTGTATGGAATGGTTACGAGTGTTCTTGTAGGAAACGGACTCCAAGTTGGGTAAGATATTTGGGCTTGTGGGATTAAAATTTATGCGTACATTGTTTTGTTTAAAGGCGTATACTAAAAGACCACCTCTAACCGCTTCCATGGTTTTATGGTTAGTCCATTCGCTTCACACCAGGAGGTTGCGGGTTCGACTCCAGGCGGGGTCAATTCTGAAAGACTCGATTTGGTTGGTGGTAGGGCATTTTCATAGCTCGCCTAGCAAGCTACCACCATATTATCTAAGTGTTGACGCCAAATATCAGTGTTAAAAGCATTGATGTGTTCCGGCTTAAAAATAAGAGAGCCAGATCCCCATGTCCACATTAAACTATTTGAAGCGTTGTGCTAAAACGTCTTTAGTGTAGGAAGACTAAATAGGAAACATTTTTTTACAACTATTAGTCAGTTTCTTGCTATTTTTTATACATACATTAGATTATTTTACGACATTTATTAAACCATGTGATACGCTGTGCCAAAATACGTTTCTTGTGGAGGAAGACTTAACAGGAATCATTTTTAGGGTGTCGTATACAAAGGGTAAAAACAGGACCCTATTACTAAGACTTCGCTGTCCGTCTGTTTGTCTGTCTCTCTGTCCGTCTGTCACCAGGCTGTATTTAATGAACCGTAATAGCTAGACAGTTGAAATTTTCACAGATGATATATTTCTGTTGCCGTTATGACAAAAAATACAAAAAAATTAGGAAAAGTGAAAAATAAGGAGGACTTCATACAAAAAACGTGTTTTTTTTAAAACATGAAGAAACTAGCGTCATCTAGTACCTTGGTACGGAACCCTTTGTACTAGCGCCATCTAATATTATGGTACGGAAACCTTTGTGTGCGGTTCTGACTCGCACTTGGCCTGTTTTGTATCCTTCCGATTGTAATGTATGTAAGTATCTGTGATACCAGTACGTACACAGAATACAAAGTGAACAGTACCTTCTACGACAACGAACCAACAAAACGCAACGACGAGAATGTCACCACGGGCAATAGTTTCTCTGCCACATAGCCAACATAACCAGACTTAAGCTTCATGCTCTCATTGCTTTTTAACCGATTTCAAAAAAGGAGGAGGTATCTCAATTCGACCGTTTATATATATTTTTTTTATGTGTGTTTGCGCTAACTTCGTCGTTTGTGAACAGATTTTGATGATTCTTTTTTTTTTGGAAAGGAGATATCCCAAAGGTGGTACCACGATAAGGAAACCAAGATCTGATGATAGCATCCCAGAGAAATCGAGGGGAAACTTAGTTTCCTGTTCGAAGTCGGTTTATTTTGTTTAAAATTATAACATTGCACGACCTGACTGTGTGTCTCGGACGTTAGCCGGTTTTAATACTAGGCTGGTGTTTTTACTAGTTCGTGTCAATTATACTCGCTTACTAGATAGAAAAACCGTTTATTCACCGACCAGGTACAAAAAAACAATAAGTAAAAGGTTGGTAACAATAAAGTAAAAAAATGAAGATTACACCACTAAGACTAACTTATAGCTACTGAAACGCAAACTATCGTTTCGAGCCGATCTCATTTCGTGCGTTTCATAATTAAATTCTCTTTTGATTTTGTTCCTCTATGGAAATTTAATTTGAAAATATTGGTGACCTTTTTTACAAGAGGAAAAGAAAAGGTTGACCGTGATCTCTTTGACAGTGATGAGTATTTAAATTTTTGGTTTTATATTAATGTTTCGTTGAGGCCCACTATTTTATTCAGTGGTAAGTAATTTGTATAAGGAAACCGCTTTGCGTGTATTTTTGGTACTGCTGCGAACTAGATCTATATATGTCCGTAGGGTTCTTCCACTCCCCTTGCGAAGTTGACGTCCCCGAAGGTTCATCCGACTAAGGATTGATCCTGGGATGGAGCTGTGCTGACCACCAGCCAGTCCTTTGCACTGCCCGCCCAGCTGCTTGCCAAAAGGGAAGTGAATGCTTAATTTATCTTTTATCCCGAGCGACTCTCTGGCCATTGGTCCTAGAAGATTTCCTGCCTCCGGTTTCTAACGATTTAGTTATTTGTTTTAAATTTTAAAAATGTTTTGTACCTAATACGTGTTTTTTTTTAGAACGATAGGGTAATTCAGACCAAAGTGAAATTTAATTATTTTAGGACTTAGTAACTTATTTAAGTACCAAAGGGACGGCGACGATCGTTGCCTACCGGCATTCTATGAAATAAGCTTTTTATATTCAAATGAAATAGTCACTTTAAATTTATTTCAGGAAATTGTTCAAAAATATATTAGGTTATTGTTTTATATCAACACGGTCATCCAATGTACATCACATCTTTTTCTAGTACTTATATTATTCCTTCTTTTTTTAGAAAAATTATAAAATACATATATTCTAATTTACCCCATAATATTTTTCTTAAAACTCCGTTTAGGCCCGAACCTCTAAATCTTACGTATTATATGTGGCAAATTCCGTAAGGGTTTTTATCCCCAGTTTCCATTATTTTTGTCACACTACTTACTAATAAATACAATAAAATACAATAAAATTGCAGTGGGGATCTAGGGGGACTAGGGTACTAGGGACTAGGGGATCTCTGTGGAGAAAATGTTCGCATAAATCCCCTAGGACATTATTGCATTATTTTACTGATTAAGTGGATCCGTTTGGAGATCCAAACAAGGGAGTCAAGTGGACAGAGGGGTTTACAGGTCTGGATTTAAGAAATAGTTTATGGGGAAATTGTAAGCGGAAAGAAAAGTATTATCTAACAGTTCGATAGACTGTTGATATTTTAGTTAGATTCTAACTGAAATATCAACAGTCTATCTTACTAAGAGTACAGGGCGTAGAAGAGATGGCAAACCAAAAACGTTGTACGCCCAAGGTACCGCTGGAATGAGGATGTGAAAAGGCCCTCCAAAGAACTGTTTTTTTTTAATTATTAAAAATTTGAGTGCGTTTGACTCAATCTCACCTGATGGTAAGTGACGATGTAGTCGAGGATGGAACACGCAAACTCAAATAATGCCTATTCACTCTCGCCTTGAAGATCCCCAAATTATAGGAGTCGGGAAACACAGACGCAGGCAAGGAGGTCCACGCCATCGCTGTCAGCATATTATATGAGGAAGCGTAACGCTTCGTGCGTATAGGCTGAATATCGACAACAAAGGGGTGAAACCTCCCCCTGCATCTCGTTGACCGAAGTGGTGTAGGGTAGGAGAATGTGGCGTAATTTTGTGTGTTTTTAATATCTTCTTTGAGTCGATAAGCCAGAAAATTAGTAGCAGTTAAACTTAAGGCCTTAACACAGCTCAAAAGACAATATTCAATTGAAATTATTGAAAGACTGTGTAAAGCTATCACTATGGAAAAAAATAATACTTAAAGTAATAAAAAATCGATTTAACTAAACACATTTTAACGTAGCCGCGCTGAAGCCTACATTGATTTGAACTTAAAATGAATAGACATGCGTTCGATATCAACCTGATCGGATTGAGGCATCTTAAAGCATTAATAGAACTCACTGTAACATTGTAGAAATTCACTAAAATGAATGGTTTTACCTACTTTTTATATGTTGAGTACTACTTTCACTTTAACCGCCTCCGTTGCCTCATGGAACCACCTCCGTGTCGTAATGTTTATTGCCATTAGACAGCTTCACATCAGGAGGTCACTGATTCCACTCCCGGCGGCGGCGGAGTCTAACTTCGTAAGACTCGATTTGGTTAGTGGAAAGGCAATTTCGAAGCCCGACTGGCTAAGTCTTTTCGCCAAACATCAATGCTAACAACATTGATGTGTTTCGGCTTGAAGATAATATAGCCAGTTCTCCATTGCGTTGGGTAATCTTGGTAAGCCCTCTTCCATTTTCAGCATCATCTCACTTACCATCAGGTGAGATGATAGCGAGGGTTTACCAATCATTACTTAATATTATAAATGTGAAAATGTGTTTGTTTGTTTGGTACCTTTTCACGATTCAACGCCTTGACCAATCTTAATGAAATTTGGCATGCAGATAGCCTGTGACACGAGGAAGGACATAGGCTACTTTTTTCCCGTGAAAATAGCATAACCCGATGCAGTTCCTGAGGAAACTGAAAATATACACTTTTTTGGTGAATATCTTTAACATCGCAACGGAACAAAGAATTCTGTGATTTTGAATAAAAAAAAACTTTTGTTGGGTTCTACTAGATGACAAACTACTGATTTAGGTTCTGAGAATCTACGTACATTATAGTGAATGTTAGCACTGAGGTGCACAAATGCAAAACGCTAGTTACGTCTCGTAGGCGTTTTGACAAATCACTGTAATTTCACACCGACGACGACCGCTCACTGCTCGCAGCAGGGGCTGAAGCCGAGGGCCAAGCAATAATAAAGTAGGATTCAGCCTGGTATTTGAAGAAAGTGACGCTGTCGGTCTGTTTGTTTATTAGATTCGGGTGTGCGAAAGCGCGGTATTGCTCAGAGCCGAGCATGATTGAATTCTTTTACGCACCGATAAACTTAATGCTTAGGTAGTGCGCAGTGATGCGCCAAAAATAGACTGTATTATTCGACCTATAAGACCTCTATTTTTTCTTCAGATCTGTGTGAGATATTTGAAATTTTACGCCTATTATTAAATAATTTATTTGAAAGAGTTTTTATGCTCAACAAGCCAAATGCTTTAATGAATTTAAAAAAACACGTTTCCATATTCAAAAAAGTCGAGCACATTAATGTCTAGTTGTTTAGAAATGGTCATGATTCTATAAAAATAAAAAACGATTTTGGGACTTTTGATTCCACCTCCAAAGTTCGTCATCAGATCAACTTTAAAATGATAAAAGGATCTATTGCCACCGGGAACACGTTTTCAATCCAAATTTCAGATCAATCGGACCCCTGAGAGTCGCTCTAAAATCGATCGCAAATTTGAAGTAAACAAACATACATGCATACATACAAACATTGCAAGTAAAATAAAAGCTTTTCAAAAAGGGGCCTTTAACCCGTTCGGTAATAAGTTGGGCTCCGTCCGCCACGAACACCATCGACTATGTGGGTTTGACACATAAATGTGCTCACTACGACAACGGGCACAACTGCGAAATTCCTCTTAACCGTAAATTAAAAACCGGTGAAGTGCGAGTCAGAACCGCACACATAGGGTTCCGGACCATCATACTAAATGGCGCTACTTTCATCACTTTATAAAAAAAAGACGTTTATTGTATGGAGACTTTCACTTTTTCTAATTTTTAGTATTTGTTGTTATAGCGGCAACAGAAATACATCATCTGTGAAAACTTTTGCAGTCTAGCTATCACGGTTCATGAAATACAGCCTGGTGACAGACGGACAGACAGACAGATAGACGAACAGACAGTGCAATCTTAGTAATAGAGTACCCTAAAAAATAACATAAGGATTATCCAATACGTGCCCCAACAAGGATTTGTCACTGCCGATGTTACCCTCGCTTTCATCGAAATTACATATTATGTTGTTAATAACTCGAATCCCGTCCACCACGAGGATCATCGACTATGGAATTAAAAACATTCAATAAATGCGCTCACATCGTGACGTCGGGTACAACCGCAAAATACTGCTCAACCATAAATAAATAAAATATCGTAAAGATTTTCCAATACGCGCCCCAACAAGGACTTGTCACTGCCGATGTTACCCTCGCTCCCGTCGAGATTAAATATAATGTGTTTTGTTTACAGTGCAATAACATCGTGATAACGTGCAAATCATCTGTCAGACCCTTTGCAACGTGTTTTTCTAGCCCAAGAGTATCTTATCAGCTTATGTAGGTCCCCAACGAGGGGTTTGAGTCAGTAATATAGAAGTCATTAGGTTTGAGCCTACCCTGAATAAGGGTCGGGCCTTAGTCGACCACGCGGGTACAGTGCGGGTTAGTCGACTTGACACGAAACCTTCGAGTTTCTTCGCAGGCGTGTGCATGTTTCCTCACGATGTTTTCCTTACCGTAAGAGTGTCGCATCGGATAAACGTACATCATCATATCAGCTTATATATATGTACGTCCCAACCGAGGGGCTCGAGCCTACCCTAAAATGCCTGATCGGGCCTTAGTCGACCACGCGGGCCCAGAGTTTCTTCGCAGGTGTGTGCAGATTTCCTCACGATGTTTTCCTTCACCGTAAGAGCGTCGGATAAACGTACACATATGAAATCGAAATTCCAAAACACATTGGTCCGTGGCAGGATTCGAACCAAGACCTCCCGGACAGGAGGTGGCGACCCTAGCCGTTACGCCACCGACATTCTTGTCACCATGAGTGAACTGACTAAAATAATAGTAGAAGCTACTGCCAAAGAATATATATTAGTACTAACATACAGTATGGACACTCCCTGCCACTGTCTAGATTGCGACTCATCTGGATTGCCCTCGTCACCCAGGTTGATACAGATTGGTTATAGTTTGGTTCTCGAACGTATAGGATTTTGCCGTGATTTTGTTTGCTCCGTCATTTGTTTTTAGAAATGTAATTTCACGACCGTCGTATGCAGTGTCCGGGGTGTGCTACTGCTATTAGGGTATTTTATTGCTCCAGAAACATTATTACGGGAATCCTCGTTCTCCTATTCATAATAAGCATTATTACGTAGTAGGAGCCCATTTCGTAACTTGATACCGAGATTCTCCGAATTTTGTGAAATCTAGTTGATCGTTATAAGAGATAATTTAATGTTCACAACTGAGTGAGTAGGTATTTAATAGGCTCGTAAGTTTATAACTATTAAAAAAAATATAATTATTAGCTCTTTTTGTTTATCTATTATTCCGTTATTTAAACTGAAAATTCTTGAAGAGTTATATTGTCGCCTTGATTTTTTAAAATCTCCAAAGATATTTTTCTACGTCGCTTAAAATCTCTATACACTTTTCATATTTTTAGAGACAAAAGATTTTTGTAATGTACATACCTGTTGCGTGCCACAGTATAATATGTAATACCACAAAGGAGTAAAGGAATTTTAATACTATATTTTTAATCCTCGACGTAAACAGTGCGGTGTTATAAGTTTAACGTGTGTATCTGTGTATATGTCTGTGTTATCGTAGCTCCCAAACAGATTAATCGATTTTGATTTAGTTTTTGTTGTTTAAAAGATGACATGAACGAGAATATTCTTAGTTATGATTCGAGAAAATCTGGTCAGCCGTTCATGAATATGGTGAAATGCCCGCGAAATTGTAAGGTTTAGGGGTAGTGCGGTCACTATGGTTGGAAACGATAAATACGTTAAAAAACCGACTTCCATTGCAACAACTTAGTAAAATTTTGCTTCATTATTTTTGGTTTTTGTTTATGTTCTAAAAAAGTACTACACTGATTTTTATAAATTTTATATGGAACCCACTCACGAGCATACCCTATCAAATAAAAAAGAATTATGAAAATTGGTTCACAATCTACGAAGGTATCGCGTAACAAACCACAAAATGACATACAGGCAAATTGAGAACCACCTCCTTTTTGGAATCAGTTAATATATAATTATAATAAACACTTTTAGGTGCAATAAAAAATACAAAATGGCCGCCGAAAGTATAGTTGCTCTGATCTGACTGAAATTTAACCAGGGGTTTCTTAATGAAATGTTTAGTTGTAACATATAGTATTACGTTTCCTTATACTGTGGTAATGTTGGTATTTTTCCCCGGACTGTACCTCGCAAGCAGAAATCCCCCGACGCAAACAGAGGGAGTGTTTTAAGTTTAACGTGTGTATCTGTCGATCTGTGTGTCTGTCTGCGCTGTCGTACATTTTAATGCTGTTTTTTGTTTGAAAGCTGACGTGATCGAGGTGATTGTTAGCTTTGTGATGATCTGTGTAAGCCGTTTGAAGATCATCAGCTCTTTTCTATGTGATGAAGCGATTTAGGCAACTTCTAACGGTCTGATCAATTTGAAATTTGTTATCCTATTACATAAGAATATAGTGACCGTGACCTGATGCTGCAGCATCTCTTTGAATCTGCAGGATACCCAACTCCTCACCAACTCACAGCTCAGGTATCGTGTTTGTGTTCATTGGAATAGTCTCAATGAATAAGTATCAGATAGTACATGGTATACGCTTGACCTGATGCTGCATGATCTCCTAGTATCTGCAGGATACCCAACTCCTCACCAAGTTACAGCAGAGGCATTGTGTTTGGGGTCATTAGAATAGTTTCAATAAATAAGTGTTAGGTAGAACATTTACACATTGATCTGATGCTACAGCTTCTAGAATCGGCAGGATACCCAATTCCTCACCAACTTACAGCAGAGCTTTCATGTTTGGGCTCATTGAAATATTTTAATTGTATGGTGTTAGATAGAACATGATAACCTTGACCTAATGCTGTAGCATCTCCTGAAATCAGCAGGATACCGAACACCTCACCAACTTACAGCAGAGGTATCGTGTTTGGGCTCATTCGAATAGTCTTAATAAATAGATCTTAGATAGAGCAAGGGAACCTTGACCTGATGCTGCAGCATCTCCTGGAATCTGCAGGAAATCCAACTTCTCCCCAACTTACAACAGAGGTATAGGCAGAGGTTAAAAAAATGAATATCGTCAACTCCTTTTTCGCTCATTAAGGGATCTCAGAAACTTCTACAGCACAGGTCCAAATGATTTAAAATTTACATATATAACATACATTTAATTGCAGCTTTAAACAAGGGACGAGAACAAGTTTTACAGGTCTGACCGATTCAAAGTTTTACAGGTCTGACCGATTCAAAGTTTTACAGGTCTGACCGATTCAAAGTTTTACAGGTCTGACCGATTCAAAGTTTTACAGGTCTGACCGATTCAAAGTTTTACAGGTCTGACCGATTCAAAGTTTTACAGGTCTGACCGATTCAAAGTTTTACAGGTCTGACCGATTCAAAGTTTTACAGGTCTGACCGATTCGAAGTAGGCTATATTTCGTTTTTTAATTTTGTGTTTCGTCTCGGAAAGTATTCGTGTGTATGTGTGGATAAACTTTCGATTGTAGCGGGTCTACTAGTAAAATGTAAAGTTTTAAAAGCATACAATAAATCTTAAATTGAAAATTTAAAAAACTCCTCACAAAAAACCTTTAAAAAGTAAAATATAATATGTATTTGCCCTTTTAAGTTCAATTTAAGGAGTAATATTTTGATTCAAGAGTCGTGGCGAAGCGGGACCGCTAAGTTAATAAAATAAAAACAGAATACTACTGATTTATTTTTTTACTACTAATAACTTTACATATTACAACTACTTAATAATAATTTCACAACTTAGCGGTCCACCGACGTGACGACTCTTGGATTAAAATATTACTATTTGTATAAGTCCAATACATATTATTTTTTCACTTTTTAGAGGTTTTATAACGGGGGATTTTTAAATTTTAAATTTAAGTTTTATTAGAAATTATTTAGCATCTTCGAAAATTTAATAACAAGCAGATCAGGCACTCAAAATGTATCTTCGGGCAAACATAAAAATAAATGCATAAATGCCCTAACCTAACACTGATACCGTTGCTGGCTTTAATAGTATTAAAAGTTAAAAGCTACACGAACTCATTCCCCCAGCTCCATTCCACCTTCAGTTAAAGAGAGGATCCACTCCTTTGTTTTTGATATGTGTTCTGCCTATTCGCAGGAAGCGGTACGCTTCTTCATTTACTATGCGGACTGCGATGGAGTGGAGCTCCTTGCCTGCGTCTGTGATTGACTCTTACAATTTGGGGATCTTCAAGTCTCGCCACTGGTTACAACCAAAATTACAAGACTAAATTGGATTTTAAAAAACAACGATGTCATCTTTGCTGTCATTTTAGAGTTTCTTTTCCTTCTATTTTTGGAGTTTAGTTGGGCCATGTCTTCTAAGTAAAAAAATAAAAACTGAAAAAGAAAAGTGTGTATCGGCTCCGACGTGCGACAAGAGTTGTAGCGCGGTGCGCTGTTATTAATTCTACTTTCATCCGATCTTCTTTTCATTCTATCTATTTATTTTCCACGCATGCGCTGTCAATCTATGTGACAATATGATTTTAAATTCTTTCCGAACACAATCACAAAAATTACCTAAATCAGACATATTTACCGGCTGCTCCCTTTAAAAGACCCATTTTGGGTAATATATAATATGTTTAATTCATTTGTGTATAGTGTAAAGGGCAATGGAGCGCGCTATGCTCGGAGTTTCTCTGCGTGATCGAATCAGAAACGAGGAGATCCGCAGGAGAACTAAAGTAACCGACATAGCTCACAGAATCGCTAAACTGAAGTGGCAGTGGGCAGGGCACATAGCTCGTAGAACAGATGGTCAATGGGGCAGTAAAGTTCTCGAGTGGCGACCGCGCACCGGAAAACGTAGCGTAGGCAGACCTACCACGCGGTGAACCGATGACCTGGTGAAGATCGCGGGAAGCCGATGGATGCGGGCAGCGCAGGACCGGTCGTCGTGGAAATCCTTGGGGGAGGCCTTTGTCCAGCAGTGGACGATTTGTGGCTGATATGATGATGATGATAGTGTAAATTTAATATGTATAATGTTTTCTTATTTTCGTATATTTTTTTTAGGTCTTATTTTTACAGTTAAATTAAATTCTGTAGCACGCATCCTCTTCATCTTAATTTCAAACCTACGCCCTACCTACCTATCTACAAAGTCGTGCTACAATACAGCTTAAATACAACCTTTTTTAGGTCTCGTACGGAACGCTCTGGGCTCCACCCTCGCCGAGCTCCGCGTAGGGCGAAGACAGGAGGGCTGTCTTCGCCCTATGCGGAGCTCGGCCTCCGGTCTCGCTACAGCCTCACATTGGGTGGCATGGCCATGTTGCCTTAGCCTTCGTGACTGAAAAAACGTAATGACGGTAAAAGTAACGGTAACGCGTTACCGGTCACCACTCGATTTCATCCCTCATATATTTCTCTTAAAGGGCTCTATATATGAATCAATTCTAAAAGGAGTTCACTTCAAAAATACTAATAATATTGTGTGTACTAATAAGTTAGGCCGTTTTTTCAGAAGAAATACAGTGTCAATGGATAATAAAGGTCAGTCTTGACCGAGACATGGACCCAATATTATTTTGTCTCTTAGTAATCGATAGGGTTGTAGATAAACGGGATATAGTACACGTGTTCGGCGAGTTAACGCTAGTGGTATGTTGGCTACTTCTATAAAAGCTATAGTTACACAAGCGTCGGTGGCTCAAGCGGTAACGACACGGTCCTCCTAACCAGAGGTCCCGGGTTCAAATCCGGACAGACAATGTACCAATTAGCTTTTCGAAACGTACATACATATACTTACCGATTGCTTTAACGGTGAAGGAAAACATCGTGAGGAAACCTGCACAACTGATTCCAGATGTGTATGAAGGTCGCGTTGTACACGTCCGTAGATGTAAATCTAAGTGCTCTATACGTGGCCGCGGGTGATGCTAAGTGCAACACCAGGCAACCGCCGTCTATTGTATAAAAACATTACCGTTGACATGGTGCTCGCGTTAATGATTTTGTATGGGTTTCACGTTTAATCACACATTTTGACCAAGCATAATGACACATACGTACGAAGTAACTATTTAAAGTATGTATGTATGTATGTATGTCGGTTTCTTTGGCTGAGCCTGTAGACTGAACGGCTTGATAGATTTTGGAGTGCGATGTGTCGCTAGATTCGTCTTGATCCCGTAAGTGACATAGGCCTCTCCAAACTGACTGAATGTTCAAAAAGAAGGGTGAATGTTTTTTTGCAGCCTTTTTAAAATTTTTGTTTAGATTATTTTATAATCGATAGATTATATTGTATGCTTACGTGCGATAGTAGGTTCTTGGTGGAACACTGAACTGAACATATTTAGGTTTTTTCTTGCACTATTCCACAATGAATATAAAGATGATCACGAAACCGGTTGCAGTATAAACAAATTTGTGTTTTATTTATATTAATTGTGGAATAGTGCAAGAAAAAACCTAAATATGTTCGATAGGTTGTGCCTACAGAGTGGTTCCATATAAATTTTATCAAAATCGGTTACGTATTTATTAAAAAAAATATTTAGTAGGTTGTTGCGATTGAAGTCGATTTTTTTTAACGTGTTTAGCGTTTCCAATTAGAGATTATATGACATGAGCACACCCCGGACACTGCATACGACGGTCGTGAAATGACATTTCTAAAAACAAATGAAGGAGCAAACAAAATCACGGAGAAATCCTATACGTTTAAGAACCAAACTATAACCAATCTGTATCAACCTGAGTGACGAGGGGGTGAGGTCGGAATCTAGAGAGCGGCAAGGCGTGTCCATACCGTATGTTAGTACTAATATATTATAAACTTTGACATATAAGTTAAACATTGACTACTTGTATTTTAGACCAGCTCCTATTTGGTACTATTCGTACATATAAGTAGATAAAATTGTAATATCATTGCTCACATAGTACGAACGACGCTCTATAGGTTTTGGGATATTGAATGTGGAGGCGACAGCCTTTATATTTAATATGTTGAATGATTTTTCCTGTTTATATAGCCTGTTCGGCGAAAAGAAACTAACCCAAGGAATTTGTTTTCTTTGAAAGATAAATATCATTAAATTTCCAAGAAAGCGAATACAACGGAATCCCCTGTTTATAAGTTAACTGTATTGGGGGATTATTTTAAATAATTTTTTGAATAGTCATCACGTCAGCTCATATTATACGTCCCCACCGAGGGGCTCGAGCCTACCCTGAAATACGGCGATCGGGCCTTGGCGACCACGCGGGCCCAGTGCGAGTTGGTCAACTTCACACACAACCTTCGAGATTCTTCGCAGATGTGTGCAGGTTTCCTCACGATGTTTTTCCTTCGACGTAAGAGCGTCGGATAAACGTACAAATGAGATCGAAATTCGAAAACACATTGGTACACGACCTCCTGACCACCGACGCTCTTTGTTGAATAGTATAAAATAAATAATAGCGTTCTATGATAATTAATAAAATGAAATTAAGTCCCACAGAGAACATGCCTTACATTTATTCAACATGTACCGAAGTTACCTTTTAATTTTTCCCAGACATACCACTTATGGCATATCAAAAACGCAAATAAAAAAAGTCGATTGAGAATAAATTTGACAAAAAAAACTTATCGCCTTTTAAAAAAATATATATTTTGAACCTTTTTTTGTGTAAAGGGTACCATTTTTATAGTTTTACCTTATATGGCATATTGTGAGTGTTAAATAGTGGTAACAAGTCTTATCGATGACAAAAATTTGGAAAATATTTTGAGAGCGATTTTAAAACTGTGTTTTACTTTTTATGTAGGAAGTAAAGTTCTATTTTAAAATAAAATCCAAAAAAGGTACTCATGGAAGATAAACTTCATCAAAATCGGTCCAACAGTTTCTTTGCTAATCGAGAAATAGCATTCGGAGATGGAACATATTTTTTTAATAGACTTATTTATTTTTATTTTATTTATTTAAGTATTTTGTGTAACTGTTTATTTGCAAATTATTCTGTTTTAAGTTATTGCACTGCCCCTTAACTTACTCTATTGCAGTTTCTCTACCCAAGGGTTACCTGGAAGAAATTGCTACCTAGTAATAAGGCTGCCTATTGTATAGGCTTTCTTCTATATTGTTCATTTCTTATATTTTTATGTTGTGATGCAATAAAGAATATTGTATTGTATTGTAATATTTTAGAACTTTTTGTAAGGCAGGCACCACTAATGTACTTCATCATATCAGCCGAAGGACGTGCACTGCTGGACATAGGCATCCTCCAAGGATCTCCACGGTGACCGGTTCTGCGCTGCCCGCATCCAGCGGCTTCCCGCGACCTTCACCAGGTCATCGGTCCACCGAGTGGGAGGCCTGCCTACACTACGCTTTCAGGTGTGTGGTCGCCACTCGAGAACTTTACTGCCCCAACGGCCATCTGTTCTACGAGCAATGTGTCCTGCCGACTGCCACTTATGTACTTAAATGTACTAATGTACTTACTTAGCGTTAAACCTACGTCTTGTGAGTACCATGACGCACTAACGAGTCGTCAGGGGAGTAAGCTCAGTGATATAATTGAAAATGTACTTGTAAGTTATAAAAAATAGGTAGACTTTCTTTATTCACTTCGTAAGATAACTGTTTATGACTATCATACTAGTTTGCGCTAGTTTCTTCGTGTTAAAAAAAAACGTTTTTTGTATGGCGACCCCCCCTCCCTACTTTTTCTCTTTTTCTATTTTTTTGTATTTTGTGTTATAGCGGCAGCAGCAATACATCATGTGTGAAAATTTCAGCTGTCTAGCTATAATTATAGCTGTCTAGAAATACAGCCTGGTGATAGACGGACAGACGGACAGCAGAGGCTTATTAGTAGGGTTCCGTTTTTACCGTTTGGGTACGGAACCCTAAAAATACATCATTGTTGGAGAGAAAATAAAACGTTGAAATAGTACAAAACAATTATACCTATTATTTAACAATACCCACTGAAGCTTCAAATGAATAGGTAGGTATGTAATTACATATTAAAACTATGACTGATTATTAGAATAAGATTACCAGATCTAGCTAATATTGTACACTTGCTATGGATGTCACACTCGAAAAGGAACCTCTGTCCTGGCTCGCGTTGACGAACATAATGAATCTTAACTGTTTTGTAAAAGCTTTCGAGAACGACCTGCTCGTACTAGTTTGAATTTAAACTTAGCTTTTTAACACGATCCGCGGGCAGCAAGACCACAAAAGGAGATGTTATGGATGAGTGTAGAGCTATACGCTCTCTACAGTACTATTATGGATGAGTGTAGAGCTATACGCTCTCTACAGTACTATTATGGATGAGTGTAGAGCTATACGCTCTCTACAGTACTATTATGGATGAGTGTAGAGCTATACGCTCTCTACAGTACTATTATGGATGAGTGTAGAGCTATACGCTCTCTACAGTACTATTATGGATGAGTGTAGAGCTATACGCTCTCTACAGTACTATTATGGATGAGTGTAGAGCTATACGCTCTCTACAGTACTATTATGGATGAGTGTAGAGCTATACGCTCTCTACAGTACTATTATGGATGAGTGTAGAGCTATACGCTCTCTACAGTACTATTATGGATGAGTGTAGAGCTATACGCTCTCTACAGTACTATTATGGATGAGTGTAGAGCTATACGCTCTCTACAGTACTATTATGGATGAGTGTAGAGCTATACGCTCTCTACAGTACTATTATGGATGAGTGTAGAGCTATACGCTCTCTACAGTACTATTATGGATGAGTGTAGAGCTATACGCTCTCTACAGTACTATTATGGATGAGTGTAGAGCTATACGCTCTCTACAGTACTATTATGGATGAGTGTAGAGCTATACGCTCTCTACAGTACTATTATGGATGAGTGTAGAGCTATACGCTCTCTACAGTACTATTATGGATGAGTGTAGAGCTATACGCTCTCTACAGTACTATTATGGATGAGTGTAGAGCTATACGCTCTCTACAGTACTATTATGGATGAGTGTAGAGCTATACGCTCTCTACAGTACTATTATGGATGAGTGTAGAGCTATACGCTCTCTACAGTACTATTATGGATGAGTGTAGAGCTATACGCTCTCTACAGTACTATTATGGATGAGTGTAGAGCTATACGCTCTCTACAGTACTATTATGGATGAGTGTAGAGCTATACGCTCTCTACAGTACTATTATGGATGAGTGTAGAGCTATACGCTCTCTACAGTACTATTATGGATGAGTGTAGAGCTATACGCTCTCTACAGTACTATTATGGATGAGTGTAGAGCTATACGCTCTCTACAGTACTATTATGGATGAGTGTAGAGCTATACGCTCTCTACAGTACTATTATGGATGAGTGTAGAGCTATACGCTCTCTACAGTACTATTATGGATGAGTGTAGAGCTATACGCTCTCTACAGTACTATTATGGATGAGTGTAGAGCTATACGCTCTCTACAGTACTATTATGGATGAGTGTAGAGCTATACGCTCTCTACAGTACTATTATGGATGAGTGTAGAGCTATACGCTCTCTACAGTACTATTATGGATGAGTGTAGAGCTATACGCTCTCTACAGTACTATTATGGATGAGTGTAGAGCTATACGCTCTCTACAGTACTATTATGGATGAGTGTAGAGCTATACGCTCTCTACAGTACTATTATGGATGAGTGTAGAGCTATACGCTCTCTACAGTACTATTATGGATGAGTGTAGAGCTATACGCTCTCTACAGTACTATTATGGATGAGTGTAGAGCTATACGCTCTCTACAGTACTATTATGGATGAGTGTAGAGCTATACGCTCTCTACAGTACTATTATGGATGAGTGTAGAGCTATACGCTCTCTACAGTACTATTATGGATGAGTGTAGAGCTATACGCTCTCTACAGTACTATTATGGATGAGTGTAGAGCTATACGCTCTCTACAGTACTATTATGGATGAGTGTAGAGCTATACGCTCTCTACAGTACTATTATGGATGAGTGTAGAGCTATACGCTCTCTACAGTACTATTATGGATGAGTGTAGAGCTATACGCTCTCTACAGTACTATTATGGATGAGTGTAGAGCTATACGCTCTCTACAGTACTATTATGGATGAGTGTAGAGCTATACGCTCTCTACAGTACTATTATGGATGAGTGTAGAGCTATACGCTCTCTACAGTACTATTATGGATGAGTGTAGAGCTATACGCTCTCTACAGTACTATTATGGATGAGTGTAGAGCTATACGCTCTCTACAGTACTATTATGGATGAGTGTAGAGCTATACGCTCTCTACAGTACTATTATGGATGAGTGTAGAGCTATACGCTCTCTACAGTACTATTATGGATGAGTGTAGAGCTATACGCTCTCTACAGTACTATTATGGATGAGTGTAGAGCTATACGCTCTCTACAGTACTATTATGGATGAGTGTAGAGCTATACGCTCTCTACAGTACTATTATGGATGAGTGTAGAGCTATACGCTCTCTACAGTACTATTATGGATGAGTGTAGAGCTATACGCTCTCTACAGTACTATTATGGATGAGTGTAGAGCTATACGCTCTCTACAGTACTATTATGGATGAGTGTAGAGCTATACGCTCTCTACAGTACTATTATGGATGAGTGTAGAGCTATACGCTCTCTACAGTACTATTATGGATGAGTGTAGAGCTATACGCTCTCTACAGTACTATTATGGATGAGTGTAGAGCTATACGCTCTCTACAGTACTATTATGGATGAGTGTAGAGCTATACGCTCTCTACAGTACTATTATGGATGAGTGTAGAGCTATACGCTCTCTACAGTACTATTATGGATGAGTGTAGAGCTATACGCTCTCTACAGTACTATTATGGATGAGTGTAGAGCTATACGCTCTCTACAGTACTATTATGGATGAGTGTAGAGCTATACGCTCTCTACAGTACTATTATGGATGAGTGTAGAGCTATACGCTCTCTACAGTACTATTATGGATGAGTGTAGAGCTATACGCTCTCTACAGTACTATTATGGATGAGTGTAGAGCTATACGCTCTCTACAGTACTATTATGGATGAGTGTAGAGCTATACGCTCTCTACAGTACTATTATGGATGAGTGTAGAGCTATACGCTCTCTACAGTACTATTATGGATGAGTGTAGAGCTATACGCTCTCTACAGTACTATTATGGATGAGTGTAGAGCTATACGCTCTCTACAGTACTATTATGGATGAGTGTAGAGCTATACGCTCTCTACAGTACTATTATGGATGAGTGTAGAGCTATACGCTCTCTACAGTACTATTATGGATGAGTGTAGAGCTATACGCTCTCTACAGTACTATTATGGATGAGTGTAGAGCTATACGCTCTCTACAGTACTATTATGGATGAGTGTAGAGCTATACGCTCTCTACAGTACTATTATGGATGAGTGTAGAGCTATACGCTCTCTACAGTACTATTATGGATGAGTGTAGAGCTATACGCTCTCTACAGTACTATTATGGATGAGTGTAGAGCTATACGCTCTCTACAGTACTATTATGGATGAGTGTAGAGCTATACGCTCTCTACAGTACTATTATGGATGAGTGTAGAGCTATACGCTCTCTACAGTACTATTATGGATGAGTGTAGAGCTATACGCTCTCTACAGTACTATTATGGATGAGTGTAGAGCTATACGCTCTCTACAGTACTATTATGGATGAGTGTAGAGCTATACGCTCTCTACAGTACTATTATGGATGAGTGTAGAGCTATACGCTCTCTACAGTACTATTATGGATGAGTGTAGAGCTATACGCTCTCTACAGTACTATTATGGATGAGTGTAGAGCTATACGCTCTCTACAGTACTATTATGGATGAGTGTAGAGCTATACGCTCTCTACAGTACTATTATGGATGAGTGTAGAGCTATACGCTCTCTACAGTACTATTATGGATGAGTGTAGAGCTATACGCTCTCTACAGTACTATTATGGATGAGTGTAGAGCTATACGCTCTCTACAGTACTATTATGGATGAGTGTAGAGCTATACGCTCTCTACAGTACTATTATGGATGAGTGTAGAGCTATACGCTCTCTACAGTACTATTATGGATGAGTGTAGAGCTATACGCTCTCTACAGTACTATTATGGATGAGTGTAGAGCTATACGCTCTCTACAGTACTATTATGGATGAGTGTAGAGCTATACGCTCTCTACAGTACTATTATGGATGAGTGTAGAGCTATACGCTCTCTACAGTACTATTATGGATGAGTGTAGAGCTATACGCTCTCTACAGTACTATTATGGATGAGTGTAGAGCTATACGCTCTCTACAGTACTATTATGGATGAGTGTAGAGCTATACGCTCTCTACAGTACTATTATGGATGAGTGTAGAGCTATACGCTCTCTACAGTACTATTATGGATGAGTGTAGAGCTATACGCTCTCTACAGTACTATTATGGATGAGTGTAGAGCTATACGCTCTCTACAGTACTATTATGGATGAGTGTAGAGCTATACGCTCTCTACAGTACTATTATGGATGAGTGTAGAGCTATACGCTCTCTACAGTACTATTATGGATGAGTGTAGAGCTATACGCTCTCTACAGTACTATTATGGATGAGTGTAGAGCTATACGCTCTCTACAGTACTATTATGGATGAGTGTAGAGCTATACGCTCTCTACAGTACTATTATGGATGAGTGTAGAGCTATACGCTCTCTACAGTACTATTATGGATGAGTGTAGAGCTATACGCTCTCTACAGTACTATTATGGATGAGTGTAGAGCTATACGCTCTCTACAGTACTATTATGGATGAGTGTAGAGCTATACGCTCTCTACAGTACTATTATGGATGAGTGTAGAGCTATACGCTCTCTACAGTACTATTATGGATGAGTGTAGAGCTATACGCTCTCTACAGTACTATTATGGATGAGTGTAGAGCTATACGCTCTCTACAGTACTATTATGGATGAGTGTAGAGCTATACGCTCTCTACAGTACTATTATGGATGAGTGTAGAGCTATACGCTCTCTACAGTACTATTATGGATGAGTGTAGAGCTATACGCTCTCTACAGTACTATTATGGATGAGTGTAGAGCTATACGCTCTCTACAGTACTATTATGGATGAGTGTAGAGCTATACGCTCTCTACAGTACTATTATGGATGAGTGTAGAGCTATACGCTCTCTACAGTACTATTATGGATGAGTGTAGAGCTATACGCTCTCTACAGTACTATTATGGATGAGTGTAGAGCTATACGCTCTCTACAGTACTATTATGGATGAGTGTAGAGCTATACGCTCTCTACAGTACTATTATGGATGAGTGTAGAGCTATACGCTCTCTACAGTACTATTATGGATGAGTGTAGAGCTATACGCTCTCTACAGTACTATTATGGATGAGTGTAGAGCTATACGCTCTCTACAGTACTATTATGGATGAGTGTAGAGCTATACGCTCTCTACAGTACTATTATGGATGAGTGTAGAGCTATACGCTCTCTACAGTACTATTATGGATGAGTGTAGAGCTATACGCTCTCTACAGTACTATTATGGATGAGTGTAGAGCTATACGCTCTCTACAGTACTATTATGGATGAGTGTGGAGCTATACGCTCTCTACAGTACTATTATGGATGAGTGTGGAGCTATACGCTCTCTACAGTACTATTATGGATGAGTGTGGAGCTATACGCTCTCTACAGTACTATTATGGATGAGTGTGGAGCTATACGCTCTCTACAGTACTATTATGGATGAGTGTGGAGCTATACGCTCTCTACAGTACTATTATGGATGAGTGTAGAGCTATACGCTCTCTACAGTACTATTATGGATGAGTGTAGAGCTATACGCTCTCTACAGTACTATTATGGATGAGTGTGGAGCTATACGCTCTCTACAGTACTATTATGGATGAGTGTGGAGCTATACGCTCTCTACAGTACTATTATGGATGAGTGTGGAGCTATACGCTCTCTACAGTACTATTATGGATGAGTGTGGAGCTATACGCTCTCTACAGTACTATTATGGATGAGTGTGGAGCTATACGCTCTCTACAGTACTATTATGGATGAGTGTAGAGCTATACGCTCTCTACAGTACTATTATGGATGAGTGTAGAGCTATACGCTCTCTACAGTACTATTATGGATGAGTGTAGAGCTATACGCTCTCTACAGTACTATTATGGATGAGTGTAGAGCTATACGCTCTCTACAGTACTATTATGGATGAGTGTAGAGCTATACGCTCTCTACAGTACTATTATGGATGAGTGTAGAGCTATACGCTCTCTACAGTACTATTATGGATGAGTGTAGAGCTATACGCTCTCTACAGTACTATTATGGATGAGTGTAGAGCTATACGCTCTCTACAGTACTATTATGGATGAGTGTAGAGCTACACGCTCTCTACAGTACTATTATGGATGAGTGTAGAGCTATACGCTCTCTACAGTACTATTATGGATGAGTGTAGAGCTATACGCTCTCTACAGTACTATTATGGATGAGTGTAGAGCTATACGCTCTCTACAGTACTGTTATGGATGAGTGTGGAGCTACACGCTCTCTACAGTACTATTATGGATGAGTGTGGAGCTACACGCTCTCTACAGTACTGTTATGGATGAGTGTAGAGCTATACGCTCTCTACAGTACTATTATGGATGAGTGTGGAGCTACACGCTCTCTACAGTACTATTATGGATGAGTGTAGAGCTATACGCTCTCTACAGTACTGTTATGGATGAGTGTGGAGCTACACGCTCTCTACAGTACTATTATGGATGAGTGTGGAGCTACACGCTCTCTACAGTACTGTTATGGATGAGTGTAGAGCTATACGCTCTCTACAGTACTATTATGGATGAGTGTAGAGCTATACGCTCTCTACAGTACTGTTATGGATGAGTGTGGAGCTACACGCTCTCTACAGTACTGTTATGGATGAGTGTAGAGCTATACGCTCTCTACAGTACTGTTATGGATGAGTGTGGAGCTACACGCTCTCTACAGTACTATTATGGATGAGTGTGGAGCTACACGCTCTCTACAGTACTGTTATGGATGAGTGTAGAGCTATACGCTCTCTACAGTACTATTATGGATGAGTGTAGAGCTATACGCTCTCTACAGTACTGTTATGGATGAGTGTGGAGCTACACGCTCTCTACAGTACTATTATGGATGAGTGTGGAGCTACACGCTCTCTACAGTACTGTTATGGATGAGTGTAGAGCTATACGCTCTCTACAGTACTATTATGGATGAGTGTAGAGCTATACGCTCTCTACAGTACTATTATGGATGAGTGTAGAGCTATACGCTCTCTACAGTACTATTATGGATGAGTGTAGAGCTATACGCTCTCTACAGTACTATTATGGATGAGTGTAGAGCTATACGCTCTCTACAGTACTGTTATGGATGAGTGTGGAGCTACACGCTCTCTACAGTACTGTTATGGATGAGTGTGGAGCTACACGCTCTCTACAGTACTGTTATGGATGAGTGTAGAGCTATACGCTCTCTACAGTACTATTATGGATGAGTGTAGAGCTATACGCTCTCTACAGTACTATTATGGATGAGTGTAGAGCTATACGCTCTCTACAGTACTATTATGGATGAGTGTAGAGCTATACGCTCTCTACAGTACTATTATGGATGAGTGTAGAGCTATACGCTCTCTACAGTACTGTTATGGATGAGTGTGGAGCTACACGCTCTCTACAGTACTATTATGGATGAGTGTGGAGCTACACGCTCTCTACAGTACTATTATGGATGAGTGTGGAGCTACACGCTCTCTACAGTACTATTATGGATGAGTGTAGAGCTATACGCTCTCTACAGTACTGTTATGGATGAGTGTGGAGCTACACGCTCTCTACAGTACTATTATGGATGAGTGTGGAGCTACACGCTCTCTACAGTACTGTTATGGATGAGTGTGGAGCTATACGCTCTCTACAGTACTATTATGGATGAGTGTAGAGCTATACGCTCTCTACAGTACTGTTATGGATGAGTGTGGAGCTACACGCTCTCTACAGTACTATTATGGATGAGTGTGGAGCTACACGCTCTCTACAGTACTATTATGGATGAGTGTGGAGCTACACGCTCTCTACAGTACTATTATGGATGAGTGTAGAGCTATACGCTCTCTACAGTACTATTATGGATGAGTGTAGAGCTATACGCTCTCTACAGTACTATTATGGATGAGTGTAGAGCTATACGCTCTCTACAGTACTATTATGGATGAGTGTAGAGCTATACGCTCTCTACAGTACTGTTATGGATGAGTGTGGAGCTACACGCTCTCTACAGTACTATTATGGATGAGTGTGGAGCTACACGCTCTCTACAGTACTATTATGGATGAGTGTGGAGCTACACGCTCTCTACAGTACTATTATGGATGAGTGTAGAGCTATACGCTCTCTACAGTACTATTATGGATGAGTGTAGAGCTATACGCTCTCTACAGTACTATTATGGATGAGTGTAGAGCTATACGCTCTCTACAGTACTATTATGGATGAGTGTAGAGCTATACGCTCTCTACAGTACTATTATGGATGAGTGTAGAGCTATACGCTCTCTACAGTACTATTATGGATGAGTGTAGAGCTATACGCTCTCTACAGTACTATTATGGATGAGTGTAGAGCTATACGCTCTCTACAGTACTGTTATTCTCATCGGTGTCTTAAGTCTTTCTAAGGTAACTAAAATAAAAGAAAGTCGTGTTAGTTACACCATTTATAAGTCAAGAACGGCTCTACCAATTTTTATGATTTTTGTGTTTTTGTATTTGTCTTCGTCCGGAATAGGATAATAAGTATTAAAATATGATATTCATCAATAAAAAAATATTATCAGTCAAAAAATGATTGGTTTTAGGGTAGAGTAGGGTAGTGTAGTGTAGGGTAGGGTTGGGTAGGGTAGGATAGTGTAGTGTAGGGTAGGGTAGTTTGTCTAGTGTAGGGTAGGGTAGTGTAGGGTAAATTAGGGTAGTGTAGGGTACGGTAGGGTATTGTAGAATAGGGTAAGGTAATGTAGTGTAGGGTAGGGTAGTGTAGCGTAACGTGGAACGAAGTTCGCCGGGACAGCTAGTGTTTCATAAATCAAAATGAAAAACCATAATTTTCAAGCCATGTTCTGCTATGTTATCAATTTGTGTAATAAGAAACAAACATTAAAAAGCAAGTACCCTTTGCAAATACGATGGACTAAAAACATTGTCTCCTTGGACCGTTGGGTAGAAATAACGAAGGAATAATGGAGCGGAATTCCAAGCCCGAAAAAATGGGATGGCCCAATAACGGGAGGGCAAGCCGTACTGGATCTTCAGTCGATAATAACCCACCCTTAACCGAATAAGGCAGGATTTCCGCGAGCTCTGATTAATGCGACGGCCCGGCATCTTAGGATGCGGACGCTTGTAAGTTTGTTGCTATTCTTTTAAATTTCAAAAAGTAAGTAGGAGGTTGAGATTTTTTTTTATTCACATTATTATACAGGGTGACTAGTTGAACAACGGACCCATTAAAGGAGTTGTATAAGAAGCCGATGCTCATTCCATTAAGCATAGAAAACCACCACGTATTTTTTATATTTTTAAAAGAGCCATTCAAGGTTCAAGATTCAAGGTATTTATTCAAAATAGGTGCAAATTACACTCTTTCTGATAGTCATAAATGATTAATAACATAATTTTATTTGTAAAAAATAAAGAAATAAACAATCATTAATTAGTTAATAATGTCAAAATTAAATCCTAGAAATAAACCAGATTATGTCATTAAAACATGAAAACAATATGACACGAAAAGTCATGTACTTACACATTAAGTACACAAAGAATATAAACAACTTTTGAATGTCATTGAAACCTTTGACAAGAGTAGGCCAGTTCACATGGACAGCACCTGGTCACGAGTATAACGCAAGAGTCAGCCATCGCTCCCATCAACCATATTAGAGGGAAAGGAACGACCCGGCTCCCATCTCCTTTGTTACCGTTTACTACGCTCGCTGTGACGCGTACGCAACAGCTGAAAACGACTCTGATAGGAAGATAACATGTGCTCCGCACAGTATAAGCAAAATTACAGAAATTTTACATTTAAAAAAATGTGTAAATGACACGTATTTCAAAATAACTTTCACTTTTTTTACCGAGAGGGAATGTACATGGGTTACTGTTAAATTATATTTTATTAAGAGAGATAAATCAAACACGAGCATTGAGCTAAGACTGGATTTATATTCATGCACCAACTACCTACCCACATCATATTATATTATTTCTTTATACATATACCCACAACCCTCTTACTAAATTAAATATGAACAATTTAATAAACTTATAAGCAATTATATGGCTGCTCTTAATTTGATTTACAAATTGAAGAAATAGATAATCATTATTATTATTTATTAAACTAAAGATGATTTATGATCACTCTTTATATCCCAACAAAGAAAACAAAAAATAGTAAAAAAAAAAATATTGCAGAAATTCTTACATAATAAAATATGTTAAAGCATTTTATTACACATATTACATAAAATATATTACTATTATTTTTTACATTTTTAATTCATCATAAATTTATAACATTGTAACATTTTATAATTATAAAACTTAACATGCTTATAACTTATTCTATTTTCATTGTTTTTGTATATTTTTATTTTAATGCAATTTAATTTTTTACAAAATTTCATGCAACTTATTTTATGTAACTTATGATTTAATTTAAGTGCCGAATATTTTTTTGTTTTTTTTGTTTTGGTATATAAAAACTTATAAATATGTTTTGTTGATACTACTTATTATACTTACAGTCCATCAATAGTTAGTTACTAGGTATTTCTCGAGGAGGCCGTAGCGGAGAAGCCCAACCGATCAGGAGGTCGTACTATCCTGCCAGACCGAGTACAATAATAATTATTTTCATTCCGATTATTTTGACTGGAGCTAGACGGAACACTACTCATTGATAGGTCCTTATTATGTATATCGTCATAGTGACAATTTATAGATGACTCACGCCTTCTATCAGAATCAGTGATGATGTGCTTCCTATTACGTCTTATCATGTTACCTGTAAGAAGCCTAACAAAATAAGATCTTATACCTGCTATACCATAAATGGTTCCGGATACCCACTGGTTATTTAATCTTACTTTAACTTTTTGATTGACTTTCAATGGCTTGAGATGCCTAGATCCCTTATCATAATAGAACTTCTGCTGTTTTTGGCGTAATTTCAATTTATTTACTACTCCTTGTCTAATCTTTGGCATTAGTAATTTGGGATTACATGGAATAATACTTCTTAATTTTCTACTATATAATAACTCTGCTGGCGAGGGAATGTCTTTATTTATAGGTGTGTTTATATATTCTAATAAGGCCATATCTAAGTCTGACTGTTCATACATGGTTTTCTTCATTATGTTTTTTACAGTTTGAATGGCACGTTCTACCTGCCCGTTAGACTGGGGATAGCGAGGAGACGACGTTATATGTTTGAAGTTCCAGTTCCGGGAAAATTCTTGAAAACTATTTGAAGAAAATTCAGGACCATTGTCCGATGCCAGTATTTCAGGAATGCCTTGTCTTCGAAAAATTACTTTTAATTTTTTAATTACATTTTCTGAAGTCAATGAATATAATTTTTCTAACTCAATAAATTTAAACGCTTCTGTCGTTCAACCAGTCACCCTGTATATAGCTTCCTTTCAAACCCCTCTACCAATACGCTTGACGGTCCCCATAAGACTCGATTTTATAAGCGATCGAAAGATATTTAACTTTTTCGCAATTTATTTCTGATGCTTAAGTTTAATAGTCTTAAATTATGAACTCTTAATCACTAAATTGTCCTCCTACTTAAACTTCGGAAAACCTTACTCGTTTTATTTTCCATCAAGTCTTCTATTTTTAATTTACCAAAATCACAAAACAAGTACATATATGACGCTGCTAAACTATGACGTCACGCCTAGGTATTTTTAACATTTTTAGAACAAACTGTCGTTTTTGACAGATGATAAAAAGTGACTCAGATGACTAACATTCCTCATCCCTATTCTGAGATCGAACAGAGCTGAGCTAGTCATACCCAGTGTTATTCCCGCCTGTACCCACTTTTGAGAAAATATATTTTTTCTTATCATTACTTGCGTAGGAGCGTCGGTGGCGTAATGGCTAGGGCCGCTGCCTCCTGTCCGGGAGGTCGTGGTTCGAAACCTGCCACGTACCAATGTTTGCGATTTCGATTTCATATGTACATTTATCCGACGCTCTTACGGTGAAGGAAAACATCGTGAGTAAACCTGCACACACCCGCGAAGAAACTCGAAGGTTGTGTGTGAAGTCCCCCCAAGCCGCACTGGGCCCGCGTGGTTGACTATGGCCCGATCGCCGTAAGACAGGGTAGGCTCGAGCCCTTCGGTGGGGACGTAGGAGCTGATTTGATGATGACTTACGTAAAATAACCCATAAACGTCCTCATTGTTTGGGTCTGGATTTTTTCCAAACTTGGGAACGTAAGATCATATTATTACACATACGGGAAATAAGTTCGAACTGTTGAATATTGTAGGATTAATAACAAATCCTACCGTCAGAATTTGACATGGCTTTACGTCTGACATTCTAAATGGCTTTACGATTGGCACCAACGGCTAAACGAGCCTTGTAAAGTACGGAAACTGACGTGAGATACCACTTATAACCTAACCCATCCAAGTTATGACCTTTCTTATAGTCATCTGACTTGTGTGATCGCCAGACCAATTCACAGAGATACGTTGATGTACTTAAATAAAACGAAAAAAAGAGCAGTTTCAAACTTTCAGTACAAAACTAATTTAAGCCTCTGTTTAGTTATGTTAAAATTTAAAACATTGATATGTGTCTACTCAATATATTTGCAAAGTTTGGATTCAATCCTGCATGTAGTTTTTGTAATTAAGCGGAACTGCGTTTGTATGGAAGCTCGATCCTCCTGGGCTATTTCAATTAACAGCACAGTTTTATGATATAGAATAGCGATAGCGGGCAGAAGCATAAGAATAACTGTAAGAGTATAGACAAGAATCTTCTTTGTGCATGCCCCAAATGCTGCCTTATAAATACCTACTTCCCCCCTCAGCTCGTAGCACCCCGCTGACATCCGCGGATCTTGCTAGGGCTGGTGCCTGCCAAATAATTACATACCTACCTATTCATTTGAAGCTTTGCATATTCAGTGGGTATTTTTAAATAATAGTTATAATTGTTTTGTACAATTTCAACGTCTTATATTCTCTCCAACAATAATGTATTTTTTGTAATGACCCAGTTAGCTAGTGTCTCCATTAGTTAATAAATAATTACTCGCTGAGTACATACATACATACTTTATCGAAGTGATTAACAGTGGCCGCTTTTGACGCTTTTGGCACTTTTTTTGAGCAAATGTAACTACAGAGAACTATATTTCACAGAGTTGATAGTTTTTAGGGTTTCGTAACCAAAGGGAAAAAACGGGACCCTATTACTGTCCGTCCGTCTGTCTGTTTGTCTGTCCGTCTGTCACCAGGCTGTATTAATACCTATAACCTAACCTAACCGTGATAACTAGGCTGCTGAAATTTTCACAGAATTGATGTATTTCTGTTGCCGCTATAACAACTACTATAAAAATACAAAAAAATAGAAAAAATGAAAAAATAAGGGGGTTCTCTATACAAAAAAATGTGTTTTATTTTTAATCAAGAAAAAACTAGCACCGTCTAGTATGATGGTTTTTGAAAGATGAAACTAGCGCCATCTAGTATGATGGTACAGAACCCTATGTGTGCGGTTCTGACTCGCATTTGATATTGGCACGTTCTTATCACGCTTTTATTAGCTTCACCCGTAGGTATGTCTGTATGTATGTTTGTAACCGACTCCTTTGCACTCGATTTCGACCCACATTAAACGGACAGATTTAATTACTTTGTACATTTATCAAGAATTAGTGACAAAACTATAATTTTATAAGTTTACCTCATTGTCCTGATCAGGATCGCTAGGATTAAATGAACATCAAACTAAAAATTAAAAAATATAAATAGTTTAAAAAAAATAAGAAACACGCTTTTAAATTACATTAAACTAAAAAGTGAAAAAAAATTCTCAATATAAGCTGAACACAATAATGAACGAAAAATTATATTTTTCGCACGAAGCGTTTTGCTTCTTTGTTCATCATGCGAACGGCCAGGGAGTGTACCTTCGGCGTCTGTATTCAACGATTCGTATTATTTAGGAATCTTCAAGACGAGAGTGAATAGGCACTATTTGAGCTTGCGTGTTACATCCTCGGTTGCATCGGTACTTACCATCAAGTGAGGTGCAGCCAAACACACACAAATAAAAAAATATTGAAATAAACTCTTTTCACAATAATACTAGTATTTTTGGTAAGCCCGCTTTCATCTTCGGCATCATCGTCACTTACCATCAGGTGAGATGATGCCAAGGGCTTACCAATAGTGAATAAAAAAAAGAGTTACCCTGTGGAGCTACATGGATTAGGTGCAATGTAAAAATTTCTAAATTACTTTTTGTATTTTTGCATTAAACTTTGTTTAAAAAATGGCAAAAATAGGCCAGAAACGGAGTTTTGCAAACATTATTTTTAAATAAATATATTTCAAAAACTTCATGTCTTAATTTTACGGGAAAATATTATGCGTCAATTTGAAGTTTACTTATTTAGAAGAGAGTCACAAAACATGTCAGAAAAGTGAGATACGTCCGTCTGCCGAGAGGTCGTTATAGGAGACAAGATATCGATTCCCCACAAATGGACCGGATATTTCCAAATCGAGGGAGATAGAAGGAAATTGTGTGGACATCTGTTATGAGAAAGACGTTATTGGTTCTTTGTGGTGATGTGAATTAACTTTGAAACGTATCATAAATGTGAAGTTACCTTAATCAAATGTGATAAATTATTTTCTGTTATTAATTATAGTGGTATTAAAATTTGTAATTTCTTTATTTTTTATTTTATAGTGAAAATACATTTACATCCTCCTAGTATTATAAACGCGAAAGTTTGTAAGATAGTATGGATATATGTTTGTTACCCTTTCACGCAAAAACTACTGAACGGATCTAGCTGAAATTAAGTGGGTAAAAAGATTAGGACCTGGATTTATACAGAGGCTAAGTTGTGTCCACGCTCGCGAGCCGCTTGCGGCTCGCTCACTGCGCACACTCGAAAAGTCATAGAAATGGTCCACGAGGGTGAAGCCGCGGGAAACAGCTGGTACTATATAGACTGGTTTCTAAGTTTAAACAACGTGAAAGAACTTCTTTAAACTCTCACTAATAATTGAAAAAGGAAACAAAAAATGTTATAATAAGTAGATTTAATTTTACAGGTACACTTTAACTATAAAAATTATAGTGTAATAATATTTAGATCCGCAGGAGAACCAAAGTAACCGACATAGCTCACAGAATCGCTAAACTGAAGTGGCAGTGGGCAGGGCACATAGCTCGTAGAAAAGATGGCCGATGGGGCAGTAAAGTTCTCGAATGGCAACCGCGCACCGGAAAACGTAGCGTAGGCAGGCCTCCTACGCGGTGGACCGACGAGCTGGTGAAGATCGCGGGAAGCCGATGGATGCGGGCAGCGCGGGATCGGTCGTCGTGGAAATCCTTGGGGGAGGCCTTTGTCCAGCAGTGGAAGTTTTTCGACTGATATGATGATTTTACAGTAATATTTTAACTATAAATATTAAATTAAAATAATATTTAGATCTTTTTGCTATTCTATATAGGTATAGCTAGTTCAGGTAAATCAGTAAGTATACAGGGTGTAACATAAAGGTGTGGTGATACTTTAAGGTGGGCTTGTACCCATCAAACTGAACAACTTTCTCCATGGAACCCATAGTCAAATCGCAAAAAAAAATTTGAACTTCCCATACTAAGTTGGCTGATCAGCTGATCGAGTTAGTATGGGAGAGCCAAATTTTTTTTTGCGATTTGACTATGGGTTCCATGGAGAAAGTTGTTCAGTTTGATGGGTACAAGCCCACCTTAAAGTATCACCACACCTTTATGTTACACCCTGTATATGGTGTTGTATGTTAAGGCGACGCATTAGAAACTTTGGTCGCAGGGATCTCGATTTTTCTCAGCAATTACAAAAGTGATATTTTCTAACCTGATTCTTCATTTCAATGACTTTATTTTTTCAGTTGCAGAAACACGATTTTTTTTAACTTTTGTAACAGAAAAAAATACATAAAAGGAAATCTCTTTTAAAACAGATATTTTCATTTTAAAGGCAAACCAGACCGATTGAGTAACTCTAAATTTTCTTAGTCGATTAGTCTAAACACACACTTCATTATGCCGGTTGGATTTTTAAACATTAATTTTAGTTTTTAATTGAAACGAAAAAACATTCAAAAAGTGCAAAAGTGTGGTTATTTTCTTTACTTTTTACACGTAAAGAAAAATACAGTGACAACTGTTTCAATCAATGCCTGACCTTAATCTTTACGCCTAACGCTATTTTGATATATATTTTTTTTTGTTATCTTACATCTACGTCACAATCTATATATTTAGTTACTCGCGGATACCCAGTGCTAATAATTTCCCAAAATACTTTCTCAACGGAAGTGAGCACTAAGGTAGGTTTAAAGATTTTTAATTCTCTTAAAAGAACAAAATTTCACTTACATGAGAAGTAGACTTAAATATAAGTAATTTGGTTATGGTCATTCACACCGTAATTTCTTCATAATTTCTATCTGTATGCAAAATTTTAGTTTAATACGTCCAGTGGTTTGAGCCGTGCGTTGATAGTCAGTCAGGCAAACGTTTTTTTTATTATGGTTCAAGATAACAATTAATTAAAAGAAACGGCCAAGTGAGTGACGGACCACGCATAGTGTACGGTTCTGCATTTATTACCCACAACTTGAAATTTACTAACCAACTTCAAAAAAACCGGTACAGTGTGTGTCAGAACCGCGCACAAGGGGATCCGTACCACCACACTAGATGGCGCTAGTTTCTTCACGTTTCAAAAATGAGACGTTTTTTGTATGGAGACTTTCACTTTTTCTAATTTTGTGTGTTACCTATTACTGAACAAACAAGTCGGCCACTTAACGCCGCATATTTTAGTGACTGAAGTCGGTGGCTTCTAACGTTTTTAGTATTCTCAATTATTTAGCACAGGATACTCAAAATTATTGGAATGTAGTTCCCACGTTACACCTGAGACACTTTGCGAATGAGAGCTAGCCCGTAAAAGTGTCCGCCACCACACTTTTGCCACACCCCGGACTCTTAATACAACGGCCGAGAAATGAAATTTCTAAAAACAAATGACGGAGCAAACAAAATCACGGCGAAATCTCATTCGATCGAAAACCAAACTACAACCAATCTTTATCAATCTAGGTGACGAGGGGGTGAGGTCGGAATCGAGAGAGCGGCAGGGAGTGTCCATACTGTATTTTATTTTATTTTATTTTATATATATTTATTGAAATTACAGCTTTAATTCTACAGTAATCAAACTTTAGAAAATGCATATGCCAATAAATTTCAAGTTCTTAAAATTAACATAATTATTCTAATCTATCTATCCGCATGTTAGTACTAATATACAGGATGTAACAACATTGGTGTAGGTCCCGTTAACTGGGGCTTCTACTCAGCATACTGAACAACTTTTGTTCTACGACTTTGCAGAAATCGCAAAAAAAATTTTTTACTCTTCATACGAATCGATCAGCTGATCGACCAATTTTTAGTATGGAGGGTCCAAATTTTTTTTCGAGAATTAACTGTAGGTTCCTTGGGGAAAGTTGTTCAGTATGATGAGTAGAACCCCCAGTTAACGGGTCCCACTCCAATTTTTTTACAACCTGTATATACTTTGGTTTTGTTCTCGTTTTTGTTGACGACGCTCTCATTGGGAGCCTTGAGATACACTTTTTCAGTGACACTCATATAGCCGCATTGGCCTAGCGGTAGAACGCTCTGCTAATGTCGTCAGATGTAAGGATCTTAGTGGTGGAAAAATAATTTTGACTTTTTTACTTTAAGTAAACGCCTTTATTTAACTTACAATGTTTATATGTATGTATGTTTGTTTGAAAAAAGCTTCTGTGGCGTAACGGCTAGGGTTGCCACCTCTTGTCCGGGAGGTTGTGGTTCGAATCCTGCCACGTACCAATGTGATTTGAAATTAAGATTTCATATGTACGTTTTTCAGACGCTCTTACGGTGAAGGAAAACATCGTGAGGAGACCTGCACACGCCTGCGGAGAAACTAGCAGGTTTTGTGTGATGTCGACCAACCCGCACTGGGCCCGCGTGGTCGACTAAGGCCCGATCGCCCTAATTCAGGGTAGGCTCGAGTCTCTCGGTGGGGACGTATATGAGCTGTGATGATGTTTTGTACTGTAGTGTAGTTTGTTATATTTTGGCATTTATATTAAATTAAAGATGTTTCAAATCACTTAAGTGGAAAGTTAGTTACCTGTTTGTATCCAAAGGCTTGCTGCCGGTGACAGATCAATAGTTCTTTTGAAGAGTTGGCTGAAGAGCTTCGCTGATTATAAAGACGTTTTGAAATATCCTTCAGAAAATTGAAGACAAATAAGGTTAAGGTTAAGAGTTCGGCTTGTGTAATTTTGTTCTCGCAGTGTGTGTGTGTGTGTGTCTCTCTGTTTCAGTAGGTTTAGGTTTAAAGATATTTATTCTCATAAAAGACAAAATGCCACTTACATGAGAAGAAAAATATAAGTAATTGATTTAAAGTCATTCACACCGCACAGATCACAAAAATATGAATCACACACATTAGTCATGATTATAATTAAAAATATAATTACAAACTGGCTCTCCACAACAAACAAATAAGAAAATAGTATTTTTTTTTAGTTAGACAAGATATGTATAGCTAATTTGCGCTTAAATTGATTAAATGAGTCAATCTCTTTGATGGATGAGGGTAACCTATTATAAAGTTGCACTCCCTCATACGTAAACATTCGTTTACCGTAGTTTGTTCTAATTGTTGGTAATGCAAGGTAGCTGGTACGTCTGGTGCTGCGTTTAGATGCATGGTTTGGTTTGGTAAGTACGATTGATGTATGGATGTTTTTTTTAAGTATCTTTCTGATAAGAATGCATGTTTGGTAGGAGAACAGTTGCTGTATGTTCATTAAATTAGTTTCTTGGTATACTTTAGTAGTTGAGGTTAAGTAGGGGTAATGGAATAGCATTTTAATTAGTTTATTTTGGATAATTTGCAATTCGGATAGTTTGGTTTTGCTTGCAGTGCCCCATATTTCAATTAAATATAAAAGATGAGATTTAACTAGAGAGTTATAAACTGTCATACGTATTTTCCGTGGTATACAACGTGTAATGCCACGTAGGGAACCTATAAGTGAAGTTTCTTTTTAATGTAATTAATGTGTGCGTCCCACGTTAATCGGCTGTCCATGTGTAATCCTAGATATCTTTCTGTGTTTTTCTGCATTATTGGAACATCATTGATTTTTATAGGTGTGAATTCGGTTACAGGTTTGTTTGTAGCTTTGAAGATAATATATGAAGTTTTTAGGACATTAATTGTCAAAAGGTTCGATTGAAGCCAGTTACAAAGAATATCCAGATCTTTCTGAGCTAATTTAACAATATCATGGATGGAGGACCCAAAATAAAAGAGACACGTATCATCAGCATATAGTGTTATGTGACCATGCAACCCTATCTCATTGAGGTTATTGACGTAGATCAAGAAAAGTAAGGGACCCAAAATTGATCCTTGGGGGACTCCGTAAGATATAGGAAGGGGATCACTTTGGTGCTCATCAATCTTGACAACCTGCTGCCTGTTTCTGAGGTACGATTCGAATATGCTTAGTGCACTGCCAGTAATTCCGATATTTTCAAGTTTTTTTATTAATAGTTGATGACTTACTGTGTCGAACGCCTTTTTTAGATCAATGAAAATACCTAAGGCAATTTTTTTGCCGTCAATATTTTGTCTTATCTTGGTAATCAAGTCTACAGTTGCAGCTAGGGTGTTACTTTTGGGTCTAAAGCCAAATTGCCGTTCAGAAATAAAATTAATTGAATTTAGATAAGTTTCAAGACGGTTATGTAGTACATTTTCTAATATTTTTGAAAGCACTGGTAGAACAGATATTGGTCTATAGTTACCGGGATCAGTTTTAGCGCCGGATTTAAAGATTGGACTTACTTTTGCAAGTTTGAGTGAGTCAGGAAAACGTCCTTCCGATAGTAGTTCGTTAATGCATTTGGTTAGGTTGGATTTTACAAGAGATTTTATACATTTGATGGCTTTGGTGCTAATACCATCTAGGCCAGTACTTAAATTTGAGTCTAACTTATCAATAATTTTCAAAATTTCATTTTCCGTGGTGGGAGCTAGGGCTGTAAGTTTTGGAATGTTATTAGAGTTACTGAGTCGCAGATCACTTGTGGGCGCGTTATGAAAGTGTGAGGGTATTTCATTTGCTAATAGTGCCCCGATAGAGGAAAAGTATTCATTGAATGTATTGCAGATCTCAACAGGGTTTGTAACCGGTATTGTTTTGTTTACAAGTTTGGAAGGGACACAACTAGATTTCAGTTTGTTGTTGGAGAGACAGTTTATGAGGTGCCATGTTTTCTTTGGTTTGTTGTTACAATTTATGAATAGGTTATAGTAGTACGAATCTTTTGTCGTCTTGATTAGTTTGGTAGTAGCGTCTCTTACTTCTTTGAACTTGATCTTTAAAGATGCGTTTCCTGGGTTCTTTTGCAGTTCAGTCCAAAGTTCATTGCTCCGATTGATGGCGTTGATAACATCTTTATGTATCCAGTCCTCTTGAGGTAAGTTCAAAATTTTCGTTTTTTCGACCTTGCTTTGTGTTATGAGGTTCTTGAGTTCAATTTCAAATTGCTCAAAATTCTGGTTGTCGTTGATTCTTGCATCCTCGGTCAATTGGTAAAGCTTTTCGTAGTTCACGGATTGGTAGGCAATGCGTTGTTTCGGAGGAGATTTGTACTTTTTGAGCGTTAGATAAATCTGTCTGTGATCAGAAAATGACGAGTCTATTAGAGCAAGGTTGTAGTGCTCGTTTTTTAGCGTAGTGCTGACGTGGTCTATGATTGATTTTTTTGTAGCAGTTCCTCTTGTATAGTGCTTCTTGTCGATTTTGTTTAAGAGTTTGTATCCTGCAGCATTCAGAAGGTTAACATAGGTCTGTTTCTTTCTGTTTTTCTCAAGAAGGTCTACATTAAAATCTCCAAACACCAAAGCTCTCTTTCGTTGCTGGAGTTGTGACTCAAACGTTTCGGTAAATTCTTTAAAGTAAGCCTCTGAACCGCCAGGATAGTAGATAATAGCAATGTCAAGGGAGTATGTTTCAAGTTTTACCCAGAGGTAATTAGTAATGTTTTTTTAAATGACAGATTACATTGGACACGTAAAAAATCCGAATTCAATCGCAACAACCAAGTACTACATTGCTCCAGTTTTTTTTTGTTTTTGTTAATTTAAAATTATAATAATAAATAATAATAAAATCTGGCTCTTAATGGGTGAAGAAATCGCGGAAAATACATACAAAAAAGTGGCCAAGTGCGTTATGGACCAATCTCAAAGTAGTTCCACAGTTTTTGTAAAAAATGATGTTCTTTAAAAAAAATCCATGAAATTTTTACATATCCCAACAGCTTATTTCAAATTGATCGATTATTATTTACGAACTAACAAAGTCTACCAACATCAACCACATCCACAACCACATCTAATACCATGAAATAGATGTGAAAAAAGAATTACCCCCCCTCAAAGTGCAGGGGAGGTACCTTAATTTTTTTGGACTTTATTTTATCACTTTGTCGGCGTGGTTCACATGTATACTCGTGCCAAATAACAGTTTTCTAGTACTAAGAGTCTCTGAGTTAAACCACGGACAGATGAACAGACGGACAGACGGACATAGCAAAACTTTAAAGGTTTCTTGTTGACTACGGAACCGTAAAAATTTTGAAACTTTTCCTCTTTTTAAGTAGGTTTAATATAGCGTCCTTTATAAAATCGTCACGAAAACTTTTTTCGTGTTTCCGTATAAAATAACCTAAATAAAAACGGTGCATATTCTGTGGAGGCCTGTCTACGCTACGTTTTCCGGTGCGCGGACGTCACTCGAGAACTTTACTGCCCCAACGGACATCCGTTCTACGAGCTATGTGCCCCGCCCACTGCCACTTAACTTTAAATAACAATTCTTGTCCACTCGATGGACCAATGACCTGGTGAAGGTCACGGGAAGCCGCTGGATGCGGGTAGCGTAGAACCGGTCGTCGTGAAAATCCTTGGTGGAGGCCTATGTCCAGCAGTGGACGTTCTTCGGCTGATATGATGATGATGATGATGATGATATTCTGTGGAATGGCATTGTTTTTGTGACATCATGAAACCGACTCTTTTTTTAGACATTTCTGCTGATAAAACAACTACGCAAGCGATTTTCTAAACTGCGGGAACATTTAACCTGCGTAATATTATTCTTTACTATAACGTCGTAGCAGCTACGATCTACTACGGCGTAGCGCTACGTGGCCGTCCGTAGGCGCTACGAATATTAGGGGCTAGACAAAGACTTTTTTTAAACTCTGTAGGGCCTAGGTGTGGGTCTATTGAAATTATAGGTCACAATTAAAGGTATTAAAACATCGTGAGGAAACCTGCACAACTGATTCCAGATGTGTATGAAGGTCGCGTTGCGCACGTCCGTAGATGTAGATCTAAATGTCCTACACGTGGCCGCGGGTGATGCTAAATGCAACACTAGGCAACCGCCGTCTATCCCTTGGATAGCACGGTTAATTTTGCCACACGATAAGAAAGAAATAAAGAATTATAGGTGTTTTCTGTTTTTCGAAATGGCTGAGATATTGATATTTTTACGTTTACAACGCCAATGGCTGCTTATTTTAAAATTTCCAAAAACTGAATCGACAAGATAATCCATATGATTTCGAACCTGCTCACAAAATTTTGCGAGAACGTTTTAGTATAGATTATGCAGGTTAAAATGTTGCCGCAGTTTAGTAAATCGCTTGCGTAAATCGTTTTATCAGTAGAAATGTCTAAAAAATTGAGTCGGTTTTATGACATCACATAATAAAATGCCATTCCAAAGAATATCATCATCATCATCATATCATAGCTTGGCCTCCCCCAAGTAAGTAAGTAAGTAAATATACTTTATTGCACGCCAAAAAACAATACAGGACTTATAATTTGTAATATACATAGAGTATACAAAGGCGGCCTTATCGTTTTAAGCGATTTCTACCAGGAAACCTTAAGTTACGGCTTGCAAGACAGGTATACTAAGGATTTCCACGACGACCGGTTCTGCGCTACCCGCATCCAGCGGCTTCCTGCGACCTTCACCAGGTCATTGGTCCACCGAGTGGACAAGTAACCGACATAGCTCTCAGAATTGCTAAACTTAAGTGGCAGTGGGCGGGGCACATAGCTTACATACATATGATAAAAGGAAAACGAATCGCATTTTCAAGCAGTAGCAGTCAAAAAGTAAGTAATTAAATGTAGTTTTTATGTTTTTTTTTCACAATTGGTAAACCCTGTAAAAGAAATCTAAACAAAAGTTACATGGTATGTTTTGAAGTCAACTTGATTCTGCGCTTCCCTTACACTCTTTTCAGCTGACTTCCAAAAATGACGAGGTTCTCAATTCGACTGTAAGTTTTTTTTTGTATGTTTGTAACACGATATCTTCGCATATTGTGGATCGATTTTCATGATTTTTTTTTACTTGACAGAGTGTACTGCCAGGTTGGTCTCATATAAATTTTATCATAATTGGTATTATACTTTTTTAGATAATTAACAAAAACAAGTCAAAATTAAGTTGTTTCGAAGGAAGTCGTGTTTTTAACGTGATTAGCGTTCCCAATTATTGCAGGTACTAGTTTTATATAATTTGCTCTAAAAAGGTTAATTAATTTCAGTACAACAAAGCCAGAGATGTGGATACGCTTGTGCCCCGCTAAATATTCAGCCAACAGGGAAGTTTTCTGACGTAAATGTGAAAAAAATGTGTGTTATGTATCTGTCTAAGATACTGACGTTTTAAGAGGAGTGTAAACCCACGGCGAAAATAACACTTTTTATACAAACGGCGAAAGCGAATTTTACCTCTCAAAAGTTAACAGATTTTAACCAATTTTTGATAGGTCTTCAGTCAGTAAAGCTAAGTTTATTGGTTTCGGTTTTTAAATTATTGATTAAAAATAAACAAAATTGGCCTGATCGCCCTAATTCAGGGTAGGCTCGAGCCCCTCGGTGGGGACGTATATGAGCTGATGTGACTGACTGAAACAAAATTATGGCCAAAATTAGTTTAGTATGAAACGTGAGTAAAAAAAGATAATTAAGATTTATTGAAAAAACAAATACCCATAAACCTAGCTTTTGTTCGGACTATCAAAAATCTAACACATTTAAGAGGTGAAAATCGCTAACGCCGTTTGTATGAAAAGTTGCAGCTGCACAGTCCTCTTAAGGGTTGGGGGCTAAACAATAAATATATTATATTAAAATCATACACATTTGAATTTTTTGACGTGAATACGTCTTTAAAATTACCTCCATAGGGATGCAATCCAAAAAAACGAATGATAACAAAATCGGGGGATACAGTTTAGTGTTGTAGCTACATATCTATCATCTCCATCCAAATTTCGTTTACACCACTTGATAGCTAAAGAATCAAAGAATTTATTACGCTAAGTAAGGACTGTAACACATCGCGCGCGGGGGAGGGGGCAGCCCCGCCATTTTGAAGGTCATTTTGCTGCGTATCGAGATTTCCATTTAGTATAACTTTCGACTCGGTGAAGCTACGACGTTCATTTAAGTTTCAATCGTCAGCTCTCGTCAAAATCTATCGATTATATATAAAACATTAGTGTAAAATTGTAACTGTGATTATAATAAGGTGTTTAAATAAAAAAATTATATCAAAAAATATATAATGTCGGCCTATACGCGTCGAAAAGCCAAATCGAAATACAGAGATCGTATACGGTTGGAAAGGGCATCTCAACAGCAATCGAATGGTACCAATAAAACACCATATGATCGAGTCAAGCAGTGCCGGCAACGTAAAGTAATGAATGCGGCCGAGCGGATCAACGACGGTGCCAGTACATCTGCAGCTGGGACGGTTGAAATTACGCAGATAATAATATTAATAATAATAATATTTTATATAGAAACAACATATTACCCGTTACGAGACGTATTCACGTTAAAACCAACGGCCGTGTGCCCCGACACAGCCCCACCCGTTTTTTTTTATTTAAAATTTAATCTTACAAACAGTTTAGTATCTTTTTTTTACTGCGAACAGCAGACATTTACTCTTTTAGGTAGTACAAATGGCACTTCATGTCTCCCCAAAGCTCTAATTTGTTTAAGCTGAGTTCTTTAGTTTATTAGGAATTACTCTAAGAGCTAAAACGCGAGACGTGACTCCCCTCTTCCTTCAAGAACCGAGGGATTTATTCTACTGTGTTCCAATACTATTGTTCTCAAATACATACTTGCGTTTAAACTCGTTAATCTGACTTTAAATCTGATTATCGTCATCGGTTTAGTGTTATCCAAAGGTTTAAAGCTTGAAATTATGACTATACATGTTTGAAAGTCTCAAAAACCAGTTTGGAAAATATCATTAAAAACCCGCGCATCAGGCTTCAATACTACCACACCTCTCCATATAAGTATTACAATTATACTTATTCATTTAAAAAAAACGACGGGTTGCACTCCGGGAGTGCCGGCAGAAGTGAAACCTTGAATATTAACGTTGTGCATTTTTGATATTTTGGAATGGTTAGGGAATTATTTTGCACGAATTGCTTTGATACGAACATTCGCGCAAGCGTCCTGCGCTGCCTAAACGAAACAGCAGGCGCAGGCATACATTTTCGCCGCACCGTAGAAAGAGAGGGGGATACTTCCTCTCCTACGCCGCGCCGGCTGTCTACTCTCCATCCGTCTTACGAATTTTCGATCAGGTCACGTGTCCTGACGCGTGTTTAACATTTTTTACCCATTACAAAAAAAGTGCACAACGCCGCTAAAGAAGTTTTTACTCTCCATCCGTCTTACGAATTTTCGATCAGGTCACGTGTCCTGACGCGAGTTTAACATTTTTTACTCATTACAAAAAAAGTGCACAACGCCGCTTAAGAAGTTTTCACTTCAAAAACATTAACGCGAGCGACAGAAAAATGCAATTTTTAGGGTTCCGTTCCCAAAGAGTAAAAACGAAACCCTATTACTAAGCCTCCGCTGTCCGTCCGTCTGTTACCAGGCTGTATTTAATTAACCGTGATGGCTAGTCAGCTGAAATTTCCAGGGTGATGTATTTCTGTTGCCGCTACAATAAAAAATACAAAAAATTAGAAAAAGTTAGTCTCAATACAAAAAACGTGTTTTTTTTTAAACGTGAAGAAACTAGCGCCATATAATGTGATTGTTTCTGAAACATGAAACTAGCTCCATCTAGTATGGTATGGTACCGAACCCTATGTGTGCGGTTCTGACTCGCATATAGCCGGTTTTTTTTATTTTGTTCTGACTCTTTAGCGTGAGTACGACTCGTACATGGCCAGCTTTCATTACTTGTAGTTTTACTACAAGGTAGTACTATGATCACACTAAGTTTCACGCCTAAATGTATTACTGTTTTTATGATAGAGCAAAAAAATAAGTTTTTCGTATGAGAACTCCTTTAAATTGTACTTTTTTATTATTTGTTAGAAAGTCATCCGTAATAACACATACTTTGTGAAAGTTTGAGCCTCCTACCTATCATGTTTCAAAAAATACAGCCTTTTAAAAGTCCGACAGACGAACGAACGAACAGCGTAGACTTAGTAATAGGGTCCCGGTATATGAAATAGAATCTTTTAGGACAATTATTTTCACAAATCGAAAATAATAGTTTGAAGCGTAGTGGAGCAAATCCGAGGTCGGGGGAGCGTGACTGAGACAGATAAGCTAATTGCTTATTGTGATTTGCCAACCGGGCCGACTGCGCGGATTTTTCGCGAAATATCCAGGCACCATCTGTTGATAATGACCGGACTCTTAGGCGACAATGGCAGAAATTAACCCAACAATTTAACTTTTTAATTGTGAATTAAGAAACCGACAAAGTGAAAAGGTTGACCTCGGCCTTTGTAATTAATTGTTTTTGCTTTTACGGGGTAGGCTGTCTTACCTATCTGTCTTAGTGACCCAAGGTTTAATTTGCCAATCTTAGAATTAATGACTTCATCAGGATTAAGAAGCGTCGGTGGCTCAACGGTAACGACTTGGTCCTCCTAACCAGAGGTCTCGGGTTCAAATCCCGAAGGCCAATGTACCAATGAGTTTTTCGAAACTTAACGGTGCAGAAAAATATCGTGAGGAAATCTGCACATCTGATTCCAGATGTGTATGAAGGTCCCGTTGCACACGTCCGTAGGTGTTAATCTAAATGTCCTACACGTGACCGCGGGTGATACTAAGTGCAACACCAGACAACCGCCGTCTATCCCTTTGATAGCACAGTTAATTGTGCCACACGATAAGAAAGAAAAAAATGACTTCATCAATGTTTTATAAGTCAAAAGTCTTTCTTTAAGTCAGAGAAACTGACTTTTACAATTTTTGATTGGACATTTTAAATGTTGAGAATTTAATTCTCGAGTCTCTGGGCTACAATTTCTTTAGATATAAAAATAGGATCATATATAAAATCAGTTATTTCCCTGTTGGTATTGAATGAAATCTGCCGCAGAAAGTTGCGGCAGATTATACTGGAGACCGAAGAGTACAATCAGCCACTATGCTTGGCGTTCGTGGACTATGAGAAGGCCTTCAATTCGGTCGTAACTTGGGCTGTGTTACAGTCTCTCCAGAGGTGCCAAATTGACTATCGATATATCGAGGTACTGAAGAAGTGTTTGTATAAAAACGCCACCATGTCGGTTCACCTCCAGGATCAAAACTCGGAACCTATCCAGCTGCAGCGAGGGTTGTGACAGGGAGACGTTATATCTCCGAAACTGTTCACCGCCGCCCTGGAAGATGTTTTTAAGCTTTTGGACGGGGGTGCACTCGGCATCAATATCAACGGCGAGTACATCACCCATCTTCGATTCGCTGAAGATATCGTGGTCATGGCTTAGACTATGGACGACTTAGGCACAATGCTCGATGGCCTCAGTAGAGCCTCTCAACAAGTGGGTCTTTGAATGAACATGGACAAGACAAAAATTATATCAAACGTCCATGTCATACCTACTCCTCTGAAGGTTGGAGGCTCTACACTCGAAGTTGTTACCGAATATGTATACCTGGGACAAACAGTCTAGTTAGGTAGGTCCAACTTCGAGAAAGAGATCAATCGTCGAATCCAACTCGGTTGGTCAGTGTTCGGGAAGCTTCGCAATATCTTTACGTCCCAGATACCGCAGTGTCTTAAGACCAAGGTCTTCAACCAGTGTGTTGCCAGTAATGACATACGGAACTGAGACATGGTTGCTTACTATTAAGTGGCAGTGGGCGGGGCACATTGCTCGTAGAACAGATGGCCGTTGTGGCAGTAAAGTTCTCGAGTGGCGACCACGCACCGGAAAACGTAGTGTAGGCAGGCCTCCCACTCGGTGGACCGATGACCTGGTGAAGGTCGCGGGAAGCCGCTGGATGCGGGCAGCGCAGAACCGGTCGTCGTGGAAATCCTTGGGGGAGGCCTATGTCCAGCAGTGGATTTACTTCGGCTGATATGATGATGATGATGATTCAATGAAAATTGTCAGTATATGTTGTGAAAAAAATACAAAAGGATAAAAATATATGTACTGTAATATCATCATCATCATATCAGCTTATATACGTCCCCACCAAGGGTCTCAACCTTACCCTGAATTAGGGCGATGGGGCCTTAATCGACCACGCGGGCCCAGTGCGGGTTGGTTGACTTCACACAAAACCTTCGAGTTTCTTTGCAAGCTTGTGCAGTTTTCCTTACGATGTTTTCCTTCACTGTAAGAGCGTCGAATAAACATACATATGAAATCTTAATTCAAAAACACTTGGTACGTAACAGGATTCGAACCACGTCCTCCCAGACAGTAGGTAGTTTCCCTAGTCGTTAAGCCACAGACGTGTGGTATATAAGTGCCGACGCTGCAAGTGTGTTTCTATTCGTAAAACTAAACATCTGTACCCCTATAGGAACACAAAGTCAAAACTGTTCAATCAGGTGATCAATTTGTCTGAAGTCTTTTTAGGGTTCCGTACCCAAAGGGTAAAAACGGGACCCTATTACTGAGAATCCGCTGTCCGTCTTGTCAGTCTGTCTGTTTGTTTTTCACCAGGCTGTATTTCATGAACCGTGATAGTTATACAGTTGAAATTTTCACAGAATTCGTATTTCTATTGCCGCTATAACAACAAAATACTAAAAATTAGAAAAAAATATGGGATCTTCCCACAAAAAAACGTGTTTTTTTAAACGTGAAGGAACTAGCGCCATCTACTATGATGGTACGGAACCCTTTGTGTGCGGTTCTAACTCGCACTTGGGCGATTTTTTTTTTGTAAATTGACTCAAGCATAAATCGACGGGAAGCGGCAAAACGCTTACCTGAAAAAAAACCTATTTTACACGAGAAAAAAAAACATTTTAGAAAAATTTAGTATAAAGAGAAAATGTTACAAAAATAAAGCCTAATGAGATGTTATATTTAATATGATATCTTTTATTGTCAAAAACTGGGATCCTTCAGAAAGTTTTTAACCACCACCGTGGCGTAATGATTAGTCAATTCGCTTCACACCAGGAGTTCGCGGGTTCGATTCCCGGTGGGGTCAACTTTTAAGACTCGGTATGGTTGGTGGTAGGGCATTTTCTAAGCCCGCCTGGCTAGCAACCACAATCTTATCAAAGTCTTGGCGCCAAACATCAGTGTGTTAAAAACGTTGATGTGTTCCGGCATGAAAATAAGATAGCCAGTTCTCCATTGTATTGGAGAATCTTGGTAAGCCCGCTTCCATCTTCGGCATTGTCGTCACTTACCATCAGGCTAGATGATGCCAAAGGCTTACCAATTGTGAATATAAAAAAAAGCTACAAAATTGAAGAGAAGAAGCACCACTTGCAGCTTCGGCAGATATCTGTAGAACACCTTGTGAATAACGTACAAACATTCCCACTGATGGGGAATGGCTTTTTTCCCTAACCCGGGAAGTTTAGGCCCTATCTTTGTCAAATCCGGATTGATGGAGGTTATAGGGCCCGCTTGGTTGACTAAGGCCCGATCGCCCTAATTCAGGGTATGCTCAACCCCTCGGTGAAGACTTTTATGAGCTGATATGATGATGATACTGTCATCTTTTTACTTTGCTACAAAATTATTCAAGAAACGCTAATGTGCCGATAGAGTTCACCTTACACCATAAAGTATCCTGCTTCGGCGTGAAACTTCCTGAGCCAAGGCTACAGATAAAGTAGTTACCAAAACTAACTTGAAATCTCTGAACGAACTTGAATAAACAGCCACCGAGGCTTATCCATGCGGACGAGCTCGAATATTTAAGATAAACTCCGCCAAATAGTTAGCTACATTATTGTTAAGGGGTTCTAGCGTTAATCAGGAATTTAGGTATGAGCATAGACAATGTAAACACGACAATGGTGTCGCGGGCGCTGTGGAGTCATATCGGAGGCGTGCCACGCGCGCGATAACTGCGTCTTTGTGAGCTCATGAAATTATTTAGCCAAAGCGGAATGCCGCTGGATTGTCTAATGCTGAGGGGAAAGCCGGAATGCCTTGATTCTGAATGTTCAATTTGAATTATTTAAATTAACTTGTAATCTGTGTATCGCATGCTTGCTAAGTAATATATGGTTTGTGTTTTTGTCGGTGCAAACTTGGATGTAATTAAAATATAGTTTCAGCTGATGTATTTTGATTTAAATCAGCGTAAGAGTCTTTAATCGAGTAATAGCTTTTTTTCAATAAATAATTAATTTGAAATGTTTACAAATTACACCTAAAATAAAATGCCTAAAATACTTTAAATAAAACGCCTTAAATCACACCTGAAATACCTTTAAAAAAAACAACAAAAAAAAGTCACAAAAAAAATATTCGGCGAAAAGTCCAAAAAAAAATTAAAGTTTAGACAAAAAAACGACTCTCCATACAACTATAGTTAACTACTAACGTTTTGATTTTAAAGACAAAAGTTAGATTTAAATTTTCCCGCTTCACAAACAGGGATCAAACGTTTGACGCTAAGGAATGACAGTCTCAGCTGACAAATGGATGGGAGGCGTTGTCAGCACATTCTTACAATAAACCCATAAATATTGATGGTGGCGCATCGGGTGTCGAGTCGTTCCTTTCCCTCTCATATGGTCGAGGGGAGCGATAGCTGACTCTCGCGTTATACTCGTGACCGGGTGCTGTCAGTGTGAACTGGGCTACTCTTGTATTCAATAATTTTCATATACAACTTCTCGTGTCATATTGTTCAGTCCAAATAACATTATTTGTTTTATATCAATGTATTTACTGACATTACTGGTGATTGTTTATTTATATTTTTTCCACAGTCTGACATAATGTAATGTAATCTCTATCTTATGACCATCAGAAAGAGTGTTACATGCACCTATTTTAAATAAACCTTTTGAAATTACATTTCAAAAGCAAAAAAACTCTACTATTAAGTACTGTAAAGATCGTATAGCTTTGCGTTTACGCACTCGCGTCTCCTTTGCAGTCTTGCTATCCGAGGGTCGTATTAAAAAGCTAAGTTTAAATAGTTACTAAATTCAAACTTGTAGATCGTTCGGAATTTCTGAAACAGTTGAGTGGCATTCCATTATCTCAGTAATAGGAAGGGTTCAACATTAGCTAGATCTAGTAATCTCAAACCAATAATCAGCCAGCTAGCGGAGCCCTATTATTGATGTGAAATAAAGAGTGCACTACATCTTACTTCACAACTTAAAAGCGCATTTTTAATCATAGAAGTGACCCCACTGAGCTCACTCCCCTTGACGACTCGTTGGTGCGTCATAGTACCAACAAAGTAAAGACCATTCAATTTTATTACGAGGAGCAGATTGAAAATCCCCGAGCGGCGATCTCGTGAATCTCTATTTGTCGTAACTAAAACAGGTCACGCGACGGAAGGCTATTACGTTTCCTAAATGCTGCCGAACTCCCTGTAGAGCGTTCTAATCCACTCCAAATGGGCTGGTGTCAAACGCAGGCTAGCGCTGTTTGTATTGTTTATTGTCGCGCGCTCACAAGACGCCGCACACCGCCGCTGCCGTCGGCCGGCGTCACCGCCAGCCATGTTTCAATTGATGAAAATTCAACGTCTCTCGGGCAAACTATTATACTTCTGCCCCTTAACGCCGCTCTCGGCTATACTTATCCTCTTAATGTCTTCCTAACTTTGAAATCTGCAAGCCTTTATATTCTAAATATAAAACGAAACCAATCCAGAACATTACATAGATCGATGATCGATGTACCTATTTGTGCAAGGGATAAATAACGAAATGTATTTGTAAGAAATTGTATAATAGTATATTATGCAACTAGTGAATAAAGGACGGATTTAAAGCGAGGGCCATAGATGAATCACGAGCAAGTGGGGCGACGCGAGTGATTCATGGCCCTCGATATAAATCCGTTTTATTCAAGAGTTGCATACTATACTTTATACCATGACTCCGAGAAAAAGAAACATATAAGCGAAAGTAGACATTTAATCAAGAAAAAAGTAATGTTAAATTAATTACTTAAAACATTCACTAAAATTAGAACAATTACTAAAAGAGTAGTTTTCTTTGTGTTCGTACAACTTACGAGTATAGTATTCAACAAAATAGCTCCAATTTACTAATGAAATGACAGCAAAGAACACAAAACATTTTTTATTCTAATGCTTAACTCCTTTTCGAAAATATCGAACGAACAATCAAATCTCGAGGAATTATTTACACAAGGAGTTTGTATGTCAAATATTCTTTGGATTAGGCGTTTGTATCGAGTATTTTTTACTCAAGGAGGTTTTATATCTGACAATGACATGCGAGGTCGAATATATTGGTGTGTTCTAAATTCAAACACCAAAATAGTGATTAAAAGAGCTGTTTATTCACTGTTTTCAGTGAATAAAATAACTTTTTAGAGGAGCAATGGTATAAATCAATTTATATTGCGGGGGGAGGTCAGCAGATGATTCGAACGCGTTTTTGTAAAGAAACGCTTACTCAGTTGAATAGTTTTTATGCGAGTGTTCAGCGTTCGGGTGTGGATGAACAAAAAGCACAAAACACTTGAAACAATATCGCGAGAGAGCGGCCATCATTCCTGTTTTATCACAATTTGCTCATGCCGCTCGCGGAAACTGGCGTAGTAAAAAAACTACCATGTATTCCAGCGTATATAGCTATGTGCTATGTACTTACAGCATATAGGCTGTGTTGCAGGCCTGCCTGATAGACACTATAAAGCATATCCTAAATTCTTCAAACTTTGACGCCTGCAATATTTCGGCGGCTCAGTGTGTTCATTTGTTGTGTAACGATATCAGGAAATCAATCGGTATTATAATGAAATGACAGCAATATTTTTTATGACTTAATTATAGCACCCAGCTCCTTCACATCACACAAAATATAAAATAATGTTTTTTTTTTGCAATACGTAGCATAATATTATTCACGCTCCGATAAAAATTTAGGAAAAGCATTTTTGTAAGAGGGAATGATAAGTGTGTTTTACTGAATAACGAGTTTTATACTAAAGTCATTGGAAAAAATGCGATAATACATATTGTTGCTCCGACCAAAATAAAAAAGAGACAAATATGTTATAATATGACAGTGCTGTACTTTTTTCGGTGATTGTCATCATTCTAAATTCGAAAATTGGTCTGGTCATGATCTAACAAATCACTTTTAGACGTTGTCCAGCAACTTTTGGAAGTTTACTGTCCAGCCACTTTTAGAAACATAATATTCGGCCACTTTTGGAAATATAATGTCCGGCCACTTTTAGAAATATAATATCCGGTCACTTTTGGAAATGTACTATATAGATACTTTTGGAAATTTAACATGTAAATGGAGTTTAGTTTGTAATTATGTTCAGTAACTTAAGTACAATTAATATGTCTAGTATCTTTTTTAACTTTATTTTGTTCGTCAACTTTCGTTGCTGACTGTACATTTTTATACCCTATCATTTTATTACCTAGTGGCCTTTTAAAAGTTTTGCTGCAATAAATTTTTTAATTAGTTTAGAAAAAAATATATTTTTTCATTAAGTTTTTGTAATGGTGAAGTCTGTTATTTTAAAGAAACCAGACGAGTTACTAAAGAACACAATACCTGTAAAGTTACATCCTTTTCAATCTGTGATACTTATATAGTTAGTATTTTTTTCTAAAATATCGCTTCAGCTTACGAAACTGAAAAATAATCCCCAAACATAGTATCAACAATAAAAAATATATATATTTATAAGCTGACAATGAACTTTGTATGGAAGATCATTATGATCTTCATAACCTGTTTTTGTGAATTGAATAAAGGTTCTTTGGGCGAAGGTGATTAAATTTATAAGTTGAAACGTCCCTTAAAGTTTTTATGGATATTTCAGAAAAACCAATATTTAAATATACAGGGTGGGAAGGAGTATACCGACAAATTTTAACCATGGATTCCTGGTGGTATTATGAGTAAATAATGTTATATCAACATGGATCTAAAACTGCCTTATTAACTTACTTAATTTCTGGAACATAAAAAATCAATTAACAATAGTAATCCCTTCTGAACGAATCCTCAGTCTAAAGAGTGAAAAAGAAAACTTCACGAACGACTCCGACAACATACGATTAACGACGAGTGAAGTCAACGTCAGTATGATACTTTGAGGCAACAAACGTCAGATAAGATTATTAGGGCGTGTTACCCTTGAGATTTTTTGAACTTGTGAATTATTTAAAAAATTAATATCTCGAAAATTAGGCTTTACTGGTTCATGTTTATATTACTTTTTTTTTCTAAATAGGCATTAGAATCTTTGGTTAAAATCTGTCGGTATACTCCTTCCCAGCCTGTATAAATGTGATACAAGGGTATTAAGTAAATACACTCGACAGCAAAGAAAACGGGTAAGTAACAAAAATCTCAATAACTTCCAAAATATTATAAACAGCTTTATGAAATAAAGACTGTATTATAGACAATTTTATAGTGCTTAAATAAAAATAAAAATAAGTTATAAAAGTTCAAAGTTTATTTTGAATAAAAGTAGGTCAAGTAAAATTGTCAATTTTTGACTAGATTTCGAAAAATGTACTTTGGTGTCAAATGTGCAATTTTCACACATTTCAGTATTTTGTATTATCACCACGAGCTATTAAAGTAGCTGCTATACAGTTTGGCATGCTTTCCACCAGATTTCTGAGCTGATGCTTAGGAATATTCTCCCATTCCTCTATTAGTGATTCTTTCAGTACACGAAGCGTTATTGGAGGGGAATTTCGCTGGCGTACACGTCGTTTCAGTTCATCCCAGGCATGATCGATGGGGTTCAAGTCTGAGCTGCGTGCTGGCCACTCCCTGCGTGTGATAGCGACATCATCAAGGTAGTCAAACGCTATCCGAGCTGTGTGGGGACGAGCGTTATATAAATAAAGATGGCGTTCTCGTCAATTTTTACTAAGAATATTTTAGCAAAAAATTAAACCGACGATAAAAGAAAGGAACTGAAAAGCGAAAAACATTACTAAAAAAAAAAACTTTGCTCAAAAATAATAAAAAAATAAATGCGATTATCTCGGAAATAATGGCCAAAGAAATTAAATTCTGAAAACATTTTTGAAAATTTTTAAAACACCATGACGAAATATACATAAATAAAAAAATCAGTTAATGCGTTATTTCCCGTATAAGCTAAACTCTACAAAACTTCCCACGTACGGCACCTAATGCTAAGTCACGTTCCTGTGCTCCCAAGGTGCAAAAATTAGCGCAGCTTTATTGAAGAGGTGTTGCCTGCGGTTACCACTCCAGAACTTTATTGCATCGTACTGCCCCATCGGCCATCTTTTCTACGAGCTATGTGACCTTCTCGCAATGTTCAATCCAATGAATGTTTTTTTCCCACATTGAATAAAAATACTTTGAATTTGGATTCGGGCAGCGCAAGACCGGTCGTTGTAAAAATATTTGTATTGGGGGAGGCCTTTGTTCAGTAGTGGATGTCTTTGGGCTAATATGATGATGATTATATTTAAATCATGACTAATTTATAAATTTGTCTTTGTTTCAGAAAACTGCACGGAGAATTATATGAAACGACAATAAACAAATCATAGACAATACAGGATAGATAGAATTATACATTATTAAGACGTATTTACATTAGTTGGCGTACACTAAGAAGAATCGAGGACAATAATGAGCTATTATTTTAGTACGAAGATGACAATGAAAATAATATGACAATAAGACAATAATAGACAAAACATTGGAAGAGAACGATCGGGGTCTGGCCGGCCCGCGGCGTTAGGTTGTGTTTGATATGGTACCTGCAGAGGTGCGACGAACGAAGCCTGTTGCCATGGAGACTGGTGGACTGCCCCTGGTTTCGACGTTTGCGCTGCTCACAATATTCGCAGGTATTGTCTATCGCGTAGTTCTACACAGAAAATCATATCAGCTCATATACGTCCCCACCGAGGGGCTCGAGCCTACCCTGAATTAGGGCGATCGGGCCCTAGTCGACCACGCGGGCCCAGTGCGAGTTGGTCGATTTCACACACAAACTGCGAGTTTCTTCGCAGGCGTGTGCAGTTTTCCTCACGATGTTTTCCTTCACCGTAAGAGCGTCGGATAAATGTACATATGAAATCTAAATTCGACATCATATTGGTATACGTGGCGGGATTTGAGCCACGACCTCCCGGACAGGAGGCGGCGGCCCTAGCCGTTACGCCACCGACAAACTGTACACAGATAGATATAAATAATTGCGAAAAACTAAAAACTTTTAGGTACAAGCTTTTAATATTGTATTGTCACGCGATATACATATGCATGCACAATTTCAGCTCAATCGGAAACCGGAAAGTGGGTCAAATTTAACTTGCAAGATTTTATTACAAACACCGGGACAGATGAAACTAAATAAAAGCTTGTAAAATAATTTTAAGATTAGATTAAGATTTTATCGTGTATACGACATGAGATATGGGCCGGCCATTATCACGCTGTACATTCAATAACAGGTAATACATTATTGGTACCCCTTAACGCATGTTTAGGAATTATCGCGAGTTTTTTGGCGGGATTTGTGGTGGTTACATTCGTAGTTTTATTTTGTAGTTTTTTCATTGTTTTCTGCTGGGATTTTGTTCAAAAAGTGGTGCGTTTTGGAGAAAATCGTCTAGTGCACGTGATCAATGTGGAGAAAAAGAAAATAAAACGAAGGAGGACGTGAGAACCCAACTTGCTCTGGATGCAATTTTATAGACACCCTACAGCAACTGGGTGTTTCCACCTCAGAATGTAGCTGCTGCAAATGCTGTCAAGAACTTCAGAGAAGATTTGTAATGCACCGGCACTAGCATTACAAATCAAAAAACGGATATACATAGATTAATATTCTATTTGACTACTACTGGAAAATAGTTTTGTATTATTTGTTATTGCATAAAATGCAAACCATTTTGATATTTCCTGGAGATCTGTGGTCGCGATGGTGGTCGCGATGGTGGTCGTGATGGTGGTCGTGATGGTGGTCGTGATGGTGGTCGTGATGGTGGTCGTGATGGTGGTCGTGATTGTGGTCGCGATGGTGGTCGATGACGATGACGATGATGATTCAACTTTCTTGACTTTCTTAGTGTTAATTTATTACATAAACATCCCGCGCCTCAAGGACTATATGGTACCGGTAAATACTGCATAAATATAAAATAAATAAATAATTATAAGTTAATAAAAAATGCTAAGCAATAGCTTTACCGCGGCAGTCCCCGAGTGCCACACGTCTTTATTTTTATTATTTTTGATGTTGTAGCGGCACTAAAAATACACACTGTGTGAAAATTTCAACTGTCTACCTATTGCTTATTACAGTCGGTGAGTGGTGATGCTATTTCATAAACCTGGTAGTTTCGCTTATCTGATAGATATACGGGAGGGGATGTTGGCAGTTTATAAGCCCTTGGAATTATTCACCTACAAATGTAACACTTGCCGCTGACAGGCAGACGGACAGCGGAGACTTAGTTACAGGGTTCCGTTGGCACCTTTTGAGTACGTTACTTTAGTGGTTGGGAAGTCAGTGGGGAACCCTACTGTCAGAAGATTATCATCATATCAGCTCATATACGTCCCCACCGAGGGGCTCAAGCCTACCCTGAATTAGGGCGACCGGGCCTTAGTCGACCACGTGGGCCCAATGCGGGTTGGTCGACTTCACACACAAAAACACAGACTTGTTAAAGTCTAGCTCAGGCACCAGTCCATCACATCTCTATAATATGTTTTTATCTTTTGTTATAACTGTATGATGATGTTTTGTGAAAATAAACTGATATTTATTTTATTTATTTATTTTTAACCTTCGAGTTTCTTCGCAGGTGTGTGCAGGTTCCATCACAATGTTTTCCTTCACCGTTGAAACAATCGGTGAGTATATGTACGTAAGTTTTGAAAAACATAACTCATTGGTACATTAGCCGTCCGGATTTGAACCCGGCACCTCTGGTTAGGAGGACCGAGTCGTTACTGGTTGAGCCACCGTTTTCAGAAGATTATCAAACTGCCTATATAAGATATCTGACACGACAAGTGCCACTAACAGTAAAACCCATCCAACTAATAACCGTGCTTCAGGGTCAGTTGATCTGCGTGATGAACCGAACCAAGAAAGTTGCACTGAGCTATAACCACTTCCTCTTTTTTTTTAGGAAATATGCCTCGCTGGACGATTTCAGGTCTCTAATGAATTAAAGTTCAAACTCATCATCATATCAGCCGAAAGACGTCCACTACTGGACAAATGCCTCCCCTAAGGATTTTTAGTGTTACTTTTTTTAATCAATTGATAAGCTTTGGCATCATCTCACCTGATGGTAAGTGACGATGATGCCGAAGATGGAAGTGGGCTTACCAAGATTCTTCAATGCAATGGAGATCTGGCTAACTTATCTTTAAGCCAGAACACATCAATGACGTTAACACTGATGTTTGGCGGTAAGACTTAGATAAGAAGGTGGTAGCTAGCCAGGCGGGCCATAAAAATGCCCTACTAATAACCTAACCGAGTCTTACAAAGTTGAACCCGCCGGGAATCGACCCCGCAACCTCCTGGTGTGAAGCGAATGGACTAACCATTACGGCACGGAGGCGGTTGAAAATATCCACGACGACCGGTCCCGCGCTGCCCGCATCCAGCAGCTTCCCGCGACCTCCATCAGATCGTCAGTCCACCATGTGGGAGCCCTGTCTACGCTATATCTCCCGGTGCGCGGTCAACACTCGAGAACTTTACTGACACAACGGCCATCTGTTCTACGAGCTATGTATCCTGCCCACTTCCACTTAAGTTAGCGATTCTGTAAGCTATATCGGTTACTCTAGTTCTCATTTCTGATTCGATCGCAAACCGAAATTCCGAGCATACCAAGTGACCTAGAGCCTTCTTATGAGACCAGTAGTAAGTGCCCATGTTTAAGTTCAATATGTCATCACTAGCAACACACACTGATCAAAGACCTTAGTATTGAGACACTGCGGTATTTGGGACGTCAAGATATTGCGATGCTTTCCGAACGCTACCCAGCCGAGTTAAATTCGTTGATTGATCTCTTTTTTTAAGTAGGACTTTCCTAGTTGGACTTTTTCAGCCACGGACGACTAGGAAATCAAGCACAATTTTCAAGGACTATTTATTTGAATACTGCAAATACAAAAAATACTTTTTTTTTAATTAATAATACATTAATGTGAAGGTTGGTGTTGCATTTTGCAACTAAATTAGTGATATTCGTGTTAATGTTGCTAAAAAGTTGTAATCACAAAGCGGATTCCAAGCGTAGCGATTACGAGACTTTTGGTGGCATTTAGTTTAACTAGCTGTTTCCCGCGGCTTCACCCGCATGGACAACGTTTCTATGACTTGTCGAGGGACTTGTGTTTATCCAGGTCCTAATCTACCTACCTACAAAATTTCAACCAGATCCGTTTAGTAGTTTTTGCGTGAAGAAGTAACAAACATATATACTTACAAACTTTCACCTTTATATTATTAGTGTGACGGTCCAGAGATGAAGCTGTGGACCCTCATACATATACTCGCGGACCCCCGGGGGTACGCGAACCACAGGTTATCTCAACAGTATGTTTGTTAAAACTCATACTTGACCTGAAATGGCTTTATTTCTTCCCTCAGCAATTATGTACTTTTCTTGAAAGTATAAGGATTTTCAAGTATCAAGTATAATCCGATATCTTGTTCTTTGCAAAATTTGTTTTCGAACTGTATTGTTTGTTTAACTTAATAATGTGTAACTTTCAAATCGCTTTTGTGAAGTTTCAAGTTTATTTTCTCCTTTACTCGTGTAAGATATTTTAGTAATTTTATTTGTTGTGCGCTCAAAACTCAGAGTTTAGGTACCTAGTATTATTATTTTTGATGTGTAACATCTTTGCTCTCGCTTTCCTGCAATTTGTGGGAGTGATTTCGTGAAATGGGACGGAAATGTGTAACAGTAAGTCGCGAAAGCGCGCGCTATTCGATCTGACCAAGTGCGGGTCGGACTCGCGCACAGCAATTTGTGGGAGTGATTTCGTGAAATGGGACGGAAATGTGTAACAGGAAATGCGAACGTTTTTTAATTCTCGAAAACTAAGGTTGTCATAGCCATGCCGCCTAGTGTGATGGCAAAGGCAAAGATGACATACTACTATTCGAAGGGTCGGCCCGTGAATGTACGACCCGATAATTAATTAATTTCATAAGTATTTTGTCACATGTTACACATCATATGCGAGTACTGTAGGTCTCGTTTTTTTATTTTTTGAGTTCCGTACACCCAATGGTTGACCAACGGGACCCTGTTACTAAGCCTCCACTCTCTGTCCGTCTCGTCTGTCAGCAGGCTGTAATTCATGAACCGTAAGGCGCTTTGCACACGACGGGGCGGGGCGAGCCGGTCAATTTCGCCGCCAACGATAGCACAAAGGAAATCCTATACTTCCAACGCACATTGAGGCGGCGCGGTCGGCGCGGTCTTTTTGTCCTCCGTGTGCGTTGGTAGTATAGGATTCCCTTTGTGCTATCGTTGGCGGCGAAATTTACCGGCCCGCCCCGCCCCGTCGTGTGCAAAGCGCCTATTAGGGAGACATTTGAATTTTTCACAGAATGTGTATTTCTATTGCTGTTATAAAAAATACGATGTTGTCTGTAAAGTCGGTTTACGGACGATAATTTTACGTGATAACGTGTCACAAGCCGAACGTCTAAACCACACGACTGAAGTAAAACTTCTTCAGCACCATTTTGATGAGATGTAAGATACCGCCCATAGTCGGTTGAGTTAACTCTTTGGCGTTTCCTCACAAAGAATGCACCGAATCGGAACACCTCTTGTAAGATCCTGGAAGCCTAATACTTTTAATCCTTTTACTTAACTTGACCTTGAGCTTAACTGGGCGCAAGCCCCAACCCCTAAGCAAGTACAAGTACAACTCTCGCTTGCACGTTTGGCTCAGCGTACTGGCGTAACGGGACAATGACGTCACGTAACGGGACACTTTTTCGTGCATGCAGCCCGTGTCATCAATTTATAAGACGTTATCACGTCAAAAGAAATACTAAAATTGAGGAAAGTAAATAATTGAAAACGCTAAACACGTTAAAAAACCGACTTCCATCGCAACAAATTAGTACATTTTTGCATTATTATTTTTGGTTTTTGTTAATTTTCTACTAAAGTACTACACCGATTTTGATAAAATTTATATGGGACCACACGGAAAGCACTAGCTTACAAATAAAAAAAGAATCATAAAAATCGGTTCACCCAGTCAAAAGTTCTGATGTAACAAACATAAAAAAAAAACATACAGACGAATTGAGAACCTCCTCTTTTTTGGAAGTCGCTTGAAAAGTCAGGGGCTCTCCATACAAAAAACGTGTTTTTTTAAAGGCCTATAGAAGTATTTTTGATTTATCTCTATCGTATATGTAGCGGTGTGGAGTGGTGTGGAGGTATGGAACCCTCGAAGTGCTAGCCCGATTCCCACTTGGCTGGTTTTTAGAGTAGTGTTTCCTTAGCACGCTCCAGGCAAACGAAGTAGATGACAGACGTTGTCGGGGCCGTAGAAACAAATTGTACAGCAACGCTGTGCGTACTTTTTCTCGAAGCCTCCACCGTGTTTCGTTATCGGGCATACACAAGTCAAAAACAAACATTACACTTACTTAGAAGCAAGTAATAAAGTTAGGTAAATAGGTAATGATTCGGTGTAACAAGATTTAACTTATTTGACAGAACTTAACTTAATTTACACATTCTGTCCTTTTCTTTCTGTATCGAGTATACCCAAAAGGCAATGGAGTGAGCCATGCTCGGAATTTTCCTACACGGTTAAATCAGAAATGAGGTGATCCGTAGAACCAAAGTAACCGACATGGCTCACAGAATCGCTTAACTGAAGTTGCAGTGGGCAGAGCACATAGCTCGTAGAACAAATGACCGTTGGGGCAGTAAACACAAACACAAACACACACGCACGCACACACGCGCAGACGAGCACACACACACACACAAACACAAGCACGCCGACAAGCACGCCCACACACCCGCACACGAGCACACGCACACATACACCCATGCACCTACACATACTTTTTCGATTTTTAGTCTAGTAGTGTAAGACAATCGATCCTCATAAAAATCCTAACAGTTTTTTTTATCACAATACCTTCTTCCCTCCTTAATTTCTCGCTAACGTTAGCTCCTCAGTCACTTGAAAGTAAAAAGCACTTTAAATTTTCCCCGAATTATTATTAAATATTCCAATTTTTGGTTTTTCTAAAAACCTCATTCGGTCTATTACAACATAAAAAAAAACAAATCGGTCCAGCCTTTCTCAAGTGATGTGCTTTCCAACCAATTACGGATTGATTAATCACACTAATAATATAAAGGCAAAAATTTGTGACTGTGTGAGTGTGTATGTTTGTTACTTTTTCACGCAAAAGCTACTGAATGGATCTGGTTGAAATTTGGTACGTAGACAGATTAGGACCTTGATTAACACATAGGCTACTTTTTTCACGCTCGTAAGCCGCTTGCGGCTCACGCACTGCGCACCCTCGAAAAGTCATCGAAACGTTGTCCACGCGGGTGAAGCTGCGGGAAACAGCTTTTATTCGGAAATTCCCATTTAATAACTTGGCTAAATGACGTTCAATGAAGACGTTGAACGTTACATCAAACAACTTGACGAGTTCGTTTCGTTATTCAATTTAATGTCGTCATTCAATGAACGCGCTAGTCATTCAATCAAATAGCAGATTCAACCAGATGACGGCGACATGGCCACTCCCTGCCGCTCTCTAGATTGCGACCTTATCCCCTCGTCACCCAGATTGATACAGATTGGTTACAGTTTGGTTGTCGAACATATAGGATTTCATCGCCATTTTGTTTGTTCCTTCATTCCTTTTTTGAAATGTCATTTCTGGCGCGATGTATGAAGTGTCCAGGGTGTGCCTCTATATTGATTTATTTTTTTACTATTAAGGAAATCAAACACTTATATGCTCGATGGTATGACTAAAATTCTAAAGCCTTTACAGATTTCCACAGCTACATAATTTAGAAGGATATTACTACATATAGTTTTATTTTTAACGTAAAATTAGGATGCGGTTATGAATAAGCAAAATTAGTAAACATCACTCCCCGCAAAACGGATGAAATCCACAACAAATTAAAGATAATGATAGGATTATTTGTATGGAAATTAGTATTGGTACGAGAGGTGAATTTAACGCAGTCCTATAAAATTTAATTATAAATGTCGATAAACGTGAAATACTGAATAATAGATATGCGTAATCGGATACAGACCTCCACAATGACACACAATTAAACTTTGATGATTGAATAACTCTTACTCCGAATATGGATTAAGCCACCATCGACATTATAATGTGGTCTCATTATTATTTATTATTATATCAGCTCATATACGTCCCCACCGAGGGGCTCGAGCCTACCCTGAATCAGGGCGATTAGGCCTTAGTCGACCACGCGGGCCCAGTGCGGGTTGGTCGACTTCACACACAACCTCCGAGTTTCATCGCAGGTGTGTGCAGGTTTCCTCACGATGTTTTCCTTCACCGTTAAAGCAATCGGTAAGTATATGTACGTAAGTTTTGAAAAACTCATTGGTACATTGGCTGTCCAGATTTGATGTGGTCTCATAATTGTATCAAATCATAATTGTATTTATTTTTGTTTATTTCATAAGTTATTGTACACAGAAAAACCGGCTAAGTGCGAATCGGACTTGCGCACGAAGGGTTCCGTACCATTATCTATAAAAAATCACGTTTGTTGTATGGGAGCCCCCTTAAATATTAATTTTATTTTAAATTAAATATTTATTATTAAAGAGAATATACTACTCGAATAACTTATACTTATACTTAATCTTATATATAAAATTCTCGTGTCACAATGTTCGTTCCCGTACTCCTCCGAAACGGCTTGATCGATTCTCATGAAATTTTGTGAGCATATTGAGTAGGTCTGAGAATCGGCCAACATCTATTTTATTTTAGGGTAGGGTAGTGTTGGGTAGGGTAGGGTAGTGTAGTGTAGGGTAGTGTAGGGTAGGGTAGTGTAGTGTAGTGTATGTAGGGTAGGGTAGGGTAGTTTAGGGTAGGATAGTGTAGTGTAGGGTAGGGTAGGGTAGTGTAGTGTAGGGTAGGGTAGGGTAGGGCAGTGTAATGTAATGTAAGGCGGTACGTAGTTCGCCGGGACAGCTAGTATACTCTATAAAAGAGTTGCATAAGAATAATACAACTCCATATTCGGTGAATATTTTGAGCGTATATCTGTTGCCGTTATCAATACCGAGCAAAAACGAGCAAAAAAATGACGATTGTCTTTGAAGGCAAGTGGTGCGCGAGCCGCAAGCGGCTCGCGAACGTGGACATAAGTTTTCGCCAGATCGGACTATTCTTTTTAGCAGTCTATGTCACTTCCCACACCCTCAACCAATTGTATACAAAAAATCACTTCAATTCGTTGCTCCGTTACGAGGCCAAAATGCGCGAGCGTGGAAATGAATTTTTCCCAGATCCCTCGGGAACTATGTCAGGATATGCTAATTAGTAAATTATGTCATTTCCCACCTCCTCAAATATCTCTGTGCGAAAAATCACAATGTTCCGTTGCAATGTTGAAGAAATTAAACAAAACAAAAGTGTTTTTTCAGTTCCCTTAGAAACTGCATCGGATTATGCTATTTTCACGGGATTAAAAGAAGCCATTGTTCTTATGCGTGACACAGGCTACCTATATGCAAAATTTCATCAGAATTGGTCAAGGTGCTGAATCGTGAAAAGGAAACAAACAAACACATTTTCACATTTATAATACTAAAGCTTTTTGCCGCGGCTTCGACCGCATGTAAATGTCTTTGAGGGTAAGTGGTGCGCGAGCTGCAAGCGGTTCGCGTGCGTGGACATGAGTTTTCTCCAGATCCCTATCACAGATCGGACTATTCTTATCAGCAGTCTATGTCACTTCCCAACCCCCTCAACCAATTTTATACAAAAAATCACTTCAATCCGTTACTACGTTGAGTTTTGACTCAATTTATTAAATCTAACATATAAATATATATGATACATAATGTATACGAGTATGTCGCAGCCATCTGGTTAAATCTACCATTGAATTAAAGGCTAGCTAGTTGATTAAATGGCGACATTCAATTGAATGACTAAAGGACAACTGGCTAAGTCGTTGAATGTAACGTTCAACGACTTTGCTAAACGTCATTTAGCTGAGTCGTTGAACGGGATATTCCAAATATACTCCGAAAAACCTGACCGAACCTAATATCGCTCGCTCATTTACGGTTTTTTAGAAAAAAAACTAATTTTTGCCAACTCCCTTTTCGTTTTATGGGATTTTATGTCCGCCATGTTCAAAGGGCTGGCTTACAATCAGCCAACTAGTTGAACGTTGAGTGAAGCTTGTTCAATCAACGTTCGGCCTAGTCATTCAATTGAATGTCACTATTTAATCTACGGACTAGCCTTTCCATTAAATGGCAGATTTAACTAGATTGCTGCGATATATGTATATAATATATACATAGTATTAAATAAATAAATATATATACCCTGAGCTACGTACCATCGAATGGAACAAAGGCGTTTTCTTAGTGGTCAGATGGGACAATTTTTTAGACTATAATTAATTTTCTTGAATTTTCCTGAAAGTGACGAAATCTTATGCGGGGTATTTCCAAATATGAAAATAGTAACAAAGAAACTGCTGCGTTATCTCTAGAGCTTTAAAATTAAAAATGTGTATTTTTTGCCTCAATGAAGGCGATTTTTTCAGGTAAAAAAAATAAATTAAGTCACCGTGCTCTCAAAATTTGTCTAAAAAATAAATTAATAAATTTTGTTGAAGTGAAAACTTCTTTAGCGGCGTTGTGCACTTTTTTTGTAATGGGTAAAAAATGTTAAACTCGCGTCAGGACACGTGACCTGATCGAAAATTCGTAAGACGGATGGAGTTGATTTTTTGTTGATTTTTCTGAGATATAAACTTTTTAATGTAATATAAATTGTCATGTTTGTATACGATAGCGCAATAAATAAATATTGTATTCTACCACATAAATGATAGTACTTTTATACTGATAATCAAAGCAATTCGTGCAAAATTATTCCCTAACCATTCCAAAATATCAAAAATGCACAACGTTAATATTCAAGTTTTCACTTCTGCCGGCACTCCCGGAGTGCAAACCGTCGTTTTTTTTTATAACTATTGTTCTTAATATTAATTTTCATCTTTGAACTTCTTTTATACAGTCGGCAATTTCATAGGTAAACACCTAATATATAAGCTTAAGACAGATGGGAAGATCTAAACAACTAACTAAAACTATTGCACTATTCTATTAAAAAACATGATTTAAATGCGATACACGATAAAAAAAATTGAAGATGACGGTAGGGACCAGTTTGTGTATTTTCTTTGCACTTTATATACTTAAGTAAGTACTAAATAAAAGTAAAGAATCCAATTTTTCAGTCGAGTTCTCCGCGAGCATTAATTTTGAATGGCTCGGTATAACTTGTGCCACGTGAAAAATGGCGGCTCGAAGACAATCATTACTTAGAGCCCGCCTCTGTACAGGATGTTATTAATTTTCATTTGACACAGTCGGCCGGGTAGGCTCGCGTGCAGCGACAAAGGCAGCGGCTTCTAGAACACCCTTTGTTTTGTTCCATTATCGTCAATTGAGGTACAGTGATTCGAAATTATCACGCGATTGTGGTAGGACTTTTACTTGCTTTTTCTTTAGATGCGAAAGTTCAATAAAATTATCTACGATTTGGTAGATTTTACAAAGGGATTCATCAAAATTTTAATTTCGAGCGACGAAGCAAGAGGTGGATCTAAGTTGAGATTTTGAAGTGAATCGATTATCTTACAATAATAGAGTTAAAAAACTAAAACAATAGCAACACTACTTTTTGCTGCTTTTAAAAAAAAGCTTTTTTTTTAAATTGCCACCATAGTATTAAAACGCTTTTAATTTACTAACGAGTTTCATAAAACTGTACTATGCTATAACTTTATATGGCCTATTTACACGCGGTAGTTCTATGTGAATAATATAAATAAATTACAGGAAAAAGCGTTAGTAAAACAAGTTTTTTTAGATACTCTTTTTAAATAAAAAATGGCACTAATGATTTTAATGAAACTGCCGCTTATTAGAACTTGATAAGGCCTACCAAACAGGGTACTTTAGAAAAAACCCAGACTATTTGTTTTTTTTATCAAGTCTGATATACACATCTGGTCCTTGTTACTTGTTTTTTTTTATTTCTTTTTATTTACAATTGGTAAGCCCTTGGCATCATCTCACCTGATGATAAGTGACAATGATGCTATTTTTAGGGTTCCGTACATCCGCTGATAAAAGGAACCCTTATAACATCCCTCATGTGTTTGTCTCTCCGTCCTTCCGTCTGTCACACCCGCTGGATGAGTTTTGAAAACAAACGAATGAATTTTGTTTTTGGTAAATTAGAAAGCTTTTTGAGTGCGTATTTAAGTAGGACATATCAATTTAACAAATATGTATTTTTTTATAATTGCATAGTTTATGAGATACTACGAAAATATACGAAAACCGCGCATTATTACATGCGGACCATATCAATCGTGGCCCTTTGCCATTACCAAGCCACACCCTGGACACTTCATACAACGGGCCAGAAATGACATTTCAAAAAAGGAATTACGTAACAAACAAAATGGCGGCAAAATCCTATACGTTCGACAACCAATCATCATATCAGCTCATATACTTTCCCACCGAGTGACTCGAGCCTACCATAAGGGCGATCGGGCCTTAGTCGACCACGCAGGCCCAGTGCGGGTTGGTCGACTTCACACACAACCTTCGAGTGTCTCGCAGGCACAGTTAAAGCAATCGGTAAGTATAATGTATGTAAGTTTCGAAAAACTCTGTGGTACATTGCCTGTCTAGATTTGAACACAACCAAACTGTATCAATCTGGATGACGAGGGGGTGAGGTCGCAATCTAGAGAGCGGCAGCGAGTATCCTTACTGTATGTTAGTACTAATATATATACTTTGACCAAGCGCTCTCCTGTATGCTATCTTTTCGATAGACTGCTAAGGGGATTATTTATATTTATTGTGGATTCAGAGGAAACAACGAATAAACAAGTTAAAAAATATAATAATTGAAAACGATAAACACGTTAAAAAACCAACTTCCATCGCAACAAATTAGTACATTTTTGCATTATTATTTTTGGTTTTTGTTACTTTTTTACTAAAGTACTACACCGATTTTGATAAAATTTATATGGGTCCACACGGAAAGCACTAGCTTTCGAATAAAAAAAGAATCATAAAAATCAGTTCACCCAGTCAAAAGTTCTGAGGTAACAAACATAAAAAAACATACAGACGTTTTGAGAACCTCCTCCTTTTTGGAAGTCGCTTGAAAAATATTTGAATGAAAAAATTATGGTTAAATACCTACCCGAAAATAGTTGAATCAATTGAAATAAATAAGATAAATTGAACAAATAGAACTTCATAACGGTTGGACCGATTTGGATTTTTAAAAAGCTTTTAATTTGCCATGTTTTGTATGCATGTACGTATGTATGTATATGTATGTATGTATGTGTATTTTAGAGCGACTTCCATGAGTCCGGCTGAGCTAAAATTTGTAAGGAAGCGGTATTCCCGGAGAAAATAGCTGATTATTTTGGTATTTTGAAGTTGATCTGATGATGAAATTTGGAGGTGGAATCTTGGTCTCAGGAGCTTCTATTGTTTTTAGTAGAATCGTAGGAAATTCTTTCTAGTTGTTTAGAAATAGCCAAGTATATAAACAAATCGTGAAGTGTTTTCTTGAAAAGAAATCAATTTCATTTGGTATTTAAATTTTAGACTAAACTACTCACGGTGATTAAATAAATTAATGCTCGTAATTAAGAACATGCTCGATGTGCAAAATGTTATTAAGATAAAATGTAATTAATGACAAAATGTTATGTTTCATGTTGAACCAAACTAATAGACTTTACTGTGCTCGCCTCTGTTTGAATTTGGAACCGTGTATTTATTCATTTGAGCATTTGGTTTTTTGAGCTTATAAACTCTTTTCAAATAAGAACTTTAAGTTTTTTCCAAAATTATTTGTATTGTTTGTAATAGTCTGAATAAGGTTTTAGGGGATAGAAAAATTGGAAAATTATAAGATTCGGTAAAAACTGAAAATGCCATTTTCTATGTGATTTTTGTATGAACATAAAAAAGGTAAAACATCTTTTTCATCCCCCTATCTCGGAAATTGTATTTTTGCTCTTCGATATCTGAGTGCTAAAGCCGTTTTTATTCGCTAGAGGATAAAGTAAATATCTGAGTGCAAAAGCCTTTTTTCTTCGCTAGAGAATAAAGTAAATTGAATTTAGAACATCGTGAATTCAAAACATTATTAGACCTATTTACTTCTACCTCCATGGTGCCGAATTTATCAGACAACCTTTTTTAACTTGATAAAACTCAGACTTGGAACCTTCTTGGTGTACTTTTTTTTAATTTGCTTTGCTCGCGCCGTTTTCTTCTCACTTCATATTGTTAAAACCTAAGGTTAAAAACAAGAAACTTAAAAACAAGTGAAAAACCTAAAATTTGTGATTATACGAGCGACGAGGAAGTTTATTTGACGCCAACAGAGAAGACTGAAACTATTTGTAATGCGCAAATGTTATTATCCTAGCTGAGGTGGAATGAAAAGTTATGTGTTGCACTCGAGTGCAATGATTTTTCACCTCGTGCTCTTTTGATTCCCTCGCTAACGCTCAGGATTCTAATTTTAGTATCCTTCGCTTGCTCGGTCATCAAAATTGAGCACGCGGTTAAAAAGCAACTTTGCACTCTTGTATAACAAATAACTATTTCCATTTTCACTAACACTTATCTGAGGCTTATTTCTAACTGTCTAGATCCCAGTCTTAAATAACTTTACCTACCAATAAATATAGTTATTAGCCATCTAACTGGCATAGAATGCCGAGTCTACAAAATTTAATGAAATTCCTATAATGGAGCACTGTATTTCCAAGAAAACTGTTTTTAATTAAATTGTACTAGTTGTGTTCGCATTTTGTAAAGGCTACGCTTTTTTTAACCGCCTTCGTCCATTCGCTTCACACCAAGAGGTCGCGGGTTCAATTCCCGGTGGGGTCAACTTTTAAGACTCGGTTTGGTTGTTGGTAGGGCATTTTCTAAGCCCGCCTGGCTAGCTACCACCATCTTTTATCTAAGTCTTACCGCCAAACATTAGTGTTATCAACTTTGATGTGTTCCGGCTTGAAGATAAGATAGCCAGTTCTCCATTTGCGTTGGGGAATCTTGGTGAGCCCGCTTCCATCTTCAGCATCATCGTCACTTCCCGTCAGGTGAGATGATGCCAAGGGCTGATCCATTGTGAAAAATACATAATTAAAATATATTAATATACCTACCTTCTTTATTTATATTGTGTGTAAGTACCTACTGAGATGAATTGGAGAAGATCGCTTAATTATACGATTGTCTTTCATTCAAATTTCTTGACAGACATTTTATTACTTCGTCATATCAGCCCTTTTACCCAGATAATACACACACACACACACACAACATTTACACATTTGTTAAACACACTACACACAAATGTTTAACACTTTGCGCTGCCCGTTTCAAAACTTAATGTTTTTCTTTCTTTTATTGTACTTTTTTTGGTTACGTAATTTTAGGTTTATTAATGTTATTTTCTATTACGTATACTGTTGAATTATTTGTGTTTAAGCCTAATTCGTCCATTTTCAAATTTTGATTTGTTGAATTTCATAATTTGCTTTCTAAAATGTAAAACCAACAGTTGTAATATTTATGTGTAATAAGCTGTGAAATTTGCGAAAATAAATAAATAAATAATAATATTCGTAAAAAAGTAATTAATTAAAAAAAACATATTAGCGGGATTGTACCAAAATGTCCGTTATGGGAGTCATTTACTAAGTGTCACGGGACATTTAGTTTGTGTTTTGTGATGTGATAACGTGTCATAAATTGATGACACGGGTTGCATTCACGAAAAAGTGTGGCGTCATTTTCACGTTACGCCAGTGTGACGTCATTCTCGCGTTACGCCAGTGTGACGTCGTTGTAGCGTTACGCCATTGGGATGTCGTTGTCACGTTACGCCTGAGCCGAGCTTGCAAGCGAGAGTTGTACTTGTATTTGTAGGTACTAGTATTTGTACTTGGACTTGGACGGACGGACGGACGGACGAACCGTCAAACAAGTGTTTCAATGGATTAAAAGTACTAGGCTTCCAGGAGCTTACAAGAGGTGTTCCAAATGTGAGATATGTTGTAGTTGTAAAAAGTGCCAGGAGCACATAAGTGCCAAGTAGTTAAATCATCCGACTATGGGCGGTATTTTATATCTCCTTAAAGATGGAGCTAAAGAAGTTTTACTTCAGTCGTGTGGTCTAAAGCACACAAACGTTCGGCTTGTGACATGTTATCAAATAAAATTATCGTCCGCAAAACCGACTTTACAGACAATACCGGGTTTTTTTAATTCAAAATTTAAGTGCTTTTGACTACATCTCACCTGATGGTAAGTGATGATGTAGTACAAGATGGTACACGCAAACTCAAATAATGTCTATTCACTCTCGTCTTGAAGATGCCCCTTTTTGTGCCTCACCTGGAGATTGGGAACACTAATTGACACCAAATGCTGTCATAATATCTAATGTATTGATCCGAAGCAATTAAATGGTTGTTACTAACCGGTTGACCGCGACAGGCGTGATGAATGAACGGGTTACGAGAATCGTACAATATTTGTTAAGGAATCAACCATTACTAATTGCACACCTAAGACACTCATGGCAAAGAATCTGGGGATAGTGGTGGGATAATCGTTTTGGTTTTCAAAAATCAACTCAATTCATTATTGTCTTTCTAGGTACACAAGCACTGGTTCAGATTTGAATAGAAAAATGGACTGTATTGCACACGCCTGCGGAGAAACTCGCAGGTTGTGTGTGAAGTCGATCAATTCGCACTGGTCCCGCGTGGTCGACTAAGGCCCGATCGCACGAGTTCAGGGTAGGCTCGAGCCCCTCGGTGGGGACGTTTATGAGCTGATATCATTGTACCAATTTATTGGAGTGATTAAAATGTTTAATTTATCCCCCAAAATTTACGCTATACTTCCGTGAATGGGTCATCAATTTCTTGTGTGTATCAAATTCTGATATGGTACATGTACTTGAAAAACTTGATATATTTGATTTGTCTAGTGGATTTGGAGAAAATGTGACAGACCGACAAACAGACAAATGAGTGATATTAAAATGGTTATTTTCTTACGGAACCCCAAAATAGTTTACAGGTTTCCTATATTTGTGGCAAAATAATAGGTCTTTACTTATGAAATTGCGGATTCAGTTTTTGAAGTTCAAAGCCAATTTTTATTGAAAATAAAAAAGTTATTGTTTTTGTTGACCTTATGGTGACACTACAATGGTCTTTTATTAGTAACTAGTGATATGTCTTTCATGTTTCAATCCCCTGAGCTATGTACCATTGAATGGAACAAAGGCGTTTTCTTAGTGGTCAGATGGGGCATATTTTTAGACTAGTTAATTTTCTTGAATTTTCCTGAAAAATCAAAATCTTGTGCGGGGTATTCCCAAATATGATATTAGTAACGAAGAAACTACTGCGATAACTCTAGAGCATTAAAATTAAAAATGTGTATTTTTTGCCTCAGTAAAGGCAATTTTTTCAGATAAGAAAAAAACCCGACTTCATGGGGTTAAAGCCACTGTGCTCACAAAATATCTAAACAATAGGCATATACAATAGGCAATACCACCGTTTAATTTCTAATAGTCTAATGCTATTTTTAAAATATTTTTTTTTATAATAACTATTATTAATTATATAATTTTCATTTTTAAACTTTACAATACATACAATCGGCAATTTCATAGGTAAAGAACTAGTTAAAAATTATATCATTTTCCAAGCGTTGAACCTATTCTAAGAAAAAAATGCAACGGATTTTTTCCATAGTATACGTTCTCTTTTTAATTAAAAATCCATGTAAATATTAAATTAACGAGGGCCAATCAATTGTAACTGGGGTAGTCGGTGTGGCGTCGGCGGTTTCTGACCATTGTTTGTGCTGGTCGGACCCAATTTTCAAATAATTTGGGGGACCAATCCCACCTGTATATTTTTCTTCCCTTTCATTCGGTTGGAAAGTAAAATAAAACTGATTTGATTGTTTGTTTTTAATTGCTTTTTTGTGGGTCGGCCGGTATGTGAGCTTAACGGCCTGCATGAGTTACGGGATCAAATCTGAGATGATAAAATGAGAGACTTTTTATCATTATGACTATGTAGCAATTTAGCAATGGTGGGCAGTTTCATTTGCGACAACTTTACTTGGATTGAAATAAATGAAATTCTCTCTCTCTCTCTTATCGTGTGGCACAATTAACCGTGCTATAAAAGGGATAGACGGCGGTTGCCTGGTGTTGCACTTAGTATCACCCACGGTCACGTGTAAGGCATTTAGATTTACACCTACGAACCTGTGCAACGCAACCTTCATACACATCTGGAATCAGATGTGCAGGTTTTCTTACGATGTTATTCAATTATATAAAAAAAATAACTATCTTTTGCCTGCGACGTCGCCTGCGTAAACATCTTTTTTATGACTGTCTTTGAGGGTGAGTAAACGGCTCGCGAACGTGGACATGTTTTTTCTCCAGATCACTCAGGAAATATATCGGAATATTCTGATTAGCAGTCTATGTTACTTCCTACCCCCTCAACCAATTCTGTACAAAGAAAAAAAAACGGTAATTTAAAAAACTAAAAAACCCGCCTGCATTTCTGTGTAATTTGGAAATGAAAAACCCTAAAACAAGAAAGTCGTCATACCCGATTGCACTTAAGTTAAGAAAAGTTGTAGCAGTCGGGTCCCATTCTAAAAAGTCGGCCGTTTAGTCAGTATATTGGAGTAATCTGCAATGTTATATAGGTATGTGCTCTCAATTCACTAAGCCTCCATTTCTAGAATGGGTCCCGACTGCTACAATTTTTCTTAACTTAAGTGCAATCGGGTATGACGACTTTCTTGTTTTAGGGTTTTTCATTTCCAAATTACACAGAAATGCAGGCGGGTTTTTTAGTTTTTTAAATTACCGTTTTTTATTTTATTCATTTTTTTAGTTTTATTATTGAATCAGTTCATTTGAATTTGGCGCCAAAAATCCGCCATTTTGTTTTTATTTATTTTGATATACCCAGTGTCATTCTCACAGTAAAAACGTATCTAACGACAACCCTTAAGCTATAATTAATCAAGCCGTTCAGGCTGCAGAGCGTGTCAAACATTTGAATTTTGCGCCAGAAATCCGCCATTTTGTTTTTTTTTATTTTGATATACCCAGTGTCACTCTCACAGTAAATACGAATCTAACGACACGTCTCAAGCTAAAATCCATCAAGCCGTTCAGGCTGCAGAGCGTGCCAAACAATTATACATACAAACATACATACATACATACATACTCTCGAAAAACATAACCCTCCTTCTGGCGCAGTCGGGTAAAAACACTTCAATCTGTTGCGACGCCGACGTGCACGAGTGTGGAAATTAGTTATCCCCAGATACCTCGGGAACTATATCAAGATAGGCTAATTAGTAATTATGTCATTTCCCACCTCTTCATCTATCTCTGTGCAAAAAATCACCACAATCATCCATTGTTCGCTGCGATGTTAAAGAAATTAACCAAAAAAGAGTACTATTTCAGTTGTCTCAGGAAGTGCATTGGACTATGCTATTTTCACCGGATATAAAGTAGCCTATGTCCTTGACATAGGCTACCTGCATGCCTAATTTCATCAAGATTGATTGATTGGTGTTGAAGCGTGAAAAAGTAACAAACAAACAAACACATTTTCATGGATTTGTAGTATAAAGTCATTTAAATACAGTTTACCTCACACGCTTAATGTTGCTCATATAAGCTGATTTCTTACATAGAAATTAGGAAAGGGGGAATCGACTATTTGAGGGAATTGACTGTAGTGGTATTGATTGGTTCTGTTGTTGCAGGTCAGCTGCAAGGCTCAGGGTACGGCGAGCCGGAGCCTCAGTTCCTGGCGCCCCTGGAGAACCACACCGTAGCCCAAGGCAGGGACGTTACCTTCACCTGTACGGTCAACCACATTGATGCTTACAAGGTAAGTAACTCACATCGACAAATCTACAAAAGACCACACAAGATAATTTTAGAGCATTGTCAATCACTTTTTTGAGGGATTTCTTGTTATCTCGAGTTAAAGTTGCCGAACATATGACAATAAAAAATAAAAAAATATATCTAAATTTTAATAAACGTTTCTGTGGCTATCCAAAACTTACCGAACATCTGATTATTAAAAAAAATGAAATTCAAAAATAAAATCTAAATTAAAATAAGATAAATGTCTCTGAGGCTATCCAGCGCGGCAACGCGGCTGGAATCATGGGAACATTTGGGCCGGGTATGAGTCGTGACGGGATTTCAACGTGACGAAGCCAGTGGCCGATTTATTGTTCGTGACATTTTGTACTTTATCTAAATTACTTGTAAATGATAACATGAATAAAGATCATTATATCAGCTCATATACGTCCCCACCGAAGAGCTCGAACCTACCCTGAATTAGGGCGATCGGGACTTAGTTAACCACGCGGGCCCAGTGCGGGTTGGTCGACTTCACACACAGCGAGTTTCTCCGCAGGCGTATGCAGGTTTCCTCACGATGTATTCTTTCACCGTAAGAGCGTTGGATAAACGTACATATGAAATCTAAATTTGAAATCACATTGGTAAGTGGCAGGATTCGAACCACGACCTCCCGGACAGGAGGCGGCGGCCTTACCCGTTACGCCACCGACGCTCTTGAATAAAGATAAGATAAGATAAATACACAACGGGCATCTGTTCTACGAGCTATGTGCCCCGCCCACTGCCACTTAAGTTTAGCAATTCTAAGAGCTATGTTGGTTACTTTGGTTCTCCTACGGAACTCCTCGTTTCTGATTCGATCTTTCATTGCTGCAACCGTTTCTGCTTCGATCGATTGTACACACTTGTTAAAAATAAAAACAATATAAAACTTTAAAAATGTAAACTAAAAAAGTTAGTAAAAAAAACACACAATAACAAACAAAATCTTATGTAAGTAAGTACTAAAGCGGTACAATTTGTAAATCTACATTTTAAGGCCACTTTTTCTGTTGCACATTTTACTTTCGATTATGTGAGTTTTGAAATTAGGTAACTTTACTATTATAGACTGGTCTCTGGTTCCCAAAACACAGTGTATCCTACTTTGGGGCCAAATGACCATATGTGATTTGTCCCAGAATAAATAAATAAATATTCTGGGACAAATCACACATGGTCATCTGGCCCCAAAGTAGGATTCCCTGTGTTATGGGTTACCAGAGACTGATACACATACTTATATACGTTTTAATACATACATATATAGATATATTTAACACCCAGACACAGAGCCAACAAATCTGCTCATCACACAAATGTTTGCCCTGGGTGGGGATCGAACCCACAACCCTCGGATCAGTAGTCAAGGGCACTAACCACCGAGCCACCGAGTAATATTTATTTATTTTATTTATTTATAGACTATTTATACAACAACACTTAAGGAGTTATTAGGATTTTTTAATTATTTTTTTTTCACATTTGGTAAGCTATTGGCATCATTTGACCTGATAGTAAGAGACGATGATGCCGAAGATAGTTGAAAGCGGGCTTATTTTTTTTAAATCCAGTTTTTTTATCTTACTTGTTCGTAAAAAAAATTATATAATATGGTGGTATCTAGACAGTTGGGCGTAGAAAATGCCATTCCACCCACCAAACCGAGTATTACAATTTAGAATCTGCCGGGAATCGAACCCATGACCTCCTGATGTGAAGGTAATGGACTTAATCATTACGCGACGGAGGCGGTTAGATACTTACTTGGATTCGCAATCTAAATTAACCCGACAATAAACCCGAGCTCCAATAATGGCCCGTTCATCAATCTATACATATAGAAGAAAGTCGTGTTAGTTACATCATTTATAACTCAAGAACGGCTGGACCAATTTTTATTATTTTTATGTTTTTGCATTTGTCTTCGTCGGGAATAGGATAACAAGTATTATAATATGATATTCATCAATAAAAAAAAATATCAGTCAAAAAATAATTGGTTTTAGCGTAGAGTAGTGTAGTGTAGTGTAGTTTAGTGTAGTGTAGTTTAGTGTAGTGTAGGTGTAGTGTAGTTAGGGTAGGGTAGTGTAGTGTAGGGTAGTGTAGTGTAGTATAGTGTATTTAGGGCAGGGTAGTGTAGTGTAGGGTAGTGTAGGGAAGTGTAGTGTATGTAGGGTAGGGTAGTGTAGGGTATGGTGGTGTAGTGTAGTGTATGTAGGGTAGGGTAGGGTAGGGTAGTGTAGGGTAGGGTAGGGTAGGGTAGTGTAGTGTAGTGTAAGGTGGAACGAAGTTCGCCGGGACAGCTAGTTAATTGATAAATTTAATTTTGTGAGCCCATGTTCAATCTTCACTGTTAAAAAAATAAGCTTTTTTATGAAAATGTAGACTAATTTGAACATCCACAACTGAACAAAGGCCTCCTCTAAGAATTTCCACGACGACCGGTTCTACGCTGCCCACATCCAGCGGCTTCCTGCGACCTTCATCAGTTCATCGGTTCAACGAGTGGATTTACGTTGCGTTTAGTTACGTTACGTTTACGCAACGCTACGTTTTCCGGTGCGCGGTCACCACTCCAGAACTTTGTGGATTTTGATGTCGAGTTCACCCCAGTTCAAAAGCTTAGAAATATCTTCCAGGGCGGCGGTGAACAGTTTTTGAGATATGATGTCTCCTTGTCTCACCCCTCGCTGCAGCCGGATAGGTTCCGAATTTGGTCTTGGAGGCGAACCGACATGGTGGCGTTTTCATAAAAACAATTCAGTAGGTACCTCGATAAATCGATAGTCAATTTAGCACCGCTGGGGAGACTCAGCCCGAGTTTCGACCGAATAAAAGACTTTCTCAAAGTCCACAAACGCTAAGCATGTGGCTGACTGTACTCTTCGGTCTGTATAATCTGCCGCAGCGTATGCATGTGGTCTATGGTACTAAAGCCTTTTATGAAAGGTTGAAAGTCGTCAAACCTGCGTGCGAGACGATTTGTAATGACTCTCGAAAACAGCTAATAGAGATCGCTCAGAAGGGAGATGGGTCTGTAGTTCTTCAGAAAGGTGTTGTCGCCCTTTTTGAAGAAGAGTACCACCATAACTCTGTGCCATGCCGCAGATGTTTGTCCCTTGAGTATAACGGAATTGAACAACCTCGAAAGAGCTTTTAGGTCCGGTGTTCTTCCTGCTTTTAGAAGCTCACCTGTAATTCCATCTTTACCCGGTGCCTTATTGTTCTTGAGCTGTTTGAGAGCCATTCTAATCTCGTACAGACTGACGTCCGGGATATCTTCGGTATAATGTCGAGTGAATAAGTCTCTTGGGTCTTTAGGCAGATTGCTGACAGGTAGACGTGTGGTCGTGTAGAATTGTTCGTAGAACTTCTCAACTTCTTCCAGCAACTCAGTCTTAGAAGATATAGTTATACTCGTGACCGGGTGCTCTCCGTGTGAACTGGCCTACTAAAATGCATTCAATGATTTATAAGTATAACTTTTCCTGTCATATTGTTTTCATGTTCTAATGAAATAATCTGGTTTATATCAAGGATTTAATTTTGACGTTATTAACTATTTATTGTTTATTTCTTGATTCTTCACAAATGACATTGTTATTATTATTTTATGACTGTCAGAAATAGTGTAATTTGGAATAAATATATTGAATTGAATTGAATATGATCCATAGTCTTCAGTTTGGTTAGTTGACTCTGTCCAATAGACAAATTTCTCGCAAATACTTTTGAGCCTTTGTTGTGCTCAATCCCCTCTTTAATACGATTCGTATTAAACTGGTGCAAATCACAAATCAAAGACTTGGAGATCTGTCTATTTCATTGCCGATACTGGATAGCGTCTTTAAAGGACTGCAGAACCAAACTACATCTTTCTTACAAGAGTTTGTTGGTAAAGACAGAGATATATTTTGGTTTGTTTGAATGGCTAGTTTTAAACATCTTAGACCCGACCGTTTGGACAATTTCCACGAACCTGTCTTTGTAATCGTCGACATTATCGAAATCTCTTAGGCATTCGAAGCGATTATTCAACTCGAGCTTAAAGCTGGAGCTCGGGGTTTTGGAGCTGAATAGGCGCTGGTCGGAGCGTAAACTTCATCAGTCGACATCTTTCTAGCTAGGTTTTTAAATTCAATGTGCCTCTTACCATCCGGTATGCATCTGATTTTTGAACCCGTTGGTACATTAGCAGCGCTACTGTCTGCTGAGCCAAGGGTATGGGTACCCAGGGCAAACATTAGTGTGATGAACAGGTTTGTTTGCTTTTTGTATGGGTGTTTGATATCTGTAAGTGTATGTGTTTAAACTTACGTAAGTTGTGTATCAGTGTGTGGTGCCCTTAGTACAGGGAATCCTAGTTTAAAGCTATATAATTTTTTGGGAATTCTCCGTCAATATTATAGAATGTTTTACATAATTTTCGATTTTTCTCTACATTTACAAAAAAATATACCTTATTGTTCAGTTTAATGACTTCATTTTATCAGTTGCAAAAGCACGATTTGTAGAACTTTATAAAAAAAAATATAAATCAAAAAACCTCTTTTAAAACAGAGATTTTCATTCTACATGCAAACCAGACTAATTTATACCTCTTAACTTTTTTTAGTCAATTAGTTTAAATAGAGACTTCAATATTCATTTTTTTTATTAATTGTAGTTTTTTAAATAACCACGAAAAATATTGAACAAGTGCAAAAGTTTGGTTATTTTCTTTACTCTTTACATGTAAAGAAAAAAAAGAGACAACTGTTTTTCCAAATCGTCGCCTTAAAAAATCTGAGATAACTTGGATGACAGTGACTTTGCATAGCTTTTTAGGCGATCCTCCTCTTAGAGGATACTACCCTAACAAACTTTCCTCACAAAAGTCTACGCAAATGTCGGTTACCTGCATTAACATATACAGGGTGTAACAAAATTAGTGTGGGTCCCATTAACTGGGGCTTCTACTCATCACACTTAACTATAATTCTTTGTTCTAGGACTTATCTAAAATCGCAAAAATATATTAATACAAATCAATTTTGTGCATTTTTGTATGGACTGTCTAACTATTGAGAATTGACTATGAGTTATTCTTTTGGAAATTGGTCAGTATGATGAGTAGAACGCACAGTTAATGGGTCCTTATTTTTTACATCTTGTATATAATGTAGAGGTGCTAAAATACTATACTATTATTTAAATTTATACCTTTTCTCACATTACTTTGTGTTTTGCAGGTGGCGTGGATCAAATCGGACACGAAGACTATCCTGGCGATCCACACACACATGGTCACCCTCAACCCGCGGCTGTCGGTGTCCCACAACGGCCACAACACGTGGCGGCTCTACGTCGCCAACGTGGAGCCCAGGGACTCCGGCACGTACATGTGTCAGATCAACACTGATCCTATGAAGAGCCAGGTGAGATAACACATCTTCTATATACATAAAAGTCGATGTATGCATGTATGTTCCCTATGGACTCCAGAACGGCTGGATCGATGTTAATGAAATTTTCAGGGAATCTTCAGATTAGTGCAGAAATACATATTTTCTCAAAATTTCAACTATCTATCTACCTAAAAGGGTTCATAAAATACGTCCCGCTGACGGACGGACAGACATCGGAAGCTTAGTAATAGGGTCCCAATGGTCACCCATTGGATAAACAGAACCCTAAAAAGTGTTCTTAAAGAAATCTAGTTTGTCTGTGGATTCAGCTCGCAAACGAATACGGTGAGACGACCCTCTACGCTTCACTGTGACACTTGTTAAGTTTTCCTAACTTTATGGAGGCTGGGGGGAATTCCTCAGTCGTGGAAGCTACGCACTGGCCAGCTCGCAGGAGGAACTCAACCGCAAGATCTTCATGATGCTAAATCCGTGAATGTAGACAGTTCGTAAGAGGATGATTTTGGCTTTGATTATGTAAATGCCATAGTTCTATGTTTACATAGCATTTCTACATTTGATAAATGCGAAAATAGAGATGACTTTTTTTATTTTTTTTTATTAAAAATTTGAGTGCGTTTGACTGCAACTCACCTGATGGTAAGTGATGATGCAGTCGAGGATGGTACACGCAAACTCAAATAATGCCTATTCACTCTTGCCTTGAAGATCCCCAAATTACGCAACACTGACGCAGGCATGGAGTTCCACTCCTGCGCTGTACGCATAATAAATGAAGAAGCGTAACGATTCGTGCGAAAAGGTGGAACATCAACAACAAAGGAGTGCAACCCCTCCCTGCGTCTCGTTGACCGACGGTGGAATGGAGCAGGGGGAATGAGGTCGCGAAGTTCTTGCGCGCACTCTCCGAAATGAATTCGATAGAATACCGATAGACAGGTGACTTTGCGGCGATGCTCAAGGCTTTGGAGCTTGTCATTGACTAGCTCGTCGTCACTAGTCCTAGTCCGTCGTCGTAACTCCTGACGAATGCAAGTCATCTGATTTAATTTTTATTATCTGTCAAAAACGACATTTTGTTTTAAACATGTTTGAAATACCTAGGCGTGACATCATAGTTTTACAACGTCATTCACGTACTCATTTTGTGATTTAGGTGAATTAAAAATCGAAGACTTGATGGAAAACAAAACGAGTACGGTTTTCCGAAGTTTAAGTAGCAGAACCATTTAGTGATCAAGAGTTCATAATTTATTTCTGATGCTGTCGTCATCCCAATTGTCATTCGAAGTGTTTTCAATAAGTTTTTTTCCGTAGATTTGCCAAAATAAACATACAAGTACATACCTACTGCAAACAACACTCTGAATTTACTGCCTTGATTCTTCGATAGTAGGTTCAGTGTCAGTTCCCGCCAGGTCTCAAATTATTATTCACCATTCCAGATCACCAATCACGTCTTACAAAAAAGCTTATTGCCTTAATTTATTTTCCGATTACATTCTTTTAAAACGCTCAATTAAATTAAGTTAATACTTGTGAGTCAAATAAAATTACGTCTTTATTCATCTTTGTTATGGCATCTTGTAAGAATAGGTCATCTTTGACAATAGTATACAAAGACTATCTACCTCTACCGCTCTCTTCCACACACTGTCATGGTGTCGGCCAATAAACGTGTCGTACCAATTTAAGTCGTTCTTGCATTGTCCTGGATTCCCAAAGCCCTATAATTAAAACATCCATCCATAACATGGTGTCAGAAGTGGAAAAAAGAAAACAGCATCCTATATTTTCATAATATTTCTTCATTAAAGCCCCAAAAGGCAAATTGCTCACTTTTCTTGCCCCTTGGTTGGCTCCTGGGTTGCCCTGGGTGTATTTATTTAGGTAAAAATCCTTTATCTATTTACTCTCTCTCAGTACTTATCACTCCTCTATTGACAATAAGACCACAGGTAGTAAAGGGATTTCCTGAACATCAGGTTTTCTTCGTGAAGTTTTACTTACTGCCGATTCCATAAGATTAAATATCAAGTTGTTCGCCAGTGCCGCGCTGGAAGTCTGCTCTTTACATTAATTTGTATTTTCAAGCGACTTCCAAAAAGGAGGAGGTTCTCAATTCGACTGTATGTTTTTTTATGTGTGTTACCTCGGAACTTTTGACTACGTGAACTTATTTTAATGATTCTTTTTTTATTTGAAAGCTAGTGCTTCCCGTGTGTGGTCCCATATAAATTTTATCAAAATCAGTGTAGTACTTTATTAGAAAATTAACAAAAACCAAAAATAATATTGCAAAATTGTACGAAGTTGTTGCGATGGAAGTCGGTTTTTTAACGTGTTTAGCGTTTTCAATAGGGATGACCAATGCTAGTCATCTGAATTAGTTTTAATCATCTGTTAAAAACGACATCTTCTTCTAAAAATGTTTGAAATACCTAGGCGTGAAGTCATAGTTGAGCAGCGTCATTTAAGTACTCATTTCGTGATTTTGGTGAATTAAAAATTGAAGACTTGACGGAAAACAAAACGAGTAAGGTTTTTCGAAGTTTAAGTAGGGGGGCAATTTAGTGATCGAGAGTTCATAATTATGCGTAAGCGGTCCGCCTCATTGATCAGTCGAACGCGCGCCAGTACCAACAGCATCCTGTGCACTATAGTGGACCGATGGGACTCTCCGATACTGGGGCGCTGGATACGGCTGCACGCAGTCAAGTAGAGACCGGCGTTGCCCCTGTGGCGGACGGCTCCATCGAGACCATCTCAATTATTTGATTTATTCCCATTGTTTTTTACTAACACTAGTTTATAAGTACCAATGTTACTAACAAATTATGGACTATTTCTGAAATAAATACTTATTATTATTATTCTTATAATTTATTTCTGATGCTGTCGTCATCCCTATTATACGCGTTATTTTTGTTGTTTCACTGAATTACCTAGAACCCAAAAGCGACTGAATCATCGTTCAAAGCTCCGCGGCCAATCAAATAAATATTTACCAACTAATTGTTTCTGTGGCGCTTACAGCACGCCTTGTTGACAGACGCCGTGATGGACGAGCTTTTTCAGCCAACCCTTTCCTCTTACAGATTTACGCGTCGAAAACGATCCTAACTGGTTCAGGCCAGATCGTGTCACAGATGTCACACAAAGTGTTTCTCTAAGTCTTCTGTCTGTCCGTCTGTCACCAGGCTATATTTCATGAACCGTGATAGCTATTCAGTTCAATTTTTTCAGATGATGTATTTCCGTTGCGTTATAACAACAAATACTAACAACAGAATAAAATAAATATTTACAACAAACGTAATTTCGTTTAGACACTAGCGACGTCTAGTAGGATGGTACGGAATCCTTTTTTGAGATTGTGACACACCTTTGGCCTGTTTTTGTTTATTTTTTAACTTAAAATTTAAGTGCGTTTAACTACTTCTCACCTGATAGAAAGTAACGATGTAATCATGAATCGCACACGCAAACTCAAATAATGCCTTTCACTCTTGCCTTGAATATCTCCAAATTGTAAGAGTCTGGAAACACAGACGCAGGCAAATAGTTACACAATAAATGAGGAAGCGTAACGCTTCGTGCGGATAGGCTGAATGTCCACAACAAAGGAGTGGAACCTTTCCCTGCGTCTCGGTGATCGAAGGTGGAATGGTGCTGGGGAAATGAGGTCGTGTATTTCTTGTGTGATTCGAGCAGTACCTATGCTAACAGAACGTAACGCGAATCGAGCATTATGAGAATAGGACAGTTTAGGAAAAGTATATACTGAATGTAACAAAATTGGTGTAAGTACCGTTAACTTAGGCGTCCACTCATCATACTGAACAACTTTTGTTCTATGACTTTGCTGAAATCGCAAAAAAATAATCTTTAAACAAAATGATCAGCTGATCGACCAAATTTGTACATTTTCGTATGAAGGGTCGAATTTCTTTTGAGAACTGAATATGGGTTTCGAGAGGAAGTTGTTCAGTATAATGAGCAGAATTCACAGTAAACGGATGCTACACCTTTTTTCTTACACCCTGTAAATTAGAACTAACATACAGTATGGACACTCGCCCTGAATAAAGTATCCGGGATGTGGTTTAGGTATGTTAGTACTAATATATACAGGATGTAACAAAATTGGCATAGGAACCGTTAACTGGGGCATCTACTAATCAAACTAAACACTTTTCTACAAGTTTTCTGTAACCGCAAAAAAAAATGAAGTCTTCATAAATCGATTTTTGTATGGAGCGTCAAACTTTTGAAGTATAAATTTCTATAGGCGCGCTGGGCATTTTTGATAGGGGAAAAGACCATTGAACTCGCGACACCGTCACCGACCCCTTACCAGGAAAACTCGCAGGGTCAAACTTTGTCAACCTAGTCGTTCGCTATGATGATGACTATGGCACACCCTGTACATTCATACAACGGGCCTCGACAACCAAACTGTAACCAATCTGTATCAAACTGGGTGACGAGGGGGTGAGGTCGGAATCTAGAGAGCGGCAGGGAGTGTCCAGTCCATACTGTATGTTAGTACTAATACTTTGACCATGGGTTCCTTGTAGAAAGTTGTTCAGTTTGATATGTAATGCCCCTTATGTTAAAGGGCCCTTCACCAATTTTGTTACATACTGTATACTTTGGTTTAGGTTTAACCCATCTTTGAAATTATTTCATTACTGTTCACGTCGCGTCGGCACAGACGAGATACTACTTACTTTGTAAATGTTGACAGCAAAACTCTAAGCAGGTACTTAGGTATATTAACAAATCAACCTACAATAATTTGTGCCAATTTACATAGATTTTGCATAACTTGGCCTGAATCTTTTAATAAAAAATCAATAATTGAATAATTTGCTTACAAGTAAGCGTTTAATGGTGTTGGAGTTGTGTATAACAAATACTGGCGTCGGCTTTCGACGTGGCTTTCAAAATTTTCAATTTCTTGTATCTTATTAATTAAAATAAATTGTACTTCCCATCGGAGAAATGCCTTCTTTTATCAATATTTAATTTGAAGTGAGGTACCTTTTATAGAGTTTTCTTGTGCATGCCGTTTATGGCATAATAAAGACGTTAGTAGGATTTAATGATTGCATTAAGTTTGATAAACCAACTTAGCGCTATTTGGAAAAAACATTTTAAAACTTTTCTGTATGACAGGTACCATTTTTTTGGAGATTTCGAGATATACCGTATATTAAATATTTTAGGTGATAATAAGTTTTGTCCATGATAATTTGAAAAACATTCCTGAAGCCATTTTTGAGAAAAAATATTTTGTTATTTTAGTATAAAGTGTATTTTTTTTAAATGAAATTTTAAAATAAAAAAAATAAAAAGCTTCTCCAGGTAAACGAAATACAAAATACAACTGCAAAATTTCATAAAAATTTATCCTACAGTATCCCCGCAAAACAAGTGGAAGGCCATACATACACATACACACACACATTTTTTTTGAACCGCTTTTTTGTGTATATATACATTGTCGTAAAATTCTCGAAGTCACTTTTTTGCGCGATCACATAACTTTCTATTTGCTTCTTCGTCGCTTGAAGGTAAAAATACAGGTAGGAATATGAATGCAGGCTACATAATAAAACTCTGAGCTTTTCTTATATTAACAACTCTGCTTAAAGGTTTCAGAATTTCAAACTTTGTTGTTAAAAAAAGAAAATGTGGAAACGAAAATTAGCACAATCATAAACCTTCGTAGTCACATAAAATAACCTTTTTCTCGAAGCAATAACTCAGGCTTACGAAAGCATATAGCTAACTAATACTCTTCTTCATCTGTCGCATTTAATAAGGGATCCTTGCTAAAACTTCAGTAACGTGAACCAAGGTGTAAAAAAAATTGCTTAAAAATTTATTTCATCGCATACGCTACGGAAACTATTGATGATAGAACAATAAAATGTTCTAAAATATAAGGGAACATATCAATATCTACAAAAAACTTAGCGATACTATATGTCCAACTATTTTAGTTATTTCATTTTAACCACTTTTAACATTTTAAAAGTTGATGAAAAACTGACCAAAATCAGACAATGATAACCATACCTTGGTCACAAATTGTATTGTGCCTTCGTATTAACCCATATCCAAATAAATCATTTCATAATCAAAAACGTTTCGATACCTACAGATAACCTTTAAGTTACTTATATCGGACATTCCATTCAGAAGATATTACGAATTTAGGAAAATAAACACCGCCTCCGCGCAATGATCAGTGTGGCCCCAAGCAATGCAGCCGTAGCATAGTAATAATATTATAAAGAGGAAAGATTTGTTTGTTTGCATTGAACAGGTTCCGAAACTACTGGACCGATTTAAATAGTTATTTGACTGTTGGGAAGCTACACTATCCGCGGTTGCTAAAGGCTATATTGTATTTTCAAATAGGGATCCTTTCTAAAACTCTAATAATGTAACCCAAGGTGTAAAAAAATTACCTACAAAATTCCTGCTTTATCAGGAAAAAGTCGTGTAATGTAGTGTAGTGTGTAGTGTGCAGAGTGTAGTGTTTAGTATATAGTGTGTAGTGTATTGAAGTGTAGTGTAGTGTAGATTTGTGCAGTATAGTGAAGTGTAGTATAGTGTGGTGTAGTTTACTGTAGAGTAAAGTAGTGTAGTGTAGTGCAGTGCAATTAGTGTAGTGCAGTGCAGTGTAGTGTAGTATAGTGCAGTGTAGTTTAGTGTAGTGCAGTGCAGTGTAGTATATTGCAGTGTAGTGTAGTGTAAGGCAGCACGAAGTTCGCCGGGGCAGCTAGTTATAAATAATTTGCGTTTTGCTTGTTAAGCTCTCAGCCGGCTGTTAGTACCAGTAGGTGTTTCCAATATGCGTAATTTCACTAGAACCGAAATGCTTTGACAGCTTCTTCATCTACTCGAGGATCAACTTGGCATGAGCTCTGAAAAAGGAATGAACACCCGAGCCGCAGCCCGGTTACATACAAATACTCGCGGTATTTAATCTAATTACTTCTGAATCTTTGTGCGAGTAAATCCCAACCCTTATACGCTGTCCATCGTCGCGTAACTTTATGAGCGGATTACTTTTATGACCGGGATTAAAAGCTCCGTTTGCGAAATGTTTACGGTATTGTATAGAGGCCCATTTGTACGATTACAGAAAGTACCATATCGCACTAATCTGCCCCGTATATATAATGTTATTAAACTAACCAAAATAATTAAAATTTAAAAACCCGCCTGCATAAAACCATAACCCCCCTTTCTTTGGCAGTCGGGTGATAAGAACACTCTGGGGATCAACACTTTTACAGGGTGTAACAAAATTGGTGTAGGTCCCGTTCACTGGGGGTTTTACTCGTCATACTGAACAACTGTAGGAACGGTGTATTCCTACTTTCGAGAACAAAGGGAGATATCTCCGCCAGGCGAGGTGGTGTGCCTGGGGTCCGGCCGTGGACCAACCGTGTATGGCTGGTGTAACCGTGTATATATGCTTATGAGCAAGGAAATGTTGATAGTGCGTTGTAGATGCTTTGTTAATAGCCTTCTTGCGATGATGGTGCCATCTATCGAGATGAAGATGCAACTCTCCATATAGTTTGATCGATGGTTCAGTCTTGAGCTGAGGTATGTAGTTGTTTTAGTGGCGGGTACTGCAGATGTCGCCACATTACTCCCCCTCCGAGACCGGAGGTCGACATCCATATTGAGTTGGCAGTCCAATGTTGCGGTACGGCGGAGCGACGATACGCGTCGCGATGCGGCGTCTGCGGTGAGTCGAGACGCCAGGCCAATGTTGCTCTACTCGAGTCCACGGTGAGTCGGGACGAGGAGGTGGTTCAGGCGTACGGTGACAGGGAAGCAGGTTACGTGGAGCGCGTGCTCTACAACGTGAGCTGCCGACAACTTGCTACCTGAAGAGTGAAGCTGCAGGTCCGTGGAGTTTTTGATGCTGCGTCGAAGGCTGCGAACCTGAAGAGGCTTCGGAGTGAAGTGCAGGGCCAGGAAGCTCGATATGACGGCTGCGATGGTCCTGGTAAACTTCGCATTGGACTGCTATGCTGCTGTTGGCTTGCTTTACCGGCTGGAGGGCTGTTGAGAAGTTGTTGCCGAAAGTGCGTCAATGTTCAGCGTCGGGTCACCAATGTAGGAATGGATGTGCTCCTACATGGCGAGAACAAAGGGAGATATCTCCGCCAGGCGAAGGTGGTGTGCCTGGGGTCCGGCCATGGACCAACCGTGTATGGTTGGTTCTTGTATATATGCTTATGAGTAAGGAAATGTTGATAGTGCGTTGTAGATGCTTTGTTAATAGCCTTCTTGCGATGATGGTGCCATCTATCGAGATGAAGATGCAACTCTCCATATAGTTTGATCGATGGTTCAGGCTTGAGCTGAGGTATGTAGTTGTTTTAGTGGCGGGTACTGCAGATGTCGCCACACAACTTTCCCCAAGGAAACCTTAGTCAATTCTCAAAAAAAAATTTGGATCCTCCATACTAAAATGCACAAAATCGGTCAATCAGCTGAACGATTTGTATAAAGAGTAAAAAAAAAATTTTTACTTTTTCAGCAAAGTCGTAGAATAAAAGTTGTTCAGAATGATGAGTAGAAGCCCCAGTTAATGGGACCTAAACCAATTTTGTTACACCCTGTATAACGACACCTCGCACTCCAAAATACATCAAGCCGTTTATGCATACACGCGAAAAACATTATCCTTCTTTTTGGGCAGTAGGGTAAAAAGCAATTCAGCTATATTGCACAGGGTTAGCATGAAACTATCGCAGTGAAACGCAACAAAATTAATCCAAGCTACAAGGCGAGGCCATTGAGATTTGAAAATCCAAGCTACAAGGTGAGGCCAGTGAGCTTGCATAGCTACCAGGCCAGTGAGATATGCAAATCCAAGCTACAATACAAGACGAGGCCAGTGAGATATGCAAATCCAAGCTACAATACAAGACGAGGCCAGTGAGTTATGCAAATCCAAGCTACAAGGTGAGGCCAGTGAGCTTGCATAGCTACCAGGCCAGTGAGTTATGCAAATCCAAGCTATAATACAAGACGAGGCCAGTGAGTTATGCAAATCCAAGCTACAAGGTGAGGCCAGTGAGCTTGCATAGCTACCAGGCCAGTGAGTTATGCAAATCCAAGCTACAATACAAGACGAGGCCAGTGAGTTATGCAAATCCAAGCTACAAGGTGAGGCCAGTGAGCTTGCATAGCTACCAGGCCAGTGAGTTATGCAAATCCAAGCTACAATACAAGACGAGGCCAGTGAGTTATGCAAATCCAAGCTACAATACAAGACGAGGCCAGTGAGTTATGCAAATCCAAGCTACAAGGTGAGGCCAGTGAGCTTGCATAGCTACCAGGCCAGTGAGTTATGCAAATCCAAGCTATAATACAAAACGAGGCCAGTGAGTTATGCAAATCCAAGCTACAAGGTGAGGCCAGTGAGCTTGCATAGCTACCAGGCCAGTGAGTTATGCAAATCCAAGCTACAATACAAGACGAGGCCAGTGAGTTATGCAAATCCAAGCTACAAGGTGAGGCCAGTGAGCTTGCATAGCTACCAGGCCAGTGAGTTATGCAAATCCAAGCTATAATACAAGACGAGGCCAGTGAGTTATGCAAATCCAAGCTACAAGGTGAGGCCAGTGAGCTTGCATAGCTACCAGGCCAGTGAGTTATGCAAATCCAAGCTATAATACAAGACGAGGCCAGTGAGTTATGCAAATCCAAGCTACAAGGTAAGGCCAGTGAGCTTGCATAGCTACCAGGCCAGTGAGTTATGCAAATCCAAGCTATAATACAAGACGAGGCCAGTGAGTTATGCAAATCCAAGCTACAAGGTGAGGCCAGTGAGCTTGCATAGCTACCAGGCCAGTGAGTTATGCAAATCCAAGCTATAATACAAGACGAGGCCAGTGAGTTATGCAAATCCAAGCTACAAGGTGAGGCCAGTGAGCTTGCATAGCTACCAGGCCAGTGAGTTATGCAAATCCAAGCTACAATACAAGACGAGGCCAGTGAGTTATGCAAATCCAAGCTACAAGGTGAGGCCAGTGAGCTTGCATAGCTACCAGGCCAGTGAGTTATGCAAATCCAAGCTACAATACAAGACGAGGCCAGTGAGTTATGCAAATCCAAGCTACAATACAAGACGAGGCCAGTGAGTTATGCAAATCCAAGCTACAAGGTGAGGCCAGTGAGCTTGCATAGCTACCAGGCCAGTGAGTTATGCAAATCCAAGCTATAATACAAGACGAGGCCAGTGAGTTATGCAAATCCAAGCTACAAGGTGAGGCCAGTGAGCTTGCATAGCTACCAGGCCAGTGAGTTATGCAAATCCAAGCTACAATACAAGACGAGGCCAGTGAGTTATGCAAATCCAAGCTACAAGGTGAGGCCAGTGAGCTTGCATAGCTACCAGGCCAGTGAGTTATGCAAATCCAAGCTATAATACAAGACGAGGCCAGTGAGTTATGCAAATCCAAGCTACAAGGTGAGGCCAGTGAGCTTGCATAGCTACCAGGCCAGTGAGTTATGCAAATCCAAGCTATAATACAAGACGAGGCCAGTGATTTATGCAAATCCAAGCTACAAGGTGAGGCCAGTGAGCTTGCATAGCTACCAGGCCAGTGAGTTATGCAAATCCAAGCTACAATACAAGACGAGGCCAGTGAGTTATGCAAATCCAAGCTACAAGGTGAGGCCAGTGAGCTTGCATAGCTACCAGGCCAGTGAGTTATGCAAATCCAAGCTACAATACAAGACGAGGCCAGTGAGTTATGCAAATCCAAGCTACAAGGTGAGGCCAGTGAGTTATGCAAATCCAAGCTACAAGGTGAGGCCAGTGAGCTTGCATAGCTACCAGGCCAGTGAGTTATGCAAATCCAAGCTATAATACAAGACGAGGCCAGTGAGTTATGCAAATCCAAGCTACAAGACGAGGCCAGTGAGCTATGCAAATCCAAGATACAAAGTGAGGCCAGTGAGCTGTGCGAATCCAAGGTACATGGCGAGAGCTATGCAAATCCAAGCTTCTAGGTGAGGCCATTGAGCTATGCAAATCCAAGCTACAAGGCGAGGCCATTGAGCTATGCAAATCCAAGTTACAATGCGAGGCTAGTAAGCTATGTAAATTCGAAAACAAAATAAAGAGCTAAAGTGTGCATATTAGTTTGCATGTCAAAAGTATCCACCGAAATTACTCATACTATTTAAAAAAAAAACTCCAATATTTAAAATGCACTTTTAGGATCAATATAGACTAAAAAAGCGGGCAAGTGCGAGTCGGACCCACCCACTGAGGGTTGCGTACAAATTTAAAGGTACTATTATAGATCATACATAACAGTGCAAACTGTTAAATACTACATACACCAAAATTATTAGGTTCAAGTTTTTTTAAGTGTAGGTTTGGGCAAAATCTATTTAAACTTGTGCCCATGAAGCCCTTTCATACGAACCCCACATTTTTTTTTTCATTTTTTTTATTCACAATTGGTAAGCCCTTGGCATCATCTCACCTGATGGTAAGTGACGATGATGCCGAAGATAGAAGCGGGCTTACCAAGATTTCCCAACGCAATGGGGAACTGGCTATCTTATCCTCATGCCGGAACACACCAATGATATCAACAATGATATTTGGCGGCAAGACTTAGATAAGATGGTGGTAGCTAGACAGGCAGGCTTAGAAAATGCCCTACCACCAACCAAACCGAGTCTTACAATTGACCCCGCCGGGAATTGAACCCGCGACCTCCTGTGTAAAGCCAGTGAACTTTGCCTCTGAGCTACGGAGGCTACATGACACGTTTAACTCAATTCATTAAAATTTATTGCAATCATCATATCAGCCGAAGGAAGTCCACTGCTGGACATAGGCCTCCCCCAAGGATCTCCACGACGACCGGTTCTGCGCTGCCCGCATCCAGCGGCTTCCCGCGACCTTCACCAGGTCATCGGTCCACCGAGTGGGAGGCCTGCCTACACTACGCTTTCCGGTGCGTGGTCGCCACTCGAGAACTTTACTGCCCCAACGGCCATCTGTTCTACGAGCAATGTGCCCCGCCCACTGCCACTTAAGTTTAGCAATTCTGAGAGCTATGTCGGTTACTTTGGTTCTCTTACGGATCTCCTCGTTTCTGATTCGATCACGCAGAGAAACTCCGAGCATAGCACGCTCCATTGCCCTTTGGGTGACCTTGAGCCTTCTTTTGAGGCCCATAGTAAGCGACCATGTCTCAGTTCCGTACGTCATCACTGGCAACACACATTGGTCGAAGACCTTGGTCTTAAGACACTGCGGTATCTGGGACGTAAAGATATTGCAAAGCTTCCCGAACGCTGCCCAGCCGAGTTGGATTCGACGATTGATCTCTTTCTCGAAGTTGGACCTACCTAACTGGACTGTTTGTCCCAGGTATACATATTCGGTTACAATTGCAATATCTAAACTAAACAAACATTTATTGCAAACAATGCAAGTTATTTTTTAATAAAAGCTTGTAATAATAACTTTTTAAAAAGATGTAACGATGAAACTTAAGGAGAAGTAGAGGAAGGCCAAGGCGAAATTACCTAGAACAAATTAAGGAGATGGTTGCTGTCGTGTCGTATCGGGAGGTAAAGATGTTGGCAGAGGATAGAAAAAAATTCGAGCGAGACCTACAGTACTCGCATATGATGTGTAACATGTGACAAAATACTTTAGGTTAGTTAGATTTGATGACGATATTGTACCTGGGTGGCGGATCTGACAGTAACGAAAAAACCGAACAAGTGCGAGTCGGACTCTCGTAAAGTAGAATTCCGCGCTTTCGCGACTTCCTGTTACACATTTCCGTCCCATTTCACGAAATCACTCCCACAAATTGCAGGAAAGCGAGAGCAAAGATGTTACACATCAAAAATTAGAGATTGCTCCACCGAAAAGAGCATTAGCTCTAAATAAACAAGAACATTTACTTTGTACTACAACAATTTAAAACATTGACATAATATTTGGAATTGTAATTGCGTAGTGAGCCGTGACAAATATTTTTATACATCATGCTAGTTATTATAATGTTACTGCAGCGGCCAGCAAAAGAGGCATTTATGGACGAAGTGTACATACGTAAAATCGGTGAACATACATTAAAAAAAATACAGTCGAACTTAGTACCTCCTCCTTTTTGAAGTCGGTAAAAACTAGTGGATGCCCGCAGCTTCGCCCGCGCAGATCCCGATTTTTGCGGTTCCCGTGGGAATTTCCCAAAATCCTTTCTTAGCGGATGCCTACGTCATAACATCTACCTGCATGCCAAATTTCAGCCGTATCCGTCTAGTGGTTTGGGCTGTGCGTTGATAGATCACTATGTCAATCAGTCAGTCACCTTTTGAGTTATATTTAAAAATAATGACGTATTTTGAATTGTTGTTGCGTAGTGGCCATCGAAATATTTTAAATATGAATATGCTTAGTATTCTTACTAATACATATTGTAAACGCGAAAGTTTGAAAGAATGTATGGATGTATGTTTGTTACTCTTTCACGCAAAAACTACTCAACATATCTGGCTAAAATTTGCTAGGTAGACAGATTAGGAGCTGGGTTAACACACAGGTCACTTTTTTCTACGCTTGCGAACCGCTTGCGGCTCGCGCACTGCGCACCCCCGAAAAGTCATAGAAACATTGTCCACGCAGGTGAAGCCGCGGGAAACAGCTACTATCAAATAAAGTGGGTAAATCAAATAAAGTGGCTGCACATATTGCCGAAAAGCTCTTAAGAAGCCTTTTTATTGGCACCGTCAGCACATAGTTATCTCGGCATCGCAACTACAAAAACAACGTAACTCACAAATTTGTTTATTTTTTGTTTCTGCTATCACTGAAATCATTATCCATAATTTCATAAACAGGTAAAATCCCCATTTTGCAAAAACGACGTTATCAGCAACAAAAACGCTGGAGAAAAATCAGGTGGTTTTACAAAAACCACGTACTTTTTCATACTTTGCACAAAAATGATATCGTCATTGGAAAGGAAAAACTTCTAAAGCGCCAAAATGGAATTCGTAGAAAATGAGGTTTAAAGTTTTTTTTTTGGAAAAAAAATCATTATCTTTTTTATTATTAATGTTGGCTAGTTTATTCAAAAGAAGACCATCATTTAAAAAAATAAATCTAAATATTGAAGATATTTATAGAGTTTTATCTCGTTTAGATCGTGAAATAACTGTCGCATAAGCAAAAATAATTTGAAAAGTAAGAAAATTTTAGTCAGGAAAAAAATGCTTATCTCCATTAAAACTTTAGAATACATACATTTAAAATATGCTAATAAGCTTTAATTAATTTGATACTCGTACCCAAAAGTGTAATGTAATGCTAAGTGACTTGAATTATATTGGTTTGTGGAAAGAAAAATTGCTAAATAACATTTATCATAACTACATGCGACACAAAATAAACGCTTAAGAAGCGATATGCCACATGGGGTTTTGAAGAAAAAAAGCTAACTCGCACAAACCTCGTATATTAAATGTAATTGAATGATTAAACTCTATTTCATTGACAGGTTTTAGGCAATAAATTGACTTATCACGTATAAGAGTATAATGTTTTATGTTAAAAATAATTGCCTAGTCGTTAAAATACTCATTGTAATCATTGCTTTATATTTTTTCAAAGTATAGAATTTAGCCAAACAGTAACTTTCACTTTCACTGTGTTAAAAACCAGTTTCATTTATTTAGATAATCAGTTTTATTATTTTAATTACACATTCAATCACACATTTGCAGACTTCAAATAAAAACTTACTAATTAAATGGAGGCAAACTAAAGTCACTCACTTCTGAGATCAAACATTAAAAACTTCTCTTCTATAAATATTGAGTATTATTTTTTATTATAGGGAACACCATCGCTTCAATCAGACTTGCTTAGCTTAAAAACCTACCTCTTATGAAATTACACATCGATTTCTTAGAGTAATTTCTTTAGCTTTCAATTTGTTGGTTTACGCCAGACACTTCACTGCTAGGGCCAGCATTTTCAGTTATGTCTTGTCTTTTTTTCAACTTTTTATTTCGTTTGCTTTTAGTTTTTCTCTTTTTGCATTTTGCTATTGTTAGATGTATTGAATCCGTATCATCTATGCTTCCCAGGAAGACGAGGTCAATGTAAACGGTTCTTCATCAGAAAAAAGTCAACGTTTTTAAAACTTAACTCTTTTCTGTTTCCTGATTTTTCTCTGCTAGCATTTCAATTTTTTTCTTTGGTAAGAGTTTCTTCACTAGTTCTAGGTTTTTCATTGCTTGTTTGATATTTTCTTTTTCTAGGTTTAGATTTCAAATAAGGTTTTTTGTCACTTTTTTATTTTTCTTTGTTAGGTGTTTGTTTATTTTTTTCAGGATTTTTTCATATTGATTCTCAATTTTGTCTAAGTTGGTGTCTACTTCTTTTTTAAGTTGTTCTTCTTCAATCACGATTTTAATCTATTGACAGGGTTGTTGTAAATAATTGCTTCTCCCTCGGCCTTTATTTGCTGTTAACTAATTAAAATCTCTTCTTCTCGAGATAAACATTGAACTTGAGAAGTTTCTTTTATAAGCCCAGGAGCTGAAATTTGCCAAGTTATCATCTCATGAGCGGCGCCAGTGCCCATAACAGGATGTAGGAGCTGAGAAGCCGCAGCCTGCTGAGTCGTTGTCTTGTGAGCGGTGCCGGTTTTCATAGCAGGAGGTTGGAGGTCAGGAGCCACAGTCAGCTAGGTCGATATCCCGTTAGTGGCGCAGGTTTACATTGCAGGAGGTTGGAGCTCAGCAGCTCAGGTGTACTTAGTCGTCATCACGTGAGTGGCGCTGGTGTACATAGCAGGAGGTAGGAGCTGAGCTGCAGCAGCCTGACTGGTTTACTACTGTCTACATGAATGTGTTCCGTAGAACTCTGCAATGTAACTCCGCGGTTCGTGTTAGATCGCTTATTAATGTAATCCTTAATTATTGCATTATTTCATTGCGTTTGCTTTCCATGAAGACTTAAAACAAAAGATGTGTATTAAATTGTTTATAGTTTTCTAATCTTTAAACAGTAATGTAAATCATCGAATATGTAATAGTTACCTACGAGTAACTATTACGTTCGTTAGTTATTTCATGAAATATGAATTGTATTGTACAATCTAAACCTTTATTTTAAACTAGCTGTCCCGGCGAACTTCGTACCGCCTCACAAACTCTTCACTTTATTGCACTTCTCTACACGACACTGCACTACACTCCACTACACAACACTACACTATACTACACTACACTGCAATCTACACTACATATATGTGATGAAGTTGCGTTGTTTTCGCAAAAAAAAAACTTATTTTTTTAGAAGACTATTATACAGGGAGACAAAAAACCATTTGGAATCAACAAATCTTTTCTTGTTTGACTGAATGTATCTTGATAATACCTCTATATTAGTAAATTATATTTCAGCACATTTTGACAATGATGATATACATAGTTTTTAAATAAATGAAGATACATGAGCAGTAGTTATGTCATTTTTGTAAAAATAATGCATTTAGGTACATTGTTATTGTCACAAAATTTGTAAAAAAGAGAAATAAAACAACATAATAACTTTTCAGGAGAAACGTAAACGTAGATAAATCTAGAATTACATTATTATTTCATAATTTCTACAAAACAAGTAGCCTCTAAAAATTGCTGCAGGCGGCTTCCTATACCGCATTGACTGTCTACGCCGTCATCGTCCCGTCGCTTCGACCAAACGGACTTTTATTAACGTTAAATTGACGATGCTCAAATGATCACCCAAGCCCTTTAACTCGTGCTTTATTGAACTAACTTCAGATAGTTTTATGTAGATTTCATCAAATCAGCTCATATACGTCCCCACCGAGGGGCTCTAACCTACCCTGAATTAGGGCGATCGGGCCTTAGTCGACCACGCGGGCCAGTTTTTTCGCAGGCGTGTGCAGGTTTCCTCACGATAAGAGCGTCGGATAAACGTACCTATAAAATCTAAATTAAAAATCACATTGGTACGTGGCAGGATTCGAACCATGACCTCCCGGATATGAGGCGGCGGCCCTAGCCGTTACGCCACCGACGCTCTCCTAATGTAGATTTCATTTTTTTTTAAACATATAGGTAATATGACTTGTGATCATATTTAAAAGCTTTTAATACGTTTATGACCTGGTGAAGGTCGCGGGAAGCCGCTGAATACGGGTAGCGCAGAACTGGTCATCGTGGAAATCCTTGAGGGAGGCCTATGTTCAGCAGTGGACGTTCTACGGCTGATATGATGATGATGATGATTGTACTTCGCGGCGAGTTTATTTGTACAGTTCAAATCTTGCAATTGATTTTAGAGCGACTTCCAGTGATCCGATTTAGCAGAAATTTGGTTAAAAAGCGGTTTTTGATATTTTGAAGTTAATCAGATTATGAACTATCGAAGTGGAATCAAGGTCTCAGGATCGTCCATTTTTTGCATAAAAATCGTAGAAAATATTGTACTGGCCATTTTGAATTTGGAAACATGTCCACGAATACCAGCTTGATAATGGCCAGCTCGTATAATAGACTTGAATTATTAGTAGGTACACTGAATTTTTTTAATTTTAATCGCCTCCTTGGCGTAATGGTAAGTCCATTAGCTTCACATCAGGAGATCGCGGATTCGATCCCGGCGGAGTTTAAATTTATATGAGTCGGTTTGATTGCGACCACCATCTTATCTAAGTCTTGCCGCCAAGCATGTTAACAGCATTGATGTGTTTCAGCTTGAAGATAAGATAGCCAGTTTCCCGTTGCGTAGGAGAAACTTAGTAAGCCCACTTCCACCATTGGCATCATCGTCACTTACCATCAGGTGAGATTATGTCAAGGGCCTACCAATTATAGATAAAAAATAAAATAAAAGCTTATACCTAAACAAAAATTACCCTTAAATATATCCTTACATAGCGTAGATACAGCCTTCGTAGTTTCATTCTCGCTTCGTAACTCTATTTCTCCGTCCTCAAGTTTTTGCAGCTCTCAGGGTGCTTATTTATACGAAAAGGAGCTATTAAAGAACAAAGGATGACGCACTAAAACTTAGGAGAAAAATAAATAATACATGACACAGAAGTGGAAAACCTCGAAGTACATTCAACAGGTGAATTGTTTCTTAGGAGAAAAATTGACACGCGTGAGTCAGCGGTTTTTGTTATCGAAACCTGCCCCACAGGAGGTGGCTGCGTGATAAAAAAAAAATTAGGGGGTGCCAAAAAACAAGGTAGGAGCTAACACAATGCTGCTCTCTACCCTTAGATTGAAAATGAATGTAGATTTGGTGTTAGCTCTCTAAAAACGGGATATCACGATGAAGCAAAGTTTTGCTTTCAGTCACGCGTTGCCAGACTTACCGGCAACATGCAGAAATTTGCTGTGACATGTGTTGTAAAAACAATAGAAATAGATTATTGGCACTTACTAGTTTCAAGACATTGAAATGCAGCCCTAGTTCTCAAACTAGTCGTTAGACTGTATCTTGGGAACCAGTCCCTTCCCTTTTTTAAAGGACACGATAAAGTAAAAAATAAATTAAATAATTAATAATAAATTTAAAAAGAAACAAAAGATTACGGAATCACTTAATTTATGTAAGTTTTAATCATCATTATTGTTATATGTCATTTTTTATAATTAATTTATGATTAGAGTATTAAAATTTGATTTTCTAATATTTGTTTTCTTTCTATAACGTGTCCAAACACAAGTCGAGGTCACCACCTTAAGTAAAAATGTATACGTATATACAGAACAAGGGATACCCTGTTTTTTGAAATGATTGTTTTACAAAACTCAATATCTACCTTTATTTTTGATCTGAGTGTCAACCGTGTTTTCTGCATATACCTCGTCCACTGCTGGACATAGGCCTCCCCTAAGGATTTCCACGAGGACCAGTTCTACTGTCTTTGGTCCGGCCTTCCTACGCTACGTTTTCCGGTGCGCAGTCGCCGTTCGAAAACTTTACTTTCCCAACGGCCATCCGTTCCACGAGCCATGTGCCCCACCCACTGCCACTTAAATTTAGCAAATAAAAGATCATCATATCAGCTTATATACGTCCCAACCGAGAGGCTCGAGCCTACCCTGAATTAGCGTGATCAGGCCTTAGTCGACCACGCGGGCGTAGTGCGGGTTGGTTCCAATTGAAAGATAATATAATAAAAACAAATATGCGGATAAACTACATTTAACAGCAAGAGTATTATTTTTTTTTCTTTACTATTTATTCTGTACTTGTATTTTGTAATTTTTGTAATTGTACAATAAAGCATATTTGATTAATTGATTGATTGAAGATGTTAGGGATAATGTAGTAACATTTTACAATCTCTTGCAGCGAGGCGTAGAGAACATTCAGCGTTATGAGAAGGTATTGGAGTGCAGTTTAACAATGCGGTCAATACTTAAAGTTATTTACCGTGCGTAATCAGTTTAAAGTGTTAAAGTTAACGCCTTGAATGTTATTAGTTTTTATTCGTAGTACAGTCACGGAATTTAATTGTTTAGCAGATTCACGAAACTTTAATTTTGCCGGATTTTATGTAGGTACCTTAATTTTTTAAATTAGGATATTTTTAATTATATTTTTTATACTTACCAAAAAGAAACTACTTTGATATTTAAACTTTTTCTTCTTGTTTCTATATCTATCAGATAGAAATTGTATGAAACAGGGAAAACAAATTTTATAACCCGACAAAATTAAAGGGACTTGAATCTGCTAAACAATTAAACTCCGGGACTGTACTTTAGGGTTCCGTAGCAGGTAATGGGATCCTATTAATAAGCCTACGCTGTCTGTCATGTCCGTCAGTTCGTCTTCCGAGTTTTAAAAGTAAAAGGCTGAAATTTTCAACCTGTAGATCGTTTAATGTATAGCTGAGTTTAGATATATGAAAACCTCGTTATTTTATTTTAATTTAATAATATGACGTAACTCAAAAATCTTCGACTCCGTGGCAATTAAAAAAAAAACTTTCCACCCTAGGGATGAAAAAGCAATGTTCCACTCTACTCATGAAAGTTAAACTTTCCGAACAGGAGAGATGAAATAGTAGATTGTTAATCAAGGGAAGAAAGTGACCCATTTCACTCGAGATATTCCAACGTCGTGACCAACTCGATTAGGTACAATCTAGTCGGCTGAGGCAAGTAGCCATTGCGAAAAGGTTGGATGGTGGATATAGGTAAACTTAATTTATTTATATCTAATTATTAATTTATATCATATTAATAATACATTTCCTCACAGCCGAAATGAAAAGTAGAGTGTTTAACTCGGGTCTTGTATCCTATCGGTTAAGGCTGCACGAATCTGCATAATTCATGTGACATCAAGCTGTTTGTAAAAAAAATACACTTTTCAATGTGGAGAGCATTGGAAATAGGGAATTGTAGCTTATTACATTTTTGAAGCGAGAAGAAGGTTAGAGTGTACGAGTGGAGCAATGGATGATAATCCAAAGGAGCTGGAATTTTAACAAAATAGAGTCTGCCTTTTAAACGAGCCTTTCATCTCGTAACAATAGTGTCAATAGTGTAGGAGTCCCATACAGTGGTCTAAGGCCTTTGATGTTTCACTGTATGTGTCAGTTATTGTCAGTCAATGTTATCATTGTCTGTGTCAGTTATTGTCAGTCAACGTTATTACTGTCTGTGTCAGTTATTGTCAGTCAACGTTATTACTGTCTGTGTCAGTTATTGTCAGTCAAAGTTATCACTGTCTGTGTCAGTTATTGTCAGTCAACGTTATTGTTTTGAGCAGTCTTCCGTGTGCCTACAGAATACTTATACTTGTTGTTCCCTTATTACGAGTAAAATAATTGCAATTGAAAGAAAGATAACAATATTGCGAAAATGACTGGTGGAGATATTTAACAACTGCGACCTCAACATCACAATACCGAAAGCCTGGAGAAAACAAGCAGACCTCTAATGTGTCTTGGCAGGGCCAGCAACTGGGAAAAACCTCCATGCCAAAATAACTAAGAGTCACGCTTGATCGTGCCCTCAGATTTAAACCACACTGTACCAACACTAAGATGAAGGTCACCAGCAGAAACAGTTTACTGCAGCGCCTAGATGACCGCACATGGGGTGTCAACTGGCACACAATGTGGTCCACTGCACTAGCCCTGTGCTACTCAGCAGCTGAATAAAGTGCCCAGTCTGGAAAAACTCTTCTTCTTCTTCTTCTTCTTCTTCTTTTCGAGTCGACGGCAAACTCAAATAGCCTCATCCCAAAACCGAGCCAAGCAAATTGCTTTGTCAGTGGCCAGCATCAAATCCTCCCGCGTGCAGGTGACAGGGCGGGAAGGACACGTAATGAGATGATCTATCCTTTGAGGGACCGCACCACACCTACACTCCAAGTTCGTGTCTCCAATGAATCCCCACCTGAACAAGTTTTCTTACCTTCGGCCAACCTAAGTCTAGAGCCTGTTAATAGATTTCCAGGTCGACCATGTCAACTTATATCTAGGTAAGGGATTCTCGGAGATTTAAACAAAGGGACCATTAATAGAGACACTATTCTTTCATAGTTCAACTCTTGTTTCTGGAGGGTGAGAGCGACACAGTGTACAAAGTTTTTACGGCTTTTTAGCCTTTGTGGCACAGAAGTATGATTGTGTAAGGGGTGCCGAGTGTCGCTCACTATTTTGATTTTTTCAAGAGAGCTTGCCACAGTTCTGCGGACTTCCGACGGTGCAATTCTAGCTAGCGAATACAGCAATTGCACAGGTGTCGGCGTAAGACATCCAGTGATAATCCTGCACGTTTCGTCAACTGCTGTATCCACCAACTTGGCGTGGGCTGAGCGGATCCACACCAGGAAGGCATACTATCCGCTGAGAAGGATAGCGCCAGTCCGGTAGTCCGCAGAACATCAAGCGTAGCTCCCCATTTGGACGAAACTAGACGGCGCAACAGTTTTTTTTCTAAAGTTCAATGAGTGGTTCAGAAAAACTCCCAAGTATTTGGGGAAGTCACTGTATTCGATGGGCACCCCACGCCAGAAGATGTTAGGATTACGGCTTGCTTCTCTATTGCGAAGGTGGAAAACGCAAGATTGTGTTTTGCTCGGTGTCGGTTTAAATGCGTTCACATCATAATAATGACCCAAGAGATCCAGAGCGTTGGACAAGTTGACTTTAACCTCCTCAAAGCTAGTAGCTTGAGAGGTCAACCCAGAGTCATCTGCATAGAGAAAGCGGGACGTGTGAGGGCTAGGTGGTTGGTCATTGCTGCAGATGTTAAATATCAGTGGGGCCAGGACACTATCTTGTGGCAGGCCGTTTTTCTGAGCCCTCCAATGACTTTTATCTGAAAAGAGATGGACTTGAAATCGACGGTTGTGAAGAAGTTCGCGATGTAAATTGATTGTTGTGTTGTTAAGTTGGTCTTGTAATTATTGAGGAAATAATTGCCTGAACTACTGAACTGAATTGAAAATAGCCACCAAATGTTGCCGGTTGCCATACCAAGCATAGCATAAAACTGGCATAACGTTGAAGTTATGACTTGTGCATATTTGTCTACGGAATGCGACCTATTCAGGCAGGATGGCACGGGCGGCGCCTGACCCGAGTTCGCGAGGAATTTTGTCAAAGTCCACGGGTGAGTTCGAGAGGGGACAATGCGTCTGCTTGGTTATTTCGCATTTGCGTTTCCAGAGTAAAATTTTGTTGGTTTTTGAATATAAAGGGACATTTTTTTTTTGGCCTAAGCAACTATTATGTTCATTGATGGTGTTACACTCTAAAAAATAATTAATATATTTTAGTAATTGGACGAAAGATAAGTTAAAAGTGAAACCGGAAACATGAAATCAGTATAAAAATGCTCTGTTTCGAGTTTTCCCTCTACGATTCATTTTCTCCTACTATGGTACCTAACGACATGTTAAGCTCTTTAGTCATTCTAAGTATAGGTAGTTTCATATTATGCAACTCTCCGTTGCTCTATGATTAATTTGACCAAAACTAGTATGCAAACCAAACAAAATATGATAATATACTCGTATAATATATTCATTATTGCACACAAATATTTACATGAAAAACACTTAGAAAGGACATATACAAAGGTGGACTTATCTCTATCAGAGATCTCTTCCAGCCAACCATACCGGGTGTTAAGAGAATTCAAAGAACGGGGGGCAGACCAATGACGTGTACCTAAAATTATACCTATAGAGAATATTTATATTATATTCATTTAAAAAAGATTTTAGGCTCAACCATAGTTCTCATTGCTGTCACTGTCTGTGTGTCGGTTATTGTCAGTCAACGTTATTGTTTTGAGCCACATATCTAGATCTGTGTTTTGAGCAGTCCACCGTGTGCCCACAGAATACTTATACTTGTTCCCGTATTACGACTATAAATGTATATTGAAATAAAGTTAACCCTTTGGCTCGCCAAATGCGCACGCGCATACATATAACGTATACATCTATACACATTCCGACCAGAGCGGTTAATAATATTACGAAAATGGCATCAGCAAGTACAGTGCGTACGCCACAAACCATTGTGTCAACTGTGCAGTAAGATTTTAACGCAATGTGGGAAGACAATTGCTGTCAGAGATAACTGAAGATGTGCGCCCATTTTTAGTATGTGTTTAAATTAATATCTCAGTATTCCTGTTAGATGAGGTACAGATAGATAGATAGATGAAACATTTATTCTTTACCACAACACAAATACAGTACGGTAAATTAACATTAGTACACCTATGTAACTAAGAAGCTGCAGTAACAAATTTAGTACTTAGACATACCAGTCGTAAGTGTTCGGTGAATAACATTACTGTGCCGTAGCAAAGAAAAGGCTCCGAGTCAGCATATGCTGTGGCTGTGGGTGGCTGACCACAGCGCTGATATTCTATCGGCACCCCAATAAAATGCCGAACGAGACTACTACGTAATATTATCACTGTAATCTATATAGAGATTATGAGGAACAAACCGACATAAGTTTCATTACTATACGCTGTACGTTTATGTAAGTTTCTGGTGTCCCATATTAAAAAAAATCTCTTCTGTTGCTTCACTTGTTTATTAAAACAATAAATTGGTCGATATTTTGATCTTACTAACTACCTTTATAAAATGTTTTTATTAACGTAACCCACTTTCGAAAAAATTAATTCAAGAATACCGTAGGTGAGAATGTACAAAAATAACAAATATTTTACTAGAAAATTCTGCCCTTAATTAATACTTTGAAATTTAAATATACCTAATAATTATTTCATGGAATATTTTTAGATGCTCATCAAACAACTAATCACCTTTATTTAATTATTTATTTATGACAATCATATCAAAAATACTGATTGCACATCAAATTATCACTCCTTCTCAAATAGACTAGAATTGAGCGAGCGAAGAGAGCGATAATAGGTTCGGTTAGGTTTGATTAGCGTGACGGATCTGACTTACGAAATAATAAAACAGTTTTGCGTATACCAGATAAACGCTATACTTGTAGGTAAAAATGGTGCGCCACGAACATAAATTGTTGCTTAATTAATCATATTTTGGGGTAAGTATTTTGCATAGTGGAATTTGGATTCTTTTATTATACAAAAGTAGTTTTTTTATTTGTGTTCCCCTTATTCATCTATAACGTCCATGAAAATGACACAAATTAACACTGTCGATTTTTCATGCATTTAAGATTTGGAATACCTATGTAAACTCTAACGATTTTAATATTTATTTAGCGTTTTTATTTGTGTTTAAATACTACCCTTATTTAATTATAAATTCCCACTTTACCTACCTGCAGGTAAAAAATACCAACTGACCCGTCCTCGTCCCTGAATTCCGTCAAAGTCACTCCAAACGCTTACAGTAATGGGTCCATACGTCTTCATGCTACACTGGCGGACCTCTGGCCTCACATTATTAGATAGGGACGACTTGTACAAACTATCAGATGCCTATCATGTCTGAAAGTCAATCAAACGTAATCGCTTCCTGTTTGGGTGAATGCTTTGATCCACTGACCATATAATCACTACGAATCAGGCGATGCAGTAGGTTATTTGCTTCTTGATTCCTATGTGAATTGAAGCTGAGCTTATGTTATTTGCTTCTTGATTCCTATGTGAATTGAAGCTGAGCTTATGTTATTTGCTTCTTGATTCCTATGTGAATTGAAGCTGAGCTTATGTTATTACAAGCTTTTATTTAACTTGCAATGTATGTATGTTTGTTCGGGTGAAATCTTGCAAGTTAAATTTGACCTACTTCCCGATTTCCGATTGAGCTAAAATTTTGCATGCATATGTATGTATATCGCGTGACAATGTAATATAAAGAGCTTGTACCTAAAAGTTTTTAGGTTTTTCGAAAATTATTTGCTTCTTGATTACTATGTGAATTGAAGGTGAGCTTATGTTATTTGCTTCTTAATTACTATGTGAATTGTGAATAGAAGCTGAGCTTAGAAATCGTAATGTTTTCCAATTTGGTTTACTCTACTAGTTATTTATGGAACATCTGATACGATAAAAGCTACCCTATTCTCTACCAACTTCCAAAAATTCCTCCTCAATTCAACTGTATATTTTTTGTTTGTTTGTTACCTCAGAATTCCATCATAAATAAACTGATTCGGAAAATTATTTTTTATTTGAAAGGATATATGTACTTTGAGATTAGTTCAATACAAATTTCGTCAAAATCGGTTTAGTACTTTTTAAAAATATATCAAAAATAAAAAAGTTACAAAATTATACTTGGTTGTTGCAATGGAAGTCGGTTTTTAGAGTTTCGAAGTTAACAAGGAACCCTTATAGTTTCGCTATGTCTGTCTGTCTGTCTGTCCGACTGTCTGCAGCTTAGCTTAGGGACTATTAAACCAGAAATCTGTTATTTAGCATGATTATACATATTAAGCACGCCGAAAAAGTGGTACAATAAAATCTAGAAAAATGAAATTTTTAGGGGTACCTACCCTACATTTAAAGAGGGGGTGATTTTTTTTGTTGACGTTCCCTATCGTGTGGGGTATCGTTAAATAGGTCTTTTAAAACAACTGAGGGTTTACTAAACTAGTTTTCGATTCAGGAATCGGTTTGCGATAAATTAAGCTTTAAAATGCCCTTTTTTTGTTAGAGGCAAGTGTATCCCCTACAAACTACACTGCTATTTCAGGACATCTGAAAAAATATATAAATAGTAGGACAAAAATTGTAAAAAGTTCATAGATTTTCCATACAAAATGGTCCTATTACCAATTACATATTTAATTTTGTTTTTTAAAATAAACATTTATTTTTCGAAAAGACTACACGGAACCCTAATTGGCGAGACTCAGACTCGCACTTAGCTGGTTTTTTTACGTGTTTAATGTGGTCCATTATACCTGTAACAAAATTGGTGTAGGTCCCGCTAACTGGGGCACCTACTAATCATACTAAACGACTTTTGTTCTACGACTTTGCTGAAAACACAAAAAAAATTTTTTACTCCTGATACAAATCGATCAGCTGATAGTTCAATTTTGTGCATTTTAGTATGAAAGTTCAAGTTTTTGTTTGAGAATTGACTAGTTTTCCTTGGGAAAGTTGTTCAGTATAATGAATAAAACCCCCAGTTAACGGGTTCTACATAATTTCTTTACACTTGTATGTGTCCCAAATCTCGCGGACTTCACCTAAATACCCCTAGTTCTCTAAAATTCATTCTAACCAAATCTAATTTATTTAACACTAGCTGTTTCCCGCGGCTTCACCCGCGTGTACAACGTTTCTATGACTTTTCGAGGGTGCGCAGCGCACGAGTTGCAAGCGGCTCGCGAGCGTGAAAAAAAGTAGCCTATGTTAACACATATCCAGCTCCTAATCTGTCTAGCTACCAAATTTCAGCAAGATCCGGTCAGTAGTTTTTGTGTGAAGAAGTAACAAACATACACACTCACAAACTTTCGCCTTTATAATATTAGTGTGATGTGATTATTCAGAGGTACAATATCTGACTGACCAATTTTTGACAAGTTGTCAGTCACAAAAGCTAAGTTTATAGGTTTTGTATTTTAAATTATTGATTAAAAGTAAAGTTTCTGCTGTGCAGCGGGCATGGGATGAAGTGGGAATAAAGGATGCGCTGGGTCAACTTGTGGGCGCGGCTGTGGGCGCGGACTTGGCTAGACTCCGGGCGGTGTCAAGGGCAGAGTCCGGCGCTTGGTTACAGGCTTTGCCTTCGCCACATATGGGAACCTTTCTCGACGGCGACTCTTTGCGTGTGGCTGTTGCTCTCCGCCTGGGCTGCGATGTATGTCAACCTCATCAATGCATTTGCGGGTCCAAGGTAGAGGCAACAGGCCATCACGCGCTGAGCTGCGGTCGCTGTTTGGGAAGATTTCCACGCCACCACGCCCTAAATGACATCGCCCGAAGGGCACTGGTCTCGGCCAATATTCCGTCGTTGATGGAGCCACCTGGCCTTTGTCGGTCAGATGGCAAAAGGCCGGATGGCTTAACGTTGGTCCCGTGGCAAAAGGGAAAGTGTCTATTGTGGGACGCTACGTGCGTCAACACTTTTGCTGCCTCTTACCTCAGCCGTACGACGGCGTTGGCTGGGGCCGCCGCTGAGTTCGCAGCCGCCAAAAAGCACGACAAGTACTCAGTTCTTAAGGAAAGCTATTGTTTTGTGCCGTTGGCGTGTGAAACTACAGGCTGCTGGGGATCAGAGGCTTTAGCCTTCATAAAAGAGGTGGGTCGTCGGCTTCGTGAGAGGGGTTGTGACGCTCGCTCCGGGGCCTACCTGCTGCAAAGGATGTCCATTGCCATCCAACGCGGCAACGCGATGTGTGTCATGGGCTCTTTTGCGGCTGGTATGACCCGGGGGGGCATTTTTGACGAGTGACCCAGTTCACAATGGGTTTTGGCTAAGTTGTGAAATTATTAGTAATTAGTGGAAGTAAAGTAAATCAGTTGTATTCTGAATAAATATATACTAATACATATTTAAATTTCATATTAAAAGTAAACATATAATGGCCGAAATTACCTTTGTGTTTGAGATCTGTGACTTTTCTGTTTTAGTCATTGTCCTCACGTCATAGAAATACAGAATTGTAAAATTGTAAATTAATACAGTTTGTTAAAAAACACGAGTGAAATTTTAAGGGGTTCCTCAGTATCGAGTGAAAAACACAGGAAAAATATTTTGAAAAAAACTATCTTTGACAAAAAAATAACTTCGTACAAACCGGAAAATTACCAAGACGAAAATTCTTAGGTAGACATAGCGCACGTAGTAGATAGTCTTTATTCTTTGGCACTGTTAGGTCGTTTCCGTCCTTTTGAGCTCCAAAATAATATCAAGTTTTATACCTACTTCCTAACGGATCAACAAACGGGTGGGCATTCACCTTTTTTTAGTGGAATAAAATATGATGACAATTTCTATGCAAAAAAAGTTTTCTTTTTTATGTAAGTTTATTTTCATTTAGTTTTTTAATATTTTCCCTACATTCTGTACAAATACAGCGTAAATCCTTAAAATATCTCGCGTGATTATTTTTGCACTCAATCACACTAATATTATAAAAGCGAAAGTTTGTGAGTGTGTGAGTGTGTATGATTGTTCTTCTTCACGAAAAAACTACTGAACGGATCTGGCTTAAATTTGGTAGGTAGACAGATTAGGACCTGGATTAACACACAGGCTACTTCTTTTCACGGTCGCGAGCCGCAAGGAAGCACACCCTCGCATAGTCATAGAAAAGTTGTTCACGCGGGTGAAAGCGGGAAACAGCTAGTATAATATAATTTTACAATATTTTCTTTGGTGGATACTGCGTATTGTGAGTCAAGTTTCCGGTCGAATTTAAATCTAATTATAATAATTATGTCGATGATTTCCCTAAAACATTCGGGAAGCCGATGAATGCGGGCAGCGCAAGACCGGTCGTCCTGGAAATCCTTGGGGGAGGCCTTTGTCCAGCAGTGGACGTTTTTTCGGCTAATATGATGACGAACTTGATGATATTCAACAGACTTACAAAATATTTTGAAGTAATTATCGTTTCGGTAAAGACGGCCATCAACTCTACTTGGCACTGATATTAGTCCCCGGACGCTGCGTCGGCGTAATGAGTGTGTTTTCCTCTGTTCTGCCGCGAGGCTGCGGGACGCTGTAATGTCTCTCGATAAATACCAACACGGCATACGTACAACTTTTAACATTATTGTTTTTATGAAATTAAATATTCCAACAGTTGAAATACATTCTGCATGTTAATAATGTCGCAGATTAAATTTATTACGTCGGCGTAATGAGTGTGTTTTCCTTTGTTCTGCCGCGAAACTGAGGGATGCTGTAATGTCTCTCGATTAATAATAATAATTATATTTTTTTATGGAATTAAATACTCCAACAGTTTAAATATATTCTGCATGCCAATAATGTTGCAGATTAAATTTATAAATTTTTGAGATGTTACGCATCATAAAAACTATTTTTATTCAATTACAAACTGTAAAAATCAAGCCATTAATACTCCTACTAATGTTTTCAATTATTGAAGATGAAAATCGTGCGAAAGAAACAGAATAGGCCAAAGTTTTTTCGCTCTGACCGTTTATGTGTAAGGCCACAGTCCGATAGTGAATTTTCCAGTTTTATTTGTTTCTAAGTAGAAATTCCTTGTAATCATCTATCACTTGGAGATAAGATAGCCAGTTCTCCATTGCGTTGAGGAATCTTGGTAAGCCCGCTTCCATCTTCGGCATCAGCATCATTTACCATCAGGTGAGATGATGCCAAGGGCTTACCAATTGTGAAAAATAAAAAACAAAAAAAACTACTCCTTTTGTTATCTCCTTAGGTACTACGCATTCGTCTTTGGCCTTTTGCGTCTTTAACAGACAATAGGGATGACGACAGCATCAGAAATAAATTATGAACTCTTGATCACTAAATCGCCCTCCTACTTAAACTTAGGAAAACCTTACCCGTTTTGTTTTCCATCAAGACTTCTATTTTTTATTTACCAAAATCACAAAATGAGTACATATATGAGCTGCTAAACTATGACCTCACACCTAGGTATTTCTAACATTTTTAGAACGAAATGTCGTTTTTGACAGATTGTAAAAAGTAACTCAGATGACTAGCATTCGTCATCACTATTTATTTAGTGTCACAGAAAGTTGATCCTCTCCACAGATATACTACGCCACCTGGACGTGGTGCACGCGGCTGAACCAGGAACGACGACGAGTCGATTCGTGCGGTGCCAGGTCGGTTGTAGGAGTCAGGTTTAACACTCTTGCGCTTAATGAAGACCATATGCCGGGTTTAATTTTGTAGTTTCGTTCTTTAAGATGGGTTTCAGACCTACGCTAACAAGGCCCGTCTCCGCGGCAAGGAGACGTAATACTCATAGAAGCTTTCTGACAGCTTTCTAGAAGTGTTCTGTAAAAAAAATTCTTCAGCGCTTTTTAGCATTTTGACTCTTTGCTCTACTGCAGTCCAGTAAAATATCTTGCCTTTGACACTTTTGCGATGAAAACGAATTCATTGACACCTAATGGCGTAATAGGAGTGCCGCTAGACTGAAAACTACATCTACACATACATAAAATCATCATCATCATCACATCAGCTCATATAAACGTCCCCACCGAGGGGCTCGAGCCTACCCTGAATTAGGGTGATCGGGTCTTAGTCGACCACGCGGGCCCAGTGCGGGTTGGTCGACATCACACACACAACCTTCGAGTTTCTTCGCAGATGTGTGCAGGTTTCCTCACGATGTTTTCCTTCACCGTAAGAGCGTCGGATAAACATAATTATGAGATCAAAATTCGATAACACATTGGTACGTGGCAGGACTCGAACCACGACCTCCTGGATAGGAGGTAGTGGCCCTTGCCGTTGCGCCATCGACGATCTTAAATTCATGCCCCTTCCATTGCTTCGCCTTGGTCGGGCAAAAATTCAAGTAACGCAAAGTTCACGTGACAAACTTTAATTTAAACTCGTGTTTACGTAGCTCGAGTTTACGTAGCTTGTGTTTACGTTGCTCGTGTTTTCCAGATGGGACATCTCTCAGTGGTGGTACCGCCAGACATTGCGGACGACACGGGCTCCGAGGCCAGTGCCCCTGAAGGGGGTTCCGTAGACCTTCACTGCACCGCCAAGGGGGTGCCACACCCCTCCATTTCGTGGCGAAGAACAGGCGGAAGAAATATCGTCTTTAGAGATGAAAATGGAAAGGAGATTCAAGGTACTATATTATGTAGAATCATTTATTAAAAGTTGTTAATAATTTTCTAAAAACCTTGAAACTTTTAGGTACAAGCTTTTGATATTGCATTGTCACGCGATATACATCATGCAAAATTTCAGCTTAATCGGAAAACGGGAAGTGGGCCAAATTTAACTTACAAGATTTCACCCGAACAAACATACATACATTGAAAGTTAATTAAAAGCTTGTAAAAAGTAACGTTTACGCTATCAGAAGATAGTTGGTTCTCAGTTTAAGGATTTTTTTGTTGAGACCGGTAGCGCTAAGTGTAAAGGTTTCAAAGATATTAAAGTTGTTTGTTTTCCCCATATAGTTTCCGGAAAATTTGCCCAACCTTCAACGTTAGTTTGTGTCATTATAGGTACTTGTATAGGTAGAAATTTAGGTATTTATCTTTCCGATCAGTATCGGAGGAAAAGAAAATTAGAAATGAAAATTTACTTTATGATAATAACGAAGTAGTAACTGATATACATACGCATTAAATGTTCGTGCGGATGGTGGCGCATCGGGAGCCGGGTCGTTCCTTTCCCTCTAATATGGTTGATGGGAGCGATGGCTGACTCTCGCGTTATACTCGTGACCGGGTGCTGTCCCTGTGAACTGGCCTACTCTTGTTAAATGCATTCAATGATTTACAAGTATAACTTTTCGTGTCATATTGTTTTCATGTTCTAATGACATAATCTGGTTTATATCAAGGATTTAATTTTGAAGTTATTAACTAATTATTGTTTATTTCTTGATTCTTCACAAATGACATTGTTATTATTATTTTATGACTATCAGAAAGAGTGTAGTTTGCACCTATTTTCAAGCGACTTCCAAAAAGGAGGAGGTTCTCAATTCGTCTGTATTTTTTTTTTTATGTTTGTTACCTCTAACTTTGGGCTGGGTGAACCGATTTTTATGATTCTTTTTTTATTTGAAAGCTAGTGCTTTCTGTGTGGTCTCATTTAAATTTTATCAAAATCGGTGTAGTACTTTATTAGAAAACTAACAAAAACCAAAAATAATAATGCAAAAATGTACTAAGTTGTTGCGATGGAAGTCGGTTTTTTAACGTGTTTAGCGTTTTCAATTATGAATAAATATATTGAATTGAATTGAATTTTATGTCATCTCTGACTACGAGAATCCTGATATTTAACCAGTACCTAGTCGCCCAAATAGCTGTAATGGAATATTCAGCAACACCATCATATCAGCCGAAGGACGTCCACTGCTGGGCATAGGCCCATTGGACATAGACACAAAATAATATTACAATAGGTTAATTGGGTGTTTCGCATTTTAGATTATAGATATCTTGTTGTTCAAAATATTTTGTGTCACATTCATCCAAGACATTTACAGTAATTTTATTTTTTTATTACAACAAACACCCTTTAAAAGCCACAATAGAAAGTGCAAGTTATTAAGAGTTTATGTCTTTATCATTATTTTGGTACTTGTTACTTTTGATTGTGGGTTCATCATGTCAGCCGAAAAACGTCCACTGCTGACTCCACTCGAGAACTTTACTGCCCCAACGGCCATCTATTCTACGAGCCATGTGCCCTGCCCACTGCCACTTAAGTTTAGCGATTCTGTGAGCTATGTCGGTTACTTTGGTTCTCCTGCGGATCTCCTCATTTCATTTCAATCTTTGTAATATTTTATTTAAAATGCAAGTTTAAAAACAACCACGAAAAGAAACTGGGTCGTCTGAAACATTTTTAAAGTCTTATTAAAACTTACTCGAAGTTTAACAATTTCTGTTTTCATTTTGTGAGCTCTTAAGCTTAAGTATGATTAAATATAATATTTCGGATTTCTCCAAGAGAGTTGTTGAATTAAATTATTGATACTTATAAGTTTGCTAGCCTACTGAAATGTTTACGACCTCAGTTTGAGTATTTGCGAATTGTTCAAATACTTATCGGACAACTAGAGAATGTCAGTATAGTACAACTAAAAACTGAGACAACAGTAATAATTTATCGAACAACTAGAGATAGTTTTTACTTAGACAACAGTAGGATTTTATCAGACAACTATAGATATTTAAATTTAAACAGTAATAATTTATCGGACAACTGAAGGATGTCAGTATAGAACAACAAGAGAACTCAGACAACAGTAATATTTTATCGAACAACTACAGACAGTTTATACTTAGTAATATTATATCGGACAACTAGAGAATGTCAGTATAGTACAACTAGATAACTCAGACAGTAATATTTTAACGAGCAAGTAGAGACAGTTTATTCTAAGACAACAGTAGTATTTTATCGGACAACCATAGAAACTTTATATTTAAACAAAAGTAATATCTTATCGGAAAACTAGCTGGATTTAATTTCAACTTTGCAAATATATTAAGTAGTCGCATATCGATGTTTGTAATTAGTTTTTATCGTAGTAAATTAAAACATAATCAAACAAAGGCTTAAATCAGTTTTGTACTGAAAGTTTGAAACTGCCCTTTTTTTCTGTTTTATGTTAGCACATCGAAAAAATTTAAACATCGGCATGTGTCTACTCAATATATTCGCAATGAAAACGGTAAACACGTTAAAAAACCGACTTCCATCGCAAAAACTTAGTACATTTTTGTATTAATATTTTTGGTTTTTGTTAATTTTATTATAAAGTACTACACCGATTTTGATAAAAATTATTTGAGACCACAAGAAAAGCAAAATTCAAATAAAAAAAGAATCATAAAAATCGGTTCACCCAGTCAAAAGTTATGAGGTAAAACACATAACAAAAAAAAACATACAGTTGAATTGAGAACCTCCTCCTTTTTGGAAGTCGCTTGAAAATTGGATTCAAGTGAGCATGTAGTTTTAGTATTAAAACGGAACTACGTTTGTATGGAAATGGGACCCTTAAAAGGTAATAAGCAGCATTCACTGTAAGCTTTTAAAAAGGAGGACGTAAAACGTCAATTCCCCTTAGATTTTATTCGCATCGGCGCTATTCAAGTAAGCGGTAAAAAGTACCAAGACTTATTTAGCATTCAAAACCCGCTGCCCCCGCACTCCGTGGCCGGGCGCGGTCGCAGGTGCCCCGCGGTAAAAACATTGGATTTTTATGGGATTTATTAAGATATAGCCCGTATATATTGGACAAGAACTCACAATATGATACAGAATGTAGGTATAGCTGGAAGATTGATAGCGAAGTTATTATAGAGATGTCGCAGGTATATACTGTATGTTTCGTCATTTTACAAACGGTCAGGCAAATTATAAAATTGCGAGGGTGAGGACTATTAAATCAATCAAACCTGACCAAACCTAACATCGCTCGATTTACAATCTGCTGTAAGGTATTTTGACAATTTGCCTTACTCGGCTTTTTATAATCTGCGTACAGAATTTTACAATTTGCCTGACCGTTTATATACGGACGAATTATTACAATTTGCCTGGCTTGGCGTTTTACAATCTGCGTACAGAATTTTACAATTTGCCTGACCGTTTACATACGGACAAATTATTACAAATTGCCGGACCATTTGTGATATGACTAATCATACATTCGCTTGTCCATTTTACAATGGGCGTACAGCATTTTACATGTTGCCTGACCGTTTATTTACGGACAAATTATAAAATTTGTCTGACCATATGTAAAATGACTAATCATACAATTTGCCTGCCACAGAGATACTGGATTCCCCTACTTATAAAGTAGGGGTTTTCCTCGCGTAATGTTTTCAACCGACTTTCAAAAAGGAGGAGGTTCTCAAATCTACTGTATGTTTTTTTTGGTATGTTTGTTACGTCATATCTTTGCAGATTGTGAACCGATTTTCATGATTCTTTTGTTATTCAATAGGGTATGCCACCCGGTTAGTTTCATATAAATTTTATCAAAATCGGTTTAGTAATTGTTTAGAAAAATAACAAAAGCCGAAAAAAATGTTCAAATTGTACTAAGTGGTTGCGATGGAAGTCGGTTGCCGCTATAACGAAAAATACTAAAAATTTAAAAAAAAATATAAATGGGAGGTCTGCATATCAAAAACGTGTTTTTTAAAACATGAAGATACTAGCGCCATCTAGTATGATGGTATGGAACCCTATGTGTGCGGTTCTGACTTGCACTGTGCCGGTTTTTATGTATATACTTACTTTTTCCAGCAGAGTTGACTCAAACTAATTTACCGTAAAAAAAACGCGTACGTAGAACTCAAATCCTATTTTAACAAAATTATTTATTAATTAATCCAGTTTTCAGCGGGAAATTAAATTAAAGTGGCAATTGGTTTGACAAACAAAAGGCTGTTATCCCTTATAGTTGGAGGCCTGACCTTAGCATGACCCGAAGGTGAAAAGCCAACCTTAGCCATTGAAGAGCCAAGCATTACACATAAACACGCTATTGTGGTTTTATTGCTGTAATCCCGTGTTTGAGATTATATTATTTTGTATGTGAACGTATTAGTTTAAGAACACTGTGACTGAGGTCATTTAAAACCTTTACACAGTGCGTTGTTTTGCGAATTTGACCCGTATTATTTAAGTCATTAAGCCTAAACAAAAGACAGCGGCGGGCGCGAGAAGGTCTCCTCCTGGCAGACTCCGCGTTTATTGGATATTTTAAACACGCTTCACTAAATAGCTATTCCAGTTTTTACTTACTTAAAGTGAATATTCGGTCTCCTTCTTTTCCTTTTTTTAGGGTTCCTTGCCAAGTAAGGGGACCCTTATTACTAAGTCTACTGCTGTCTGTCTCTCCGACCTACAAAAGGCTGTATGTTTTGAACCGTAACCGATTCTTGAGGCTGAATTTTTCACGAAATATGTGTTATTATAAAAGATTTACTAACTTATAATAAATGTTTTAAAAAATAAGGAAAAATACAATAAACGTGTTTATTTATAAATTAATAGGATTTTGCACTATTGTAAAAATGGTAACGCATATAAGCGTGAAACTTAATGAAACTTGTAATTATAAAACTATAGTAAAAATTGGATAATTCCGTAGTTTTAAAAAAAAAGAAAAAAAATTGTAGTAGGTAGGTAATTTAACGATAAAGCGATAAGGCCGTCTTTGCACTGTATATGTATATTACCAATTATAAGTCCTGTATTGTTTTTTGGCGTGCAATAAAGTAAATTTACTTACTTACTTAATATAACATTTTGTATGGAATAGGTAGGTAATAGAACATGAATGGAAAATCTGTGAACTTGGTACATATCGAACTACACATCTTGAGTTGGCCGAATATGTCCTTCTATTTACAATTGTATAGATATCATGAAATAGCGGTTATGGCGTTAGGAGGGGCTTACCTAGATTCCCCAACCCGTTGGGGAATCTTGGTAAGCCCGCTTCCATCTTCGGCATCATCGTCACTTACCATTAGGTGAGATAATGCCAAAGGCTTATCAGTTGTGGATTAAAAAAAATAAGAATGTGCTTTAGACCACACAACTGAAGTAAAACTTCTTTATCTGCATCTATATTTTTATATTATTATTATATCAGCTCATATACGTCCCCACCGAGGGGCTCGAGCCTACCCTGAATCAGGGCGATTAGGCCTTAGTCGACCACGCGGGCCCAGTGCGGGTTGGTCGACTTCACACACAACCTTCGAGTTTCTTCGCAGGCGTGTGCAGGTTTCCTCACGATGTTTTCCTTCACCGTTAAAGCAATCGGTAATGATATGTACGTAAGTTTTTGAAAAACTCATTGGTACATTGGCGTCCAGATTTGAACCCGGTACCTCTGGTTAGATGGACCGAGTCGTTACCGGTTGAGCCACCGACGCTTTTTTTTTGCATCTATATGTATGAAAGTAAATACTTAGTCTTCAGAAAAAAAACAAATGTTTTTTGTCATATGGAGGTATAGACAGTTTATGGAAAAAGTTTTATTATCCTCTGAAAATGATCAAATCTTTTTGTCCTTTATCTTTGTTTTGATTGTTTTGACAGCCGATATTGTTGCCTTGGCAACCGATTTTGTTGGTAAACAAAAATAAATAGTATCTCTCTTTCTATCTTCACTAATTTATATACCCCTCTTAACTTCCGTTCGCCTCGATCGAACACACTTCCATAACTCTCTCGTCACGCATCCACCAGCTTACTCCCCAACTCAAGCGTGCGTAAAGAAGTTTTACTTCAAAAAGTAAAGGCTTTAAAAGCGCAACAGCTATTTAAAATTGAATTCTTTACAACAAAAGAAATGTTGTGTTTTTATAAAAAATGTGGAGAGTATCCGAAGCTAATAACTACTTACATAATTAATAAGTAATTATCTTTCAGCGTAAAATTGAAGGCAGCGGCGTGGGTTGCGCGAAGGCATAAGCTAGCTTTTAATTAACTCATTCATTTCAATGAAACATCGAGCCTCATTAAATAACTTGAGGAAATATAATTTTCCTTATTATAATGAATGGCAATTTCGATAATATTGTTTTACGCTTATTAATTCAATTGTAAAATTAATTAAATCTGCTGGTGCTTTCAAATTTTAAGTAAAAATTCTGCAAACATTAAACACAATTAATGCAAAAAACCTTTGAAGTGCGAGTAAGAATCGCACACAAAGGGTTCAGAACCATTATACTAGCTGTCGCATTCTTCATGTTAAAAAAAAATTACGTTTGTTGTATGGGTGCCCCACATTAAATATTCATTTTATTCTGTTTTTAGTATTTGTTGTTATAGCGGCAACAGAATTATATCATATGCGTAAATTTCAACTGTCTAGCTATCACAGTTCATGAAATACAGCCTGGTGACAGACAGACAGACGGACGGATAGATGGACGGACAGACAGTGAAGTCTAAGTAATAGGGTCCCCTTTATACCCTAAAAATAAATTTCTCACTTTCATTTGGCGTTAAATCTGTAAATGTAACCTACGAAGGTGGCGTAGCGATACGGGCGAGCGTAACATATCGGGTATAAATTGATTTCGGGCAGGTTTAATTTAAACTCAATGTGGCGTAAATTCGCGCGAAATAAATAGTCTGGTGATTAGGAAAACCCCCCTCCCCCCACTTGGGGGAGACCTAAGTCCAGCAGTGGACATCTTTTGGCTGATGTGATCATGGTCATCATCATTCATAGATTTCGGGCAGGTTTAATTTAAACTCAATGTGGCGTATATTCGCGCGAAATAAATAGTCTGGTGATTACGAAAACCCCAACTCAGGGGAGAACTAAGTCCAGCAGTGGACATCTTTTGGCTGATGTGATGATGGTCGATTTCGGGTAGGTTTATTTTAAAAAGGTTTTTTTGTAAATTCGCGCGAAATAAATAGTCCGGTGATTACAAAGACTCCCCTCCCCCAACTCAGGGAGACCTAAGTCCAGCAGTGGACATCTTTTGGCTGATGTGATCATGGTCATCATAATTAATAGATTTCGGGCAGGTTTAACTTAAACTCAATGTGGCGTGAATTTGCGCGAAATAAATAGTCTGGTGATTACGAAAACCCCCCTCCTCCCAACTCGGGGGAGACCTAAGTCGAGCAGTGGAAATCTTTTGGCAGTTAAGATGATGATCATTATCATCACATACCAAAGCGAGCTAATTAGCAAGAGTTATAAGAGCGAACTATGATTAGCTTTAAAATAAGTATATTAGCGGATTTACTATCCAATTTATAAATTTAAACAAGCAATGGTTTAAGGTTTAATGTTTTTTTTTTGTTTAAGAATATTGTGACTGCAGTTAGTTCACGACGAACAAAATTAAAACGACGCTAAATCATTTGGAACTGCTAGCTTTAAGTTGCTAACAACACATTCGGCTGGAGCTGAACTTAACAACCCGCTAATAAAAGAACTTCATAGGAGGCCCATTTCCTCAAATTATAAGCTTTACTGGCAGTATTTTACGTCCAGACTTAGCGCGGTGGGTCCACTCCAATGTGCGCGAAAACCATTGTTCTCAAAACTAGAAAAAGTTATACCAAAAATCGGTTACGTGGCGCTATATTATACTACGTTATGCAATTGGAGTAATTGGATTTCAATAAGAATTTCAAACAAGATATTTATTTCAGAGTTTCAAATTTTTCTCTAAAGTTTTAAACGTTTGGAGTACATAAATATGTGTCTTTTTTATTTATTTAAATGACAAAAAGAAGGTTACAAAAAATATATAATTGTACATCAAAAAACTTTACAGGTTTATCCGTGCACTAGTTAATGTCGTTGCTGACAAAATACACTTAAGCTTAAGTACCTACCCTATGTTAGCAAAAATCAAACAGTTAAAAGAAAAAAGAAACCAATAACAAAATATATCAGTATTACAAAAATAATAATGAAATAAAATATGCATCCACCTATAGGAAAAAAATACAGTAGAAAGTATTTGAAAAGATGGGCACTATCATGAATGTGGTTAATAATTTCACCAATACCAAATTTAAATAACTCATAGTGAGATCTCATGATTGTAAACAAGTACCTTTTAAACTTTAAAACGCAGGGCAGACGTAATCGTTTTTCAGCTTAGGAATAAACCTCGGAGCACAGTAGAAAAGTCGTGTGCTTGTAATAAAGTAATAAATTATTTCCCTTTAAATTTAATTTGACAGCGCCCGTTAAATGGCGGATCGGCGAAACAATGTTTTGATTAAAGTGTTGAGCCAAGATTAGGGACGCAAGTTAATTACCTACAAGTGGAAGTTGCCGTGGTTTGCTCAAGTGCAGTAAGTTGTGAGTACATGAATTTCCGCCAAGATAGTGATTTGTATTTGGAGATTCGAGTTGGTTGAGTAAATACGTCATGTAATAGGTCTTTACCTATGTATTGCCGATTCAGTTTTTTGATATTCAATGCCAATTTTTATTGAAAATAAAAAGTTATTGTTTTTTATTATTGACCTTAAGGCGACACTACTTATCGTCTTTTATTAGTAACTAGTGAAATGTCTTTCATGATCCCTGAGCTATGTACCATTGAATGGAACAAAAGCGTTTTCTTAGTGGTCAGATGGGGCATTTTTTTAGACTAGTTAATTTTCTTGAATTTTCCTGAGAGTGACGAAATCTTATACGGGGTATTCCCAAATAAGACATTAGTAACGAAGAGACTGCTGCGATAACTAGAGAGCTTAAAAATTAAAAAAGTATATTTTTTGCCTCAATAAACGCGATTTCTTCAGGTCAAAAAAACCCGACTTCATGGGGTTTGAGCCACTGTGCTCTCAAAATATCTAAACAAAAGGCATATTTTTACCAACATTTAATTTCTAATAGTCTAATGCTATTTTGAGAATACATTTTGTTTTAATAACTATTGTTCTTAATATTAATTTTCATCTTTAAATATTTTTTATACAATCCGCAGGTTCATAGGTAAAGACCGTATATGTAAGTTTTTTAATTAAATTTGTACTTCTTAACTAAAACAGTAGAATAATAAGCATTTTTGCTAACTTTTTATATTTCAGTTAAAAGCGCTTAATAATTTAATAACATACTTTTGACTAAGACATACGTTGTTTGTTTTCTCTGCTCACACTCATCTCATAATCTATATATCTATAATTATATATATAAAAATGAATTGCTGTTCGTTAGTCTCGCTAAAACTCGAAAACGGCTGGACCGATTTGGCTAATTTTGGTATTGAATTATTTATGGAAGTCCAGAGAAGGTTTAAAAGGTGAATAAATATGAAAACGCTCGGAATTAAATAAAAAAATACATACAACCTTCGAGTTTTTATACATACACTTAAATATATTTTTTGCTGTTCGTTTGTCTCGCTAAAACTCGAGAACGGCTGGCCCGATTTGGCTACTTTTGGTATTGAATTATTTGTGGAAGTCCAGAAAAGGTTTAAAGGTGAATAAATATGAAAACGCTCGGAATTAAATAAAAAAATTAAAAAAATTAATTGCTGTTCGTTAATCGTTAGTGAATTATTTGTGGAAGTCCAGCGAAGGTTTAAAAGGTGAATAAATATGAAAACGCTCGGAATTAAATAAAAATAATTAAAAAAAATGAATTGCTGTTCGTTAATCGTTAGGAATTAAATTAAAAAAAAAATTTTGGTTGACTTCACACACAACCTTCGAGTTTTTATACATACACTTAAGTATATTTTTTTCTGTTTGTTTGTCTCGGTAAAACTCGAGAACGGCTGGACCGTTTTGGCTAATTTTGATATTGAAATATTTGTGGAAGTCCAGAGAAGGTTTAAAAAGTGAATAAATATGAAAACGCTCGGAATTAAATAAAAAAACTTTAAAAAAATGAATTGCTGTTCGTTAAAAATTAATTGCTGTTCGTTAGTCTCGCTAAAACTCGAGAACGGCTGGACCCATTAGGCTAATTTTGGTATTGAATTATTTGTGGAAGTCCAGAGAAGGTTTAAAAGGTAAATAAATATGAAAAGGCTCGGAAAAAAAAATCGGTTGACTTCACACACAACCTTCGAGTTTTTATACATACACTTAAGAATATTTTTTTTGCTGTTCGTTAGTCTCGCTAAAACTCGAGAACGGCTGGACCGATTTGGCTAATTTTGGTATTGAATTATTTGTGGAAGTCCAGAGAAGGTTTAAAAGGTGAATAAATATGAAAACGCTCGGAATTAAATAAAAAAAATCAAAAAATAAAAAATAATTGGTTTTAGGGTAGGGTAGGGTAGTGTAGTTTAGGTGTAGGGTAGTGTGGGGTAGGGTAGGGTTGGGTAGTGTAGTTTAGGGTTGGGTAGGGTAGTGTAGTGTAGTGTAGGGTAGTGTAGAGTAGTTTATGTAGGGTAGGTTAGGGTAGTGTAGTGTATGGTAGGGTAGTGTAGGGTAGGGTAGTGTAGTGTAGGGTAGGGCAGTGTAGTGTAGGGTAGGGTAGTGTAGTGTAGGGTAGGGTAGTGTAGGGTAGGGTAGTGTAGTGTAGGGTAAGGTAGTGTAGGGTTGGGTAGTGTAGGGTAGTGTACGGTAGGGTAGTGTAGAGTAGTGTATGTAGGATAGGTGAGGGTAGTGTAGTGTAGGGAAGGGTAGTGTAGTGTAGGGTAGGGTAGTGTAGAGATGGGTAGTGTAGTGTAGGGTAGGGTAGTGTAGGGTAGGGTATTGTAGGGTAATTTAGTGTAGGTTAGGGCAGTGTAGTGTAGTGTAGTGTAAGATGGAACGAAGTTCGCCGGGACAGCTAGTTATGAATAAAAAAATATAAAAAAAATGCTTACCTGATGTTTATTTATTACTAGCTGACCCGGCGAACTTCGTACCGCCTAATTATTGGAGGCATATTTAGTAAGTCACAAACACACGACACAATACTTTTTTTAATTTTATTGAAATTTGTTGCTTTTAGATTTTTAGGAATATTAAAGAATTATAGTATAGATGCACAGCAAAGAGACGTTTACATTTCAAGTGACATTTTACCATAGACATTTTTTTTTGAGTGAATACCGACAAATATTTACACTATAACTATCAAACTACATCTGTCGTTTTTTTTTTGACGGTAGCCATGGTTAGGAAAAGAAGAAGAACTACATCTGTCATCGAGAAAATAAATAATTCAAACAACTATTATATTTAAATTGTTGATATTTTAAAACTATTTTCCAGAAGTTATAGGGAAGCTATATATCCCTCAACTCCTTAAAATGCATTGTCCCTTTTGTAAAAAGTGGATGGAACGGCAGAACAAAAATAATAACTGTCCAGGTTGTATTAAATTATTATTAAGATATAGACGAATGCTACAACATAATCGCTGACACCTTCAGATTTTGTACCAAGTGTGGTAAGAATGTAGAACGAATAATACGCGTGAACAGGGCAAAAGTACAAAAAAATATATTAAAGCAAAAGCTGCTATCTAAACCAAAACACGTTTCTACAATGCCATCTTCATCATCTGAGGAGACATTCTGTGAATTAAATTTATCGGCCGCAGACATACAGGACATTCAAGTTATTGAAGACAGCCAAAAGCCCAATATCAAGAATGTTCTGGTAGATATTCAAGTTGTTGAAGACAGCCAAAAGCCCAATATCAAGAATGTTCTGGTAGATATTGATGTTATTGAAGACAGCCAGCAGCTCAACATTGATAATGTTCTGATCGAATCAGATTTGTCCGAGTCGCCTAGTACTTCCGCCATATTATCATGTCCTGGCGAGCCAAGTGGTTCCCAAGTAGATGGAGCCAAGTTGATGGAAATAAAGAGTTACTAATACACGTTGACATTGGCAAAATAATCGTCAAGCAAAGATGGAAGGCATAATTTGAAAAGAAAAATAAGAGTGATTAATATATTTTGAAAAAAAAATGTTGTATCAAATTGAGTTTTATTTTAGATATATACAACATATTATTATATAATTGTAAGGATCCAAATGCACATATTATATACATGTTAAGTCATTTATTTATATTTATACACTCCATATACAAAAATTTAAAATTTTCTTGGATGTGCTCGTTTCTGGACTGTGAACATGATAAACAAATCTTTGCTTAAATTAAATACAACACAGTTATCATCATCATGATATCGGCCAATAAATGTCCACTGCTGTACATATAATATACAGTTAATTAATATAGTGCTTTCTGGTAGACAATATTTTTAGTTTTTTTTTGCGGTGCGTAAATAAATAAGGATGTTGGTTTTCCGACACGCGAACACGCAACGTATAATTGTCCATATCTGAAACAGGGAAAAACTAAGTTTATTCCGCAAACTTGCAACGATTGGCCTTGCGATTTTTTTATGGTCATCGCAAAATCTAGACGCACGGGAAATTGCAACCTTTAAAATCAAATGGCAAATCCGTTTAGGTATTCGTGGGATTAAGACATCCTCTCCTTTGTATTTTCCTTTGATTATTTTAGCTTCGATGATGTTATTCATGAGTTTCTTCACAACCAATCTCGTTCCATTGCAAAGTCGAGGTTGATTAATATTACGCAGCATGATGACAACTGACCCTACTTTTAATTTCAAATTATGTGGTGGTAGTCCAGGCAAGTCCAATGAATTTAAAAATTCTGTAGGATAGTTGACTACGTCATCCTGGTTTGTAGCCATGTCAACTGATTTGTACGTAAACAACTCTCCTGGAAGGAAATTCTGAATGGTAGCATTGAGATCATCGACATCTTTGTTTTTTGCTGCCAATATTGCTCGTTCACTTAGCCAATCGTGGTTATTATAATTATTGTTGTTTAATGTCCGGAAAAACACGCTGAATAAGCTCCTCTTTCGATTCTGTGAAGTGACAGAAATCTGTGGGAAAAGTCATTAATCCGGTCGAGCTGTCAACTGCGACCTTACCATTGCCAATATCCAGCAACTGCTTCGAAAACACAGTCGCAGTTTGATTTTGTTGCAAAAACACTCGCATGTTAGTAGTTAATTGTAGTGTCTTTACGTGCCGCCACAAATTTGATGATTTTAGACATGCGTTTATTTCGTCAGCAACGGTCGATCAAGGAATTACTGGAAGAGTCTGACGAAAATCACCTGACAACAGTATCATGGCTCCACCAAAAATGTTTTGGTTATCACGTAAATCTTTTAACGTCCTATCTAGTGCCTCCAGCGACCTCTTGTGGGCCATTGTGCATTCGTCCCAAATTATCAATTTGCATACTTGGAGAGTCTTCGTCATAGCGCTATTTTTGGCGATGTTGCAAACTGGCGTTTCGTTGATATGCATGTTTAATGGTAATTTTAAGGCTGAATGTGCAGTTCGTCCGCCTTCTAATAAAGTTGCTGCTATTCCAGATAAAGCCAACGCTAGGGGTTACCTCATTTTGCGATCGGATCTTTGCTAATAGCAATGTAATTAGGAACGTTTTCCCAGTACCCCCAGGAGAATTTACAGCTTGTATCAAACGATCGTACGCAATCCTTTGTTCTTCGTTCAATTGCGGAACAGTTGTGCGAACTGCTTCGGTCATAGCTTGAGTATCGTACTGGAGTTCTCTTTGCAACTCATGGTTTAATGCATCTTGCATAGCACGATTGGGTGCTGTCAGGCCCAAACACGACAATACTTTAGTTGCCATCAATAAACACATATCTTCTATTATGATCAATGTGTCATTGTAAATCTCTGCCGTAATTTCCAATGTAGGATTCAAAGTTTCACAACGCACGCGATGCAACACATCCTCAGACATGTCATCCCTATATTTCATCCACAAATCTTTCGGATTTGAGGGGAAACATGTCGATATTATAATCGCAAACAGTGTGCGAATTTGATGCGGCGATGAAGATATCACGGAATCCTTGAGCGTATCATCTTAATGCGAATCGTTTTCAAGCAACCGTAATAATTGACACGCCTCACGGTAAGTCGCACACAGATGTCCATCACCTGTTCTCAATTGTTGAAAAGATGTCGGACCAGGAACATTCACCAATAACAATCAAAGATAATAACATTCATCGTTATTAGGATGTACTGTATATATACGGCCTATAGCATCTGTGGCAAATACATTTTCATATCCTTTAAGTGGTGTTCCTTGTTTACGACGCTGAAAAGACTTTGATGATGCGTTCTATGTGTAGTAGCGCGGCATATCAGCATACAGCAAAGTGCGAGCGAATTGATCAGTTTCACATATTGAGAAGAAACCTGTCAATTTGGTTACAGGTGGACGTGCCGCTCTATCCACAGCGTTGTTTGGGTTGAAATACACTCGTTGTCCATTTTCCAAATGAACTGCCAAATGGAATACAGTGGGATGTCTTTCATGAATTGCAAACGAAAATATGCGCCAAATAGCCTCATTGCTGCGTACATAGCGACCCATCTGATAGTGAGACACTTCATCATTTGTGTTTGTTACTGCGAAGATGGCCATGTCGCTACCTTTGTTAACATATTTACATATGTACTTTATGGATTTCACAGAGTTACAAAATTCCACATTGATGTGAGCTTCAAAAGTTTTGGACAATATGGGCGAGAACGGCACAATCCAACGATTGTCTACATGAAAATCTTGTCCTTTTATCTTGACATCTACAGATCGTCCACCGTCCTCAACTGATCGCCGACGATACAATGGGTAACCATCGATTCCCGAGATGGTTTCAGCAACCAAGTTTCTCGGGTACCGTTTGGAGCACTTGCCGTCGATCATACAGGGTGAGCTGTTGTTGATAACTCCGCAAGGTCCATGTATCATGTGTTTTGTTACTATTGTATGCAATTTTGGGTCAACCGTTTCATCAGGAATTTCGGCTGAAATAATGGAATCAATTTCTTCTGGCCTTATTTTGTCAACCAACCAGACTAATATATGAGCATGTGGCAAACCACGCTTTTGCCACTCAACAGAGTACACCCAACAACGTACTTGGCCATACAAACGATGCTTTGTAATGAAATTCATTAAAAATTTTAATTTTTGCTTGTAAACTCTGGCTGTGATGTCATGCCTATCAAGTGGTGTTTGGTTGTGTAGCAGTTCTTTTTTTATTTCAATCCATTGTGGGTTACAGGTGAATGTAATGAATAGGTCTGGACGGCCATACTTTCGAACATAAGACATCGCATCTTGAGCGTACTCGTGCATGTGGCGCGGGCTTCCGATGTAAGTGGCCGGTAAAATTGTCATTCTTCCTACATTATTTATATTGCCGTCAGCATTGATTGCATCGCGAAGATGAATGTACTCTTCAGATCGAAGCTGCTGTTGGTTTAGACGAATGTATGTCAATCGTTCAGTCTCAATTTTGACGTACATGTCCACTGCATACTGATGAAAGAGCCGTTGACACATCAAAATGTGATTTACTTCACCTTCACGGATCATGAGTCTGTATGCATAATAATTCATGGCACTGACTTTTTTGTGTGTATCAGCACCTGGAAGTACAAATGATAAAAAAATACAATTATATATTGAATATATAAAATATTTTATTTTGTATAATCTAATTACCTGTTGTTGGATTAACCATTTTGATATTAAAATGGTACCCATCTTCTCCCTGCCAGAAAATTAATGGGTATTGTAAAGCATCATAAGCTCTATGCGTTTCATATACACGTTTCAATTCATTGTTCCGGCGATGAAGTACAATATCTCTTGATTGCAAATTCTCTCTAACAACGACAATAGCCACTTCACTATTGTCGGTGAATTAAACCTCCTTGCATGCTCTCCAGCAGGTGTTTTGTCGGCTCTTATTACAATATTATGGCTGTCTGATGGCATCCTATCCAGTGCCATTTTGAACACCTTCACTAATTCATTATTAAGAAATTAAGAAATGTTTGCAGTTGTTGGACAATGGTTCGCTTGACGGTTAGATTATGACCACAACGTGTATCAACTTCCGCATCTTGATTGCCCATAAAATAAACTTGCAAAAATTTATGATCTGCATCTGGCACTGGCAGCATTGCCCCCAGTAGGTGATGAATTTGTCCTTGTATCTGTAATTGTTTAAGAACTGGTTAAATTAATTGTGATACAAATACAAATTAGAATTTCACTAAAACAATTATGGTATACTACCTTGAAAGTGGGCATGAACCCGTCTTGTACTATATGCGTTGCACCAAACGATGTCATTTGGAAGCAATTATTATATTTTTGGATGTTAGCCAAGAAGTGTTTAGACTCACTTTCCATCCCATTAACTAATGAGTGTAACGGTTCAGGTGGTGGAACCAATTGTGGCAATTGTACTTTGCCACCAGCACAACATAATCCTGCAGGTTCACTACTGTATTTTAATGCTTTACAATGTTGACAAATGATTGACATTTCTCCAATCGTCACAGATTTGTCGGCACTATAATCAATTTCCGGATCGTAGAAAAATGCTCCTCGTTCGAGGTTTACAGGAGCATTGCGTCTGCGGAATCGATTAAATTCATTATCCCGTGCTCGCTGCTGTTGTGATCGATGTGCACGAACTCGTTCCATTCTCTGCCTATCCACTTCATAGTTATTTACTCTTGAACGTAATTCTCCCATACTTGTACGACTGTGATCATTATTAGCCTCTCGCTGGTCATTAGTGCGGTTGGAGCGTAAAGTAGCTCGTTGCACATTTACACGACTTCGACGACCTATGACAGGTCGTTTTCTTTTCCTCGGCATTGTAAGCAGCGAGAAGAAAATCACTTTTAGCAGTATTTCAGTATTTCTCCAATTAAATGTTTCTTTTTTTAACATGAGATGACCAAACCAAGGATGTTAAAGTAGGAGCGCAGCAAAAAGTCTCTAAATCTATGGACAAAACAATGGAACGTTCGGATACACTTATTATTATAATAAAAATATTTTTGAGAGTTGGTAACACTGTAAGGTTGGCACCACAGAATAGAAGAATTAAATAGAACGCTGATGTTTATTTTTTAGTACTAGCACCGAGCGAGCCATTACACATACAGCACACTACAAACAGGTTGATGCTATTGGGTATTTTTTTAAAGTAACCTCCCCCAAAAACAAAAAAACAAACCTTTAAAATCATTTAATAAAAATAGACTTAAAATTGTATTAAATAAGATTGAGTTTATGAAAATTGACAGAATGACAACGGTAAGGTGATACCAGAATAGTAAAACTGCCCAGTTTAATTGTGAACACTAAAAGTTTAAAAAATAATGTGATTGTTTAGAACTAAATAAATAATATGTAATGTTGTGCAATTCATTAAAAAACATTTATTTCAAATAAAATTTCAGATCGTAATACTAGAAGTAAGGTTATTCAATTGAAACTTTCCGTGCAATATTTTTTTCATAAATGGTATCATTTTCATAGTGTTGTGGTTATATTAGGGCATTTTTTAAATATCGATAGATTATATTACGAATGCGAGGTATGGTAGGTTTTTCAGTTACTGCGTCGATTGCTACGAAAGTGACTACGGATCCGTCGTCAGAGACCTCAAGGACCGTCAGATATCGATTAGGTGTTTATTACACGTACTATAATATTACACGTACGTACACTTTACTATAATATAGTGTCACAGTTCTGTGCCATGCGCGCTGCGATACGGTTGATTTACCGAGTCAGGGAATTAATAGTGATACATTTTACGTGTCGAGTACGGCTCGCACCGCTGCTCGCGTCATCAAGAGCACCTCCGACGCGCCACTTATCGTCAAATAGCTCCTGGCGTTCCTGCAGCAGAAGCTGGACGTGATGGACGAGCTGTCTGCCATCCACATCTGTTCCAGCAACTTCAGCGTGAGTGACATCTGCAGCGCCAAAGAGGTGCTCTACCGGTCACTGAAGATCTGCGACACCTTCGCTCCCCATAGAAGGGGTGATGAACATGGAAAGATGTCCCTTCAAGACATCATTAAGGTCCTGAAGGAGACGGACTTTGACGATATGCCGTCGTTTGTGGCGCGGGAGCTGGCCAAACTACCGCCTGTCAGGTTCGACCACGTCGACGTCACCAGCCTGCTGAAGAACATCGTGTTCCTAAAAAAGAGTCTGACCGACATGCAATGAAGTACGTTCGCTACGCAGCACTGAAACTAGGCCAGCTTACATCGACGCGCTACGTGGAGCCCTCGACAAACAACCGACGTCGAGCTCCGTCGTGTCAGCGATTTCGTCGCAGCCTGTGTCGCCGCCTGTGAGCGCTGCCCGCGCGGCCGCTCAGCCCCGTGCGAGCTGCCGTGACTTCACCGCCACCGCACGCCACCGCCGGCGACCCGCACCACCTAAGTCGTCCGGAAAACCGAGGTCGCCGCCCACATCGAGCGACCCCTCTCGTGCCAGGGTGGATGAGGAGGGTTTCACCTTGGTACAGAGGAGGTGCAAATTCCGAAGGCAACCTCGCAGAAGCTTGTGTGGTACGGCCGCACCGGAAGAGGGCTCCGTGCTGCGTGCCGCCACACCGAACGTCGTGCTCTACGTGTCGTGGCTGCACCACTCGGTCACGGCTAAGGACGTGACGGAGTGCGTCCACCAGAAGTCCTTCTACGGCCTGCGGGTGTTCCCGCTGGAGTCGCGCCACTACGTGCACTTCACGTCGTACGTGGTGCGCGTGCCGAAGCCTCTGCTGGAGACCATCGCCAGCACCGACTTCTGGCCGAAAGATCGTGTTTCGGCGGTTCCGAGGCACCATGCCTATCAACGCCTCACCGAAACTACTAACATCTTGGTTAAGTTACACACTGACATACATATAATGTATTATATTTATAGTATCTATGTAATGTTATTTTTATAAGTTTTTTATATATCTATGGGTCTGTACTTTTAGTACTAAGTAACCTGAGAATAAATGAATAATAATAATTATATAGTAATTGAACCTAGCGGATCGAGTTCGGCACATATTACGCTCGAACATCTTTAGCGTGACCGAACTCGAAGGACTACGACGCGAGGTCGTTCCCGCCTCAAGATCCTCATTAAATGGCTCACGCCGTTTATCAGCGCCGCAAGTGGCTGAGCCAATTTCAGACCCACCACCTCCAACATCACTTGACGAGGTTTATGAGGCGGAAATGATATCCCAGGATTTGGAGCAAATCAGCAGTATACTAGAGGAGGTGATTTAGGAATTCCGCACTTTGTCTGCCGAGGAGAGGCCACGGCTTCCACGATTGCCCCTTAGCATCCGAAATCGGGATATCATTGAGGCCGTAAATCGCATGCTGCCAGAATATCTGGCGAACAGCTGCGACCTCAGTGATACGAACTCAATCCTCTTTGGCGCTGCAATGGCAGTCAGCCGTTTTATCGGTGCCAAAATGCCGGAGCCGGCTCGCACATCCCGTTCGTGGGAAAAGCCGGCATGGCAGAAAAGGATTGAGCGTCGTATTGCTGAGGCTAGAGTACTCATTGGCAAACTGATTGCTTTCAGGTCGGGCAACAGTAGGCCCCGAGTGATGTGCTCTGTCAGGCTCGCTTTTGCGGAATCAGACTTTGATCCCGCAGGACGCAATGCCATGAGATTAGTGACGGAGTGCATCGATGACCTGAAGCAACGGATAGCTGCGTGGGCAAACCGTATTCGGCGATACTCGGAGCGAGTAGACCGGTTTCGCCAGAATCACCTCTTCTTTAGTGATCAAAAGAAGTTCTACAGATCACTGGACCGACGTGCTGTGTTGAACACAGGCGAGAGACCGGTACATGAGGGTATTGTTGCCTTTTGGCGTAACCTGTGGTCCCGGCCTGTGCAACACGACGAGGGGCAATGGACAGCTGAGCTGGAGGAGGCATGTGCTCACATCGAGCCTATGAACCCCGTTACCATTAGTGCCAATGATGTGCTTCATGCGGTCCGTAAAGCTCCGAACTGGAAAACTCCAGGGAGCGACGGACTGCACCACTATTGGCTCAAGGGGTTCTATGCGAGTCACGAGACCTTAGCCAGCCAGTTCCAGCAAGCTCTCGAGCAGCGTCAGGTCCCGAGCTTCTTGACTACTGGGATCACTCATTTAGCTCCCAAGTCGAGTAATATCGCTGACCCTAGTCAATACCGCCCCATAACGTGTCTTTCTACCACCTACAAGACACTTACATCCATTCTGAAGGCCAAAATTGACGCCTTTATTGAGACGAATGATATCATGGCGATTACTCAGAATGGATGTCAGGGCGGAAGTCGCGGTACGAAGGAGCTACTCCTGATTGATGCGGTCGTGGGCAAATTGGTGAACCGCAATCGATGCAATTTCTCCGCTGCCTGGATTGATTATAAGAAGGCTTTCGAATCGATCCGCCATTCATGGTTAAAGAGGGTCCTTGAACTGTACAAGATAGATGAGACAGTTCGAAACTTCCTCAGATCGTGTATAGGGCAATGGAGTACGATCCTTAGTCTCCATGGTCAGCGGCTATCGAATGCGGATTAAGAGGGGTATATTCCAGAGTGACTGTCTGAGTCCCCTTTGGTTTTGCCTGTCCCTGAATCCACTCAGCTTTTTGCTAGAGAAATCTGGGACGGGATTTCAGTTTCGGAGAGGTGAATCACGCATGACCCACCTTTTCTACATGGACGATCTCAAACTTTTGTTTCAAATGCAACACGGTTGGAGGAACTGTTAAAAATCACTTGTGATTTTAGCAGTTCCATCAACATGGAGCTTGGAGTAGATAAGTGCGCGATCCTTCATGTGGACAGGGGTAGGGTGGTGCATTCAGACAGAGTTGAAATCGACTCCATGAACATCCGCACCCTCTCTGAAACTGAAACATACCGGTATCTGGGTATGTCGCAGAGCATTGGTGTTCACGAGGCAGCGATGAAAAAGGCGGTTTATGACGTGTTCTGGGAGCGCCTGACAAAAGTTCTTGAGAGCTATTTGTCGGGCGTTAACAGGATACGAGCATTCAACGCCTGGGGCATACCTGTTCTTTTGTACACCTTCGGCATACTCAGATGGTCACAGACAGAATTGGATGCCCTGGATCGAAAAGTCCGCACTACTATAACACTCCATAGAATGCATCACCCGAGATCTTCAGTGATGAGGCTGTATATCCCACGGAAAAGTGGCGGTCGTGGCCTTCTAAGTGGCAAACAAATGCACAAACGCGAGATATGCAGCCTCCGAAATTACTTCCTGACGAAAGTCGATAGTAACTTGCATAGAGTTGTCATAGCCTGTGATAAAGGACTAACCCCTCTATCCATGCCCCAAGAGAACTGGCAGGCGCAGGCTGTACTTAGCACTGCTGAGCGAGAGGCCATCTGGAAAGACAAAGAGCTGCACGGTAGGTTCTTTAAGGTTCTTTGTGGATCCTTCGTAGATCAGAAGGCCTCCGTGCACTGGTTGCGCTTTGGAGACCTTTTTGCGGAGACCGAGGGTTTTGTCTGTGCAATACAGGATCAGGTGGTCAAGACGAACAACTATAGGAGGTTCATAATAAAAGACGGCACCTTGGACGTTTGTCGGTTGTGCCGTCAACCAGGGGAGACCCTGCGTTATATAATTTCCGGTTTTTCCATGCTTGCCAACACTGTGTATTTGCACAGGCACAACCAAGCAGCCAGGATCCTACACCAAGAGATCGCTCTAAAGTATGGACTCATATCTCGGCGGTTGCCGTATTACAAGTACACGCCGGAGCCGGTTCTCGAAAACGACCGCGCCAAGCTCTACTGGGACCGACCCATCATCACGGACAGGACTATTCCTTCGAATAAGCCTGATATCGTGTTGATGAATCGGGCGCAGTCAATGGTGTTTTTGGTTGATATCACTATCCCATATGACGAAAACCTCGTGCAGGCTGATGCCAATAAAATATGTGGCGAGTGGAATCCACTGAAATCATCCCCGTAGTCCTGTCCGTGAACGAACTAATTTCAGTCGACCTTGAACGTTACCTAAGGCGGCTGGATCTCCGAGGCAGAACAATAATTGCAGCAATGCAGAAAGCAGTCCTCCTCGATAATGCCTGGATAGTTCGACGCTTTCTCTCCCCGTCGCACTGAACTCCAGCCGACTGTGCTTCTACTGGAGGTGCTCCTGCCACTTCGCTGCGTGCGAAGTGAGCAGAGTAGCTTAAGTTTTATATATTCAAATAATAATTAAAATTTCATTCTCATAACCTTCATTTTATTATAAAATATATTTTAACTGCTATAACATTAAAATATATTCTTTACTTACGTGTCAAAAATTATAAACATTAGCCATATATATTTTCCTTAACTTAAAAATACACAGGCTGTTTGTAATAGATATAGTGCAGAAAAGTGAAATGGGAGCTGGGATCAAATGAAACATTTTGATAGCTTCAACGACAATCCTACAGTGCCGTGGTCTATATACTCGTATATGTGCATTTCAAACATTGAACATTTAATATTTTGAAAAACATTTAACATTTTAGGACTATCTTAAAAGGATCACATTATTTCATTCGACTTCACCCAGCTCTAGCTCCAATTTCATATTGCACAGTGTATATATTATATTACAAAATTATAGGAGATAAAAATAAACTTATTGTTATTTAATAAACCTGCGTAATTTAGTTTTTTTCATGTACAGGACTTTTGTGACAGTTGTCAATATAAAACAAATGTTTGGATGCGCATAATAATATCTACAATACAAAATAAGATAAATATTAACTAAAAAAATTGTGTCTGTCATGTCTAATTATCTATTTATTATTAATTATTAATTATCTAATTGGGTCTCAGTCAAAACGAACCCAACAAAACATAAATGTGAAATGGGGCCAAGTTCGATATAAAAAAATTACAGCGATCCAAATGGGTAGGTACCAAGTTCTAGGTATAGTGGTTCCTAAAATTAAATCATAGCTACGGAACTTCAAATAGAAATATTTATTTTAGACTTCTCCAAATAACAGAAAAAAGTACAACGGTTTTCAGTTTCTTAAAAAAGTTGTTATGTTCTGTGCTTCTGCATGGTGTAACTTGGAAAGATTTCAGTATTCAATTTTATTCAATAATGAATATTATTTACTTTTAAAAAGTAAGCTTTGCTTGCTTGGCGCCTTGATCATTTAAACTTGCCAATTTAAACCATTTAGTAGCACAAAACATTTTTTTTAACTGAAAACCGTTGTACTTTTTCTATTATTTGGAGAAGTTGAGAATAAATATTTCTGTTCCGTAGCTATGACTTAATTTTAGGAAGCACTATACAACTTGGTACCTACCCATTTAGATCACTGTATTTTTTTTACATCGAACTTGGCCCCATTTCTAATTTATGTTTTGTTCGGATATCATTAAATTATGTAAAGTACAAATACTAATTTCCTATTCTTATTCAACTAATAGATATACATATAAGATATTTTTGGTGGTACTGAACCCTCGGTGCGCAAGCCAGAGTCACACTTAGCTAGTTTTTTTATTTTTACTTAAAACGTCCAATAAACCCATTGCGATTCCAAAACTCAAATTAAAAAAGTCACCTGGAAGTGTCCCATATAATTATTCCAATGAGCAGTGGTGGTACGGAACCCAAATTGTGTGAGTACGACTAACACTTGGCCATTTTTTGAGTTATTCTCTTGTATACGTCCAATAACCTACCTCAGTGCCAAACTTAAAGTTTCTAAGTCACCTGGAAGTGGTCTATATATTTTATGAGTATTGGTGATACGGAACTCTTGGTGCACGAGTACGACTCACACTTGGCTAGTTTTATAATTTTTCCTTTATATATGTCCAATAAATTATCTTCATGCCAAATTTCAAGTTTCTGGTCTTCTTGTCGAACTCTTTTGGAACTGGTAATTGTGTCTTCAACTACGTGCTGTTTTCGTTTCAGAGCCGATCCAGAAACATATACTTTTATTGGACTTGTATCAAACTGAAAAAAAATCGAAGTACCTATATAGGATGTTAATAGAACACATTTTTTTAAGAAAGCTACTCATGAAACTGAACAACTTCTGTTTTAAAACATTACTGCAATTTCAGAATTTATATAAAGTTAGAATACAACAACAACCTAACAACCTGTACATAGAACAGATGGCTGTTGGTGCAGTCAAGTTCTTGAGTGGCGACCGCGTAACGAAAAACGTAGATTGGGCAGGCCTCCAACTCGGTGGACCGACAACCGCTGCTTGCAGGCAGCGTAAGAGCGGTCGTTGTGGATAACCTTGGGGGAGGCCTCTGTCCAGCAGTGGACGTCCCTTGGCTAATAAAATGATGTACCTAAAGCGGGTTCCGATGCGAAGATAATAAAACCCTTAGTTACTATTTTTAAACAATGTAATGTTACTATACAATACATAAATACTTCGTACTTACAAAAAGTAAACCTAATAATTTACTACCCTAATATTTAATATTTACCGTAGTCCGCGGACTGCTTAGTCGTGCCACTGTAAATAGGTACTTATTGCTGTTTATAACTGTCAACATATGCGTTGCTTAGCAACCTTTTTCTGTTGACTTCGAGTTTTATGTTTTTACGAATGGGTAACAAACTATTACGTTTTTTAAGCCACGAAATACTTTGTTGCTTACCTGTACTAATGATTTATTTCAAGGAAAACTAAACTAAAGCTTTATTAAAACTATAATTTTTGCTACTTAAAGATGCTTACTAGATACTTACCTACTTACAGTAAAAATATTCATGAACAAATCAAACACTTTCATCTAGCCCCAAACTATGTTTCCCAGTACTATGGGGTTGTAAATTTGTAAAAAGTAAAGAAAATATTAGAACGACCGATACGTACTGAAGTCAGTATGCAAACGTCTACATGAGGCAGAGCAAAACATTTTATGTATTTTTTGTTTGGTGTAACCACAAAGTCATCATCGTTAAAATGCTTTGAGCAAACAGTGCTTGTTTTTGTGGGAAACCAATTACTGTTACGCCCTGTACTTGTGATCCACTTTTCCTTCAATTCAGGATTTTTTGGAAAACTGAAAGTATAAATAAAAATATATCGTTGAAAAATATCGACAACACCCTCGCACTAATTATCAAAGACCCAAAAACAAATATTCATATTTATATAACTATTGATTTTCATTAATGTTTTTCACTTACACATGGTAAGAAACTCCTCCATTTTTTAAATTCACTTTACTACTTGCATTTTTGCAGCTTATTACAGCACATTTCGGCATTTTGTCACAAAAATACTCGGAGCTCAGCTTGTCCTGAAGTTGTGCAATTTCTGCGCAGTACAATCATTTACGAATGACAGCAACATACCCGTTTATGCATGAAGGCGACGCGCGTGCCACGCCTCCTTACGCAATCTATCGGAGCGGAAAAAAATTTTCTTATCTGTGGTTGGCACCCATCAAACATGTCAATAAATATTTTGAGAGTTGGTAACACTGTAAGGTTGGCACCCATCAAACATGTCAACACATTAATTATTTTTATATTTTGAAATTTAAATACACGATGTTATGAGCAAAGTTGATATTATGTTGTCGATTCAAAAGTCTTGTTTTAATGCGTTCTTCAATTCGAGTGGAACTGAGAGTACAAATACCGTCAAATGTTTGACAGAAAGTAAGTGGTCAACTTATAAATGGGAAAATGGAATTGTCGTCTTACTCTATCTTACTCGCAATTTTTCCTTATTTGCTCACCGTTTAGACCTACCCTGGACTACGACAAACATTTTAAAACCAAAATCAGCTCAATCGGCCCAGCCGTTCTCGAGTTTTAATCAGACTAACGAACAACAATTCAGATGGTTTTCTTTGAACATCCAAAAACTTCTCCTACAATGTTACATTTCTTTGCCATTAAAACCCACTAAACATTGGAACTCACTATAATTGTACACTAATATGGTTTAGTACACTTTCTTATGTTTTCATTATACACTATTTACTTCACAAATAAATGTTTTCCACGTGTAAACAAATCACGGCGCCATGATGGCGAACGCGCGGCCCTTTCTACAAAAGTTTCATCGCATTTTTCACTAAGTATTTTAGAACTATGACAAAAACTTATTATTTACATATAATCTACATTCTTTTCTATTATTCTTAGATATCAGATTCATAAATGAAACTATCTTTTTCTCCTTAGAAACATCACTTTTCACTATCACAACACGACTCTGGCTGAACAGAAAAATGGCCGTGCGGTGCAACTCAATTACCTATTTTATTTTTTTACTGGCTAGTAATCAAAGCCTGCCCCATAATCCCTACTAAAATCCGGTAACATACAAACAAAGATTGCATATAAAAATACTTACTACCAACCTAGATACCTGTATATCCGTAGATAATCAGATACCGATCATAGAGAAGTTTATTCCGACCGGGGTGCGTCGTAAAAAAAATCATCTCTTCTTTGTCGCACTCTTCATTTTCTGAAGGTCGTGTCTAACTAGGTCGGTTCTAGTTGTTGTTGGTAGGAAACAGTGGTTGTTTTAATTAAGTTGCGCCAAGAGTCCCTGTCTTCAGCCTGTCAAAGAAATCATAGGCGAGAATTTATTCCGACCGGGGTGCGTCGTGAAAGCATTGCAATAATAAGGTTTTTTTTGTAAGGTTTGTGTATTAAATTTGTTTTGTAGTAAACTTGAACTGTTTCCGTTGCGTTATGGTTGGTTCATCGTCTTTCCCGCCGAGACGGACTTCATGCATTCTAAACGAGAGGAATCCATTGTAGACCATTCCATCGAAGCGGTAGGTTCCCTTCTGACAGGTTTTGTCCGCGAGCCGACGTGGTTTACCAGGCTATGGTCGCAGCTTACACTAAGACATCTTGGAGCCACTGGCGAGGGTTTGGAGGGCGCCTAGGCCCTGAGGAGTAACATTACCCACAATGGGCCGGCAGATGGCCTTGGCGGGCCTGGCGAGATAGCAAGGCAATGGCCAGACAAATCAGCTGATCTTCTCTCCGGTCGTAGCGATTCTCCGTTCAACTGGATACACAGAAGAGAGGACAAGTGTGTGCATCTGCGTTTGCGCGTACTCTTGTGCACCCTAATATCTCCTGTGGACCTGCCTGCTTCTCCCTTGCCCACACTGTACGCGGGAGTTCCCCGCTAAGATCGGCTATAGTAGCCACATAAGGGCGCGTCTAAGTCAAAACCAAAGCATATATATTAGTACTAACATATAGTATGGACACTCCTTGCCGCTCTCTAGATTCCGACCTCACCCCCTCGTCATCCAGATTGATACAGATTGGTTATAGTTTGGTTCTCGAACGTATAGGATTTCTTCGTGATTTTGTTTGTTCTGTCATTTGTTTTTAGATATGTCATTTCACGACTTTTGTATGCAGTGTCCGGGGTGTGTCAAAACACTACAGCACAACGCATACCTACTTCCCATACGTGGCGATTTAGTTTATTTTATTTTTTTACTTAGCGAATCTATACGTGTCTTGTCTGCTCGTGTAATTGTTTTGTGTTGAGTTGTAGTGTTGTGTCTAATAAATGTTTGAATCTGATTTTGAAAATTTAATTTAGGAAATGACAGCAGTCGCTGTGCTCGAAATCGGCTGGATAGGCATTATTAATTGGTTAGTCAATTAGCTTAAGATCGGGGTTCGATTCCCGGCGGAGTTTAACTTTGTAAGACTTGCTTTAGTTGATAAAAGGTCATCTTCTAGGCCTGCCTGGCTAGCTACCACTGTCTTATCTAAGTCTTGCCGCCAAACATCAATGTTTACAGCATTGATGTGTTCCGGCTTATAGATAAGATAGCCAGTTCCCCATTGTGTTGGGGAATCTTGGTAAACCCGCTTCCATCATTTACTAGTAGGTGACATTATTCCAAGGGCTTACCAATTGGGATCAAAAGAAAATATCTAATGATTTTGATGATTCTCTACTTCTATTATTCTTTTATAGTTTTTGAAAACTGATGTTCCAAGTTGTATCTCAAAATGTACAATAATTTATTTCTAATTTTTATTTTTATTAACATATCCTCTTATTACATAGCTTAGGCTAAACACTTCTAAGAAGGCTTCTATGCTCATTTGATTGATAGATGATAGTGTCGTCGATAAATCATATTTGAGTAACATTCGAAACATACGATCCTGAGTAATGACAGCCCAATCTCGCAAGGTCGAAACAAATTTGAAAAAAATTTGCCGCTCGTAGAGACAGTGTAACAGAAACCAATTTTATTTATTGGCGTGGCATATTACAGTTTGGTAATTGTGTATTTAAAATAATACAATAACGTTCGAAACATTTGGTCTTAAGTAATGACAGCTCATTGTCACAAGGGCGAGATAGAATTAGGCTACTGCAAATGATGTCATGTCAAGAACTTAAGAGAGATTTGTAATGCACCGGCACTAGCATTACAAATCCAAAAACAAATGAAGAAAGTGAAAATGATTTACGAATTCGGCTGAAGGACTCGTTTCCATGGCCAAGAAAAATTCACAACAATCACAAGTGTCACAGAAACCGATTTTGTTTATGGGGGTGGCATTAAACAGTTCGGTAACTGTATTTATAACAATACAATAACGTTCGGAACATTACATTCTTAGTAATAACAGCCCATTCTCGCAAGGTCGAGATAGTGTCACAAAAACCGATTCTTTTGAGGTGGTGGCATATAACAGTTTGGTAACTGTATTTCAAATATTAATACAATAACGTTCGGAACATTCGATCTGTAATAACAAACCATTTTAGCAAGGTCGAGACAGTGTCACAGAAACCAATTTTTTTTATGGGTGTGGCATGTTATAGTTTGGTAACTGTTTATTTAAAATAATACAATAACGATCGAAATATTCGATTCTAAGTAATGACAGCTCATTCTTTCCAGGTCGAGCTAGGAGTGTTACCAAAACCAATTTTGTTTATTGAGGTGGCATATCACAGCTTGCTGTGTGTTCAAATAATACAATTAACGTTTGGAATATTTTATTCTAAATAATGACAGCTCATTCTTGCAAGGTAGAGATAGGAGTGTCACAGAAATGTTATGTTATGTCGGCGATCCATCTTAGTGTTGACCAGATTATTAAATGTCCAGAAATTTCATCGCGGGGCTCCGAAAAATATTAAGGTTACGTTCGTTAACATGTGTGGTACCACAGTAGAACGGAGCTCCATCGACCTATGTCCGATTTTTCGGAGCCCGGCCCAGGAATTAAGTGAACTGGCTAATTCCACCGACATGTATAAAAAATGTGAAAATAACTCTATACTTATGTCATGCGTACGAAAAGTTAGCTTAGTCCAAATATTATGTTGAATCCAAGCTCTTTGGTTAATTCATGAACATTTCTGAGCTAAATTAATAATTGTTTCATTTTTTTAAAATATTTCCAGTGGTCATAATTCTGCTATTCAGAACGTAAGAAATAAACAACTTCAATCATCAACTTTTGTAAATTTAATTATCTGTCTCTACCTCTACATAAACAATTTAGCCACCCCCGTGTGGAGTAAGGTCTATATTTCCCACAACATGGGAATACATCTGTGTTTCACTACCATAGCCCAGTTCTGGTGGCACCATGCTTTGTTATTGAATGAGTTTTCTCAGAAGTCATATCATTGTCTGTTCAGTAATGGAGGTCCACATCGGGTCCACGCTCTCTCTGAAGAACCTCCAGAGGACTGATATGGGCACGTACTTGTGCATAGCGGCTAACGGCGTTCCGCCCACCAAAAGTCGCCGGTACGACGTTTCCGTACAAAGTAAGTTACTTTTGTCTTAATACCGTTTATTTTTATTTTTATTTCAGTTTTACATCTATAGTTCTATACAGCGTGTAAAAACCGTTAACTGGGGCTTCTACTCATTGCCCTAAACATCTTTCCCCGAAGGAACCCATAGTTTAGAAGATCAGGTGATCGTTTTGTATGAAGAGTTCAAAAATTATTTTGCGATTTCAGCAAACTTGTAGAACGAAAGTTGTTCAGTATGATAAGTAGAAGCCCCAGTTAACTGGACCTTCACCAATTATGTTACACCCTAAATAACTTACGATAAGGTCTAAATTTCAGTTCTCCTTACGTAGTAGTGACAATGATAAAAACCCTTTTCTTAGATTAAAAATTTCAATATCTTTAGAATCTCACTTTGGAAATACTTATTTATTCTTAGTTATTAACATTTTGTGTATGCAAACTAGTAACAAATAATAACTTTATTTATTTTTTAACAAAGTCAAGATCTGTTTGAATTACGACTTAGTTGAATTTGTGCATTTTATTGGTCTTATCACTAGCGTCTTCAAGGGACTGCAAAACCAATCTGCGTCTTTCTTCCATTAGGTTGCTGGTGAAGTCCGAGTTTTTTTTGTTTCTGTTTGAACGGCGAGTTTTGAAAATCTTAGACCCGACTGTTTGGATAATTTCCACTAATTTGTCATTATAATGCAATGATTAACGCTAATCTGAAGACAATGATTAATCTGAAGACGCTTCTCAGTATCGACAACTAAACAGGCAGATCTTTAGTCCCTGACTCGCGATTTGCGCCGGTATAATACATATTATATTAAAGCATCGATTGAGAAAAACAAAGGCTCAAAAGTGTTTGAGAGAGATCTGTCTGTTGGAAAAACCAGCTGACCAAGCTTAAGACTGAGATGGCAGGATCATAATATCTTCTAAGGCTGAGTTGCTGGAAGAAAATGAGAAGTTTTACGGACAATTGTACACGAATACACGTCTGTCTGTCAGTGATCTGGCTAAAGATCCAAGAGTCAGACTAACCCGACACTATACCGAAGATATTCCGGACGTCAGCCTGTAAGCCCAAGAATGGAATGGCTCTCAAACAGCTTAAGAACAACAAGGCACCGGGTGATGATGGAATTACGGCTGAACTTCTGAAAGCAGGTGGATCACCGGTACTACAAGGTCTTCAGAAGTTATTTAATTCAGATATACTTGACGGACATACGCCTTAGGCAAACCACACAAGTATGGTCGTGATTTTCTTTAATGAGGGTGACAACACCATGCTGAGGAACTACAGACCCATGTCACTTCTGAGCCATGTTTACAGGCTGTTTTCGAGAGTCATTACAAATCGTCTCGCACGCAGGTTTGAAGACTTCCAGCCTCCCGAACAAGCTGACTTCCGAAGAGACTTTAGTACCATAGACCACATGCTTGGGGTTTTCTAGACCATGAGAAAGCCTTTGATACAGTCAAAACCGGGGCTGTGCTACAGTCTCTCCAGCGGTGCCGATTTGACTATCGATACATGGAGGTGTTGAAGTGTCTGCATGAAAACGCCACTGTGTCGATTCGCCTTCGAGACCAGAACTCGAAACCTATTCGGTTGCAGCGGGGGGTGAGAGAGGTAAACGTCTTATCTCCGAATCTGTTCACCACCACCCTCGAAGATGTTTCCAAGCTTCTGGACTGGGGTTGGACTCGGCATCAATATCAACGGCGAGTACATAATCTACCTCCGATTACTGGCAATATAGAGGTCATGGCTGAGACTATGGAAGACTTAAGCACAATGCTCGATGGCCTCAGTAAAATCTCTCAAGAAGTGAGTCTTAAAATGAACATGGACAAGACGAAAATAATGTTAAATGTCCTTGTCGCACCCACTCCTCTAAAGTTCGAACTCTGCACTCGAAGTTGTTGACGAATATGTGTACCTAGGACAAACAGTCCAGCTAGGTAGGTCTAACTGCAAGGAAGAGATCAATCGGCAAATCCAACTCGGCTGGGCAGCGTTCGTGAAGCTTCGCAATATCTTCACGTCCCAAATACCGCAGTGCCTCAAGACTAAAGTCTTTGACCAGTGTGTGTTGCCAGTGATGAAATACGGAACTAAGACATGGTCGCTTATTATGGGCCTCATTAGAAAGCTCAAGAAATAAAGAAATCGCTTTGAGCGATAAGACCACCCAAGTTGTACCGCTATAGTTCCTTTTTTTCGTTTTTATATTTTTTTATATTTTTATTAACTAGTGTGTACAATAAATAGTATTAATCTTATCTTATCTCAAGGTCACCCAAAGGGCAATAAAAAAATATATTTTTTTTTCATTTTTAACAAGGAGTACATTTTGAGTTGGAGTCGGTGACTCCTTTTAAGCATATGCTCTGAATTTCTCTACGCGATCGAATCAGAAATGAGAAGATCCGCAGGAGAGCCGAAGTAACCGACATAGCTCACAGAATCGCTAAACTGAAGTGGCAGTGGGCAGGACACATAGCCGTATTTGTATTAATACATTTTTTTTATGTTCTTCAGTGGAGCCTTTGCTAAAGGCAGTAAACCCAGTGGTGCTCCGCGCAGCTGACATGCAGGCGACACTGCAGTGCCGCGTCGAGGCCTCACCGAAGTCACTCAACACCTGGCAACGGGGGAGATCTCAAGCAGGTAAATATAGCAGAGTTGCTTAGGAGGCTGTATACTAGGTTGATTAGATTGCTATTATAATCATGCCTGTTTCCATCCAATTGGGGTTGACAGCAATATAGTACTATTAATAAATCTAATTAAAATATGTTTAAGCTCCTCGACAGTAAATTGAGATGAGCCTTTTAAAGAATCATGATCCTTTATTTTTGATCTGAGGATAAACCTTCCTTATTGTCTGACATAACCTTTACTTGAATTTTCTTTAAAGGGCGGAATATTCTTCGAACTTATACAACTTCCGTTGTACAAGCGTTTTAAAGTAAAATTCTAAATTACTCTCTTAAAATATTTTGTCATCTTCCCGTAGGTGGCAAGCTGTTTAACAGTTCCAAACACATCATATCTGAGGAGGTTCTCAACGAGTACACCCTGGTGATGAACTTGACCATCACTCGACTGAAGAAAAGCGACTTCGGAGAATACTCCTGCTCGGCAGTCAATGGATACGGCAGGGCGGATGGAGTCATAAAGCTTAAAGGTGAGCATTCTAAATAAACAGACATCTCGTAACGAAAAGTCATCTTCAGTCATAGTCTGGGAAATCTAATTGCTAAATCAAAGGGATGATGTTGTAAAGTACTTACCTACTCATCTCTAAATTAAAAATGCGATTCGCATTTGAGAATATTGTTAATACTAGTTTTTGCCCACGGTTTCGCCACCGTGGACATCGTTTTAGCCGCAAGAGGCTAGCGATCGTGGACATGAGTTTTTTTTCAGAGCTCTCAGGACCTTTATTTGGCTATTCTGATCAGCAGTCTATGTCACTTCACACCCCTACAACCAATTCTATACAAAAAATCACTTTAATCCGTTGTTCCATTGCGACGCCGACGTGCGCGAGCGTAAAAATGAGTTTTCCCCAGATCCCTTGAGAACTGTTTCAAGATATTATGATAATTAGTAATTTATGTCATTTTCCACCTTCCTAACCATCTTTGTGCAAAAATCACAACAACCCATATTTCCTTTGCGGTGTTAAAGAAATTAACCAAAAAAATAATATTTAATCACTTTCCCTCAGGAACTGAATATGCTATTTTCACGAGATAAAAAGTAGCCTATGATCCTTCCCAATGACACAGGCTACCTGTATGCTAAATTTCATCAAGATTGGTTTAGGTATTGAAGCATTAAAGGGTAACAAACAAACGCATTTTCACATTTATATTATTAGTAAAGATTAACAGAACTCGACGCTGACATTTTGATATTACGAGTATAACTTGGTCGCTTTTTAATTCAAAGAAATTATATATTTCCTTTTTTTTTTTACTATTGGTAAACCCTTGACAACATCTCACCTGGTGGTAAGTGACGATGTTGCCGAAGATGAAAGAATCCCCAAAGCAATGGGGAGGAGAACTGGCTATCTTATCTTCATGCCGGAACACACCAATGATATCAACATTGATATTTGGCGGCAAGACTTAGATAAGATGGTGGTAGCTAGCCAGGCGGGCTTAGAAAATGTCCTACCACCAACCAAACCGAGTCTTACAATTGACCCCGCCAGGAATCGAACCCGCGACCTCCTGTGTAAAACCAATGAGCTTTGCCTCTGAGCTACGGAGGCGGTTAAAAGCGGCTTTACTTATGTTACCTATTTATTTTTAAATCGCGTCGGTGTCTCAACGGTTACGACTGTGTTCTCATAGACAGACGTCCATTCGAATCCAGACAGCCAACGCTATAATAAATTTTTGGATACTTACGTAAATTTACTCACAGATTGCTTAAACGGTGTATGAAAACATTGTGAGGAAACCTGCACAACTGATTCCAGTTGTGTCTGAAGGTCGCGTTATCATACCCTACACGTAACCGTAGCTGATACTACATTCAACACCAGAGAACCACTGTTCTATACCTTGGATAGCATAGTTAATGGGGATGACGAATGCTTGTGATCTGATTTACTTTTTGTCATCTGTCAAAAACGTCATTTTGTTCTAAAAATGTTTGACATACCTAGGCGTGACGTCACAGTTTTGCAGCGTCATTTATGTACTCATTTTGTGGTTTTGGTGAATTAAAAATCGAAGACTTGATGGAAAACAAAACGAGTAAGGTTTTCCGAAGTTTCAGTAAGAGGGCAATTTAGTGATCAAGAGTTCATATTTTACTTCTGATGCTGTCGTCATCCCTATTGTGCCACACGATAAGAAAGAAAAGATATACAACAATTATTGGACGAGGATCTTGGGTTCGATTTCCACTCAGGGCATTCGTGTGGCAGATAGATTTGTTTGCTCTGTGTTCAATATTTGTATTTAAAATGTATATAAGTATTTTTATCTGTCTCTGCTTCTCATATTACGTGGAATCCTAGTTCGGGATCAGATGACCGTGTATGATTTGTCCCAATAGGTATATTAAACATTATTGAACCAAGTGTAATCATGATCTTTACGTATTCAGCAGAGCTGCAGCAGACTACGACCACGACAACCACGACTACAACAACAACAACAACTCCCACGCCACGCAAGAGGACTACCACGTCAACCACGCAGCCGCCGAAGCAACACCCGAAGAAGCAGCACAACCAGAACACCATAGACTCGGAGCTGCGACAGGCCGAGCTAAACAACGCGCTGAACTTGTACGACGTGAACGTTGGTCCTCCCAGCGCTAATAGTACTCGGAATGAGTACGCACAGCGGACGGAGCGCCAAAAAGTGCGACCTTCCGGCCCTCCGCGGCCCTTCATCGTCTACAATAACGCAACACATACAATTTTATCGTGGATCGTGCTAACGGCCCTACTTGTCAAACTTTTGCCGTGTATATAAAACTTTTGAGACTTATTTATTATAATATACTTTTATTAAGGGCCGCCAAGAGGCTCGAGTTTCCATACAAACGTAGTTCCGCTTTAATACAAAAACTACATTCCAAATTGAATCCAAACTTTGCAAATATATTGAGGAGACACATATTGATGTTTGTAATTAGTTTTCAATGTATTAATATAAAACAGAAAAAAATAAGAGCAGTTTCAACTTTCAGTACAAAACTAATTTAAGCTTTAATTACGTTAAAATTTACTACGATGAAAACTAATTACAAACATCGATATATGTCTACTCAATATATTTGCAAAGTTTGGATTCAATCCGGCATGTAGTTTTTGTATTAGAAAAACTACGATTGTATGGAAACTCGAGCCTCCTGGGGACCCTTAATAAGCAGTAAAGGTAGAGATGAAAATATAGCTGTTGAATTTGGATCCGGTATTGGAATAGTAATTTTGAGGTTGTTGTATTTATACAAATGATCGCCGGTATTATGGAGACTTAAAATAATTTCAGCCTTAAAATTGAAAATAAAGACAATAAAGTTAAGGCTAAGTTTGTCTGAATCTTATCTTTTATATACTCAACTTTACGAAGGCAACTGTTTTAAGTTTATAAAAGTTTTTATTTGTTAAAAATAATGGCATTGTTTAGTTTTTATGAACCCAACTTAATCCAAAAACCATTTCGAGGAAAAGCTTCTGCGATAATTTTCCACATATTACTCAGATTTCAGAAATTTCAAGTAATTTGTTTTATTAAAATGCGATTTGCTCTCAATTGGCCTACGATGACGTCACTGCCAGCATTACACAATTGGCATTGTTCAGATTTTTTTACAAGGCACGTAAATAAAAGAAGCATTTAAAGATACAACGATTTTATACTATAAACACATACTAAATAATTTAATTATATTCATAATCGTCAATTGAAATTAGTACCTTTAGGCCTTTTCTGTTATGGTATTTAGGCCTGTGACATCATCATAAATCTTCGAAAGTTTGACATTTGAAAAATTACAAAAAAACTAGCTGTTTCCCGTGGCTTCACCCGCGTGGACAACGTTTCTATGAGTTGTCGAAGGTGCGCAGTGCGCGAGCCGCAAGTGGATCGCGAGCGTAGAAGAAATTAGCCTATGTGTTAATACAGGTCCTAATCTGTCTACCTACCAAATTCAGCCAGATCTGTTCAGTAGGTTTTGCGTGAAAGAGTAACAAACATACATCCATACATTCTTACAAACCTTCGCGTTTATAATAAATATTAGTTAGATAACCAAGGACTGAAAAAAAAATCCAATTAGTTACTTCTACAGTCTACTTTTAATTATAAAAAAACACCTTAATTTTTTAACAATGCCAATTGTATGTAATATTTTTTTCTATATCATATCTGATCATATCAGTCAGCTGTAACTTCTTTTTACTTTGCACGTATATTGTGTACCTATTGTAAGTTTTCTTAGAATGTAACTTGAGTATTTCTCATAACAATAATTTTCTTTAGTAAGTACTCGTATTCAAAACGTACTTTTTATTAGATAGTTTGTAAATACATTGTAATCAGTAATTTATAAAGAAAACTTGCCATCAGATGAGATGATTTCAAGGGCTTAGCAATTGTAAAAAAAAATGTCATGGATATTTCAAAAAAAAACTTACATTAAATTGTGACAATAAGAAAGGAAATATATTTTAGGAAGTACAGCTCGCGTTACGTAAAAAGAGCACTGCCAGTTGGCCGCGCGCAATCAATTTTAGCCCTTATGTGTAAAGCTTTACGGATGTAGCAAACTTCCCCCACACTGCACTCAGTGTTCTTTTCACGTGACTCGGGGTTTAGATCTAGGCCTTAGAGAGTGTTAAGGTTATGGAGACCAACATGAATAAAAGAAATCATAGTTATTAACAAAACTTACTTTATATTGTATCAATAAGAAAGGAAGTACATTGAGGAAGTACACCTCACGTTACGTAAAAAGAGCAATACCAGTTGGCCGCGCGCAATGAAATTTAGCCTTAATGTGTAAAGCTTTACGGACGTAGCAAACTTGCCCCACACTGCACCCAGTGCTCTTTTCACGTGACTCGGCGTATCGATCTAGGACTTGGAGAGTGTTAAGATTAGAGACCAACATAAATAAAAAAATGTCATAGTTATTAACAAAACTTACTTTATATTCTGTCAATAAGAAAGGAAGTACAATTGAGAAAGTACACCTCGCGCTAAGTAAAAAGAGCGATACCAGTTGGCCGCGCGCAATGAAATTTAGCCCTAATGTGTAAAGCTTTACGGATGTACCAACTTTCCCCCACCACTGCACCCATTATTCTTTTCACGTAATTCGGGGCATACATGGATCTAGGACTTGGAGAGTGTTTTAAGGTTATAGAGACTAACAAAATACATTATGTGGCTGACTTGTCTTTCGTGTCTTGGATTTTCTTCGATAAAAACAAGGAATCTTCGATAGTATGCGTATAATCAAAATGAAAATTAGATTAATGTAAAAATACAAAAGAAAGAGACTGGTGCGTTGATGTTTCGACCATAGATGAATGAAGAGGAAGTTTTTTTTATTTTTATGGCTCAGGCATCGCGGCAACATCTTCGGGGGCCTTGAAAGCTCCAGTATTGGCAAAATTGAAAGGACTGACGTACACAAAATGATTTGGCGACTTTGAATTAAACAAGTAGGTTAGAAGTTGTGGAGAATGGGATAAATGCAAGGATAAATGATAATGATAGGTACACTTCCCTCGGTAAGCCGTTGCTGCAGTGCGCTTAGCTGACTGGCGGGCTTCAAACAGGTAGGTTATATAGGTTCTTCTTCATTACTGTTCACCACAGTATTTTGGCACACGTGTCGTAGTCACAAATGGGTAGGTAGGTACTCTGGTATTTTCTTGCACAGTACTTTTTATAGTTTGCTTGATCGTTGATTTGTATGAAATTGTTGTTGATCACTTTGGGTCACCATGTGGCTGATTTGTCTTTCGTGTCTTGGATTTTCTTCGATAAAAACAAGGAATCTTCGATAGTATGCGTATAATCAAAATGAAAATTAGATTAATGTAAAAATACAAAAGAAAGAGACTGGTGCGTTGATGTTTCGACCATAGATGAACGAAGAGGAAGTTTTTTTTTTTATTTTTATGGCTCAGGCATCGCGGCAACACATTATCATTAAAAGGATACTTTTTATATTCCCACCGTATCGTAATCTAAATAAAATACGATGTATAAAGATTCTGTATATTTTTACCCGACTGCGCCAGAACGAGGGTTATGTTTTTCGAGTGTATGTTTGTTTTTATATTTATTTCTTTGGCACGCTCTGTACCCTGTACGGCTTGATGGATTTTAAAGTGCTAGATTTCGTGTGACATAACATAGGATACACTTTTAAGGAGAAGTTAAGTTTTTAACAATCGGGTTTTTTATTTTTTTATTAATTTGTGTATGTGGTTATTTTAATGACAGTTATTATTTTTATACAAATAGTTGATTTTAAGGAACCTCAGTCATCATCATCATCAGCCTTTATTTGTCCTAAACAGTAACAGTTAAATGTAGAAAAAAAATGTCATGCAAATTAGAAAAATAAAAATAAAATAAACAATCAAAAGTAAAGTAACACATTACAAAAATATTGAGATGCATCACAGTCAAAGATACATGTTAAGGACCTCTTCTACGAGTATAGGCCTCCTCCATTTCGCTCCACACTTATCGGTCTTGGGCTAGTTCAATCTACATTTTTCCTGCGATTTTCTTTATCTTTTCTGTCCATCTTGATAATTGCCTCTTTTTCTTTTGCCAGTAGGGCCCTTCTATGTGGTTACTGTTTTAGTACATTTCTCATCATATTCATATCAGCCGAAAAACGTAAACTGTAGTACAAAGGCCTCCCCTAAAAATATCCACAATGACCGATCCTGCGCTGCCCACATCGTCGACTTTCCTTAATCTTCACCAGGTCGTCGGTCTACC